>CM053788.1:66653161-67253161 GCA_028749045.1 Cupressus sempervirens
TCGATACTCGGTACCTGCAACCTACATAAAAACCATGCATGTACAAGCACAATATATACTAACTAAACAGGCAATGGCAGGAAGTGGTGCATCGTGTAGATCCTGACTAGCAGGTGACTACGACTCCCGTCCTTAACCACATTAGAAATGCCATACAAGAACAAACATGCACACCATACACATGCAAGTATGGGGTAAGTATCCATAAGAAAACACATAGAATAAACCATCTATCTAATCATCATCAATACATGAAATGTAGAGTACCAAGTAGTCTCATCATATAATAAACTGAATTTGAAACAATATTTGATAGTCTCAAAACAATGTTACTAACCATCAACATAAAACTAGTCTAACATAGTCAGACCATGATAGCAAAAATGCGACTTAGGGGCAGGCACTACAAAATGACACTCTGGCTATTTGTAAATAAATAATTGTCCCTTTGTGGGTGTCCCAAATCTTCTATAACGAACTGAAGCCATATCATCTCTTTGGCTACTTTTGTAGCAACAACATACTCTACTTTTGTAGGGGATAATGTATTCACCTTTTGTAACTGAGAAATCCAACACATTATTGTCTCACCAATGGTAAAGACATATCCTATAGTACTATGCTTGGTATCTAGATCCCTTACCAAATTTGATTCAACATAGCCATGTAAATTAGTAGTAGAGCCCCCAAAATGTAAACATTTACTAGATGGTCCTCTCAAATATCTAAGAATCCATTTCACTATGTTTGAATGCTCAATCCTAGGATGACTCATATACCTGCTAACAACTCCCATTGCATGTACAATATTTGGTCTAGTGTAGTACCATAGCATACGTTAAACTTCTTATAGCTAAAGCATAAGGTACCTTGGACATTTTAGCCTCCTCTTCTTGTGTCTTTGGACATATCTCCTTAATCAATCTTAAATGACTAAGAAAAGGTGTCTTGACAGCTTTGGCATTCTCCATAGAGAAGTGTGCAACACATTTTCAATATAATCAACCTAAGATAGAGTTGATTTCTTGTTTTTCCCATCTCTACAAATTTTCATATCAAGGATTTGTTTTGTTGTCCCCAAATCCTTCATAGAAAATGAATGTGCTAAGTGTTGTTTTAACCCCTTAATGTGATCCATGTTAGACCTAGCTACAAGCATATCATCAACATATAAACATAAAATAATATACTTATCATCATTCAACCTCTTAAAATAAGCACAAGGTTTGAAAGATACCTAGTATATTCATGATTATGCATAAAACTATCAAATTTAAGATACCATTGCCAAGGTGCTTACTTCGAGCCATATAAATTTTTTTTCAATCTACACACTAAATTTTTCTTACCTATGACCGCAAATCCCTATGGTTGTTCCATATATATTTCTTCATCCAAATCACCATGAAGAAAAGTTTTTTTAACATCAAGTTAGCCACAATACTTAAAACAATACAAATATGTTGGTACCCATATAGACCCAGTGATTAAAAAAATTTCAATTTATGGTTTTGAACTCCTTTGAACAATAGTTTGAAGTGGTTTCAAGTGGTTCAATTTGCTCTCGCAGGTTCAATAGTTCATTTTGAGAAGTTCAGATGTATAATCCATTGGCTTAGGTTTAGTGATTCATTTTCAGTTCAGAAATATAGTTTGTCAGTTCACAAATTTGAAGGCTTAGCGATGCAAAGATCATAGGAGGCCCAATCATCGCAATATAACAGCTTCAGAAGTTTTCAATGATTTATATTTATAGAATATCAAATATGAAACATTTGATTCCTCAATCCCAATGAGGCCTATTGCGGTTTAAGTGTTATACCATGAGCAAAAGGTTTGACTTAATTCTAGGAATTATTTGTAGAATTGTCGATTCAGACATCATTAGCTTTGTGATGCATCATCAACTTCCTATATTCCTCCACTAAGGCATTGTGCAAAGTTAAATTCAAAATAGGCTATTTCAAAATGTCACTTGTCCTAGACAAAGACAATTTTAAAAGCCATGACAGTAGACAACACCTGGTAAATGCAACGTTTGATGCCTGACACGAAGGCTTCTCAAGACAAAGTTAATATTGATGACCCCATTAGATAGGATATACATGTGTCATAACAAGGAGGGGGAGGCCCCAATCCATGTCTCATTAAGAATCATTGTTTACCCATCCCAATACAAAAGGGAGGAGCACGAACATGGTGATCATAGGCACCTGCAAATTATTTGGCTGAAGGGATGGAGACCTGTATCTTGCTATCAAATTCAATATTTATCAAGAGAGTTGAAAAGACATTCCCCGAGCCATCAGTTGGTCAAAGTGCCACACAAGGGTCAGCTTCTCAAATTGATCCCCATGGGCGAGGATAAAAGTTTTGCTTGGTTTGTCAAACTAAACAAACACAGATGATCTCTTATGATAGGTGACCGGTTATGGTGAAGACATGAGGTGAAATTTAGAATGGGAGCATAGTCTGCATGTACGATGCCAATCTTCAAGTCCACGAAAGCTAAGGTTCACCAGATCTCGGAGCCCACTGAAGATTCAATGAAGAATATCATGAACACGAAGAAGCAATACCATAACCATGATTCACAAACTCATGAAAAATATAGAGACCATTAGCGATGGCTTGAGGAGAAATGAATATCAAATGCCCTGCATATTCCTAGCCTAATGTGCCACAACATTCAAAACCATCATAAGGATAAGCAAAGATGTCTATTATACATCCATATCAATGGAAGCAATTCTGCTCAGTGTAAATATAGAGAATGAATTATATTGGGCAATGGTAATAATTGTATACCCAATTATCCAAAAAGCCCGACTGGTCAAGCATACGGGTCTTCATTTTGATACAAGGTAGTCAAGCCATCATAAGCATATTTCTCTATTTTGGATGATGATCAAATCATAGTGAATGTGAAAGCGTCAACATGAAAGATGGTGAAGTTCCACGGTCTAATGCAACGAAGCTTGTATAAATGCAGCCCAAGCTCGAGCTCAGCCATGATTGAAAGATAGCAGGCCCGAAAGCAATTATCCTCAGAATTCAAGACAATAGCAACATGATGAAAAAAATATTCTACAAGAAGAGAAAAGATAAAAGGTTCGATGCATGTGAACCATTTGACACAAGGCCTCAGTAGTAAAAGGCATTTCTTGAGGTGAATGAAGGAGATCATAAATGGTTTGATGTCGACACCCTTATTCATCTAATAATTTTGATTTGGAAACTCGGGTGACAATGTGGAAATGTATATGATGGAACTTGGTGAGCCCATGTCATTCAGGAGGCGGTGAGGAGAAAAAAATATGATGATCGGGCTAACATGATCTAAGAAAGTAGGCTCTCAACTGCCTTTTAACATCTATTGAGGTGTCAAGTAATGACATATTGTCATGAACTCTGAAATACCCTTGGGACCGAACTGAGAAGGGTCACTAAGAATGTGAGTCATCATTTTAATTAATAGTTGTTCCCATTTAGTTATGTCACTCCCTACTTTAAAGATTGCCTTCCTAAATTGTGAAAGAGAGAAATCAATCATTCTGATTATGTAACGTTGGTGGTTTATTAAAAGTGAGGGCATTCTCCATGTATCGAGGGAAACAAGAGGGATAAGTTAGTTCCAATTCCAAAAAAATTAGGTATCCCAATTAAAATTAAAACTGACAAGGGAAAAAATAAATATGCCAACTGAAGATAGAGGACGGGTTCTAGTTTTGGCCAAAAAAAATCTCAAGGGACTTTGGGTGAGAGCATAATAGAAATTGTTAATACAAAGAGAGAAGGGCGATATTTTTCAAATAATGTTTTTTTTGTGTGTATCAAATATCAAAGTCTTTTTTTTTTTAATGTGTTCAGAGGAGGAGTATTTTAATGCATCAGAACTTTGAGTTTATGTATTAAATTCCTGATCAATGTTGATCTTTGCATTATCTTGGTTATCTCCGAATGCGGTTTGGTATATATGATTATTGTTGCAGTTATATTTTGAACTTTGTGCTTTAGTTGTTTATGTGTTTGGAAAAGATCATTCGTCTTTCTCTCTATGTTCATTATGTAATGCAACGTTCGGGTAAATGAACTTTGTGTCATTTACTATTTATTTTCCTTTCAGTGAATTAGTCTTTCTGCAATTATGTCGTGTTTATGGATAGATGTTTTTAAACCTTTCTTGCTTTCAATTTAAAAGAATTGTCAATCATAGTGTAGTTGATTTATCATAAATCTTACACGGGGAGCTGCACCCAGATAAATTCAAAGGAGGCTTACACTTTTTCAATAGCGAAGTGACCCAACTATTAGTGTTGATTAAAGTCTTCTTGTTTGGGCATTTTTGGGTCAATTTGTATGTATTTATTTGGAAGAAAATTTGTTCACTAATAGATTAGAAGTCACTTTAACAACTGGAGAAAATATCTCATCAAAATCAATTCTCTTTTTCTGTGCAAATCCTTTTACAACTAACCCGACTTTAAATATTTTCTTACCTCCATCCTCTTCTTTTAGCATGTACACTCATTTATTTTGTAAAATACTTTCACCTACATGAAACTTACATAAATCCCAAGTCTGATTTTTTAGCAAGGACTCCATTTCATCTGCCATAATAGTCTCTCACTGAAGCTTTGTATCCACTTGCACAACTTCATCATAACATTCAGGTTCATTAGCATATGTTAATAAAATAGAATACAAAGAAAGAAAATACTTATGGAGGTCTACTTAGCCTTGTTGACCATCTAACATTCACTAGGTTTTGTGGTATTTGTTGTTGTTGTTGTTGCAAAGCATGATGGACTATTGGAACATCATCCTATTTAGTATCTTCCAAAACTACATTATCATTTTCTTTCTTCTGATGTTGCTGCAATAGATCTTTGTACAATACTTTCTCATTGAATATGACATCCTT
Organism: Cupressus sempervirens; assembly: GCA_028749045.1. Lineage (NCBI taxonomy): Eukaryota > Viridiplantae > Streptophyta > Pinopsida > Cupressales > Cupressaceae > Cupressus > Cupressus sempervirens. The sequence continues at coordinate 66,658,086 of CM053788.1, forward strand.
GCTACTTAAAATTTTATGCTTTTCAAAATCCCAAAGCCTATAACCAAATTCATCAATGTCATATTCAAAAAATACACATTTCTTTGATTTAGCTTTCAATTTTGTTCTATTTTCATAATCTATATGTGCAAATGCTTTACAACTAAAGCTTTTGAGAAAAGAATAACTCACCTTCTTACTAGTTTGTGCTTCCTCTGGAATACTGTAATCTAAAGGACTAGAGGGACCTCTATTGATCAAATATATAGTAGTATTACTAGCCTCTACACACATGTTTAAGGGCAACCCAACATGTAACCTTATGATCCTTGAATGCTCCTTGTTTTGTTCATGCGTTCAACCACTCCATTTTCTTGTGGAGTCCTTGGAATAGTTTTCCACGTACAAATGACATTAGTGGAACAATAATCTTCAAATTCATTGCTACAATACTCACCATTATTATCAAATTTGACACATTTTAGCCTTTACTAGTCTCATTTTCAACCAAGCTTTTCCATTTCTTGAAAGTTACAAATACATCGTATTTATGTCTAAAGAAATAAACCCATACCTTTCTTGTTGCATCATCAATAAATGTAACATAATAATGAGATCCACCAAGGGAAGATACCTGAGATGCCCCCCATACATCTATTTGCACAAGCTCTAATTTCTCATTTCTCTTATCCTTCCCACTCTTCACAAAACTTACTCTCTTTGGTTTTCCATAATTAGATTTTCACAAAAATCTATATTGACACATTTCACACCTGGTAAAACTTTATTTGAATGAAGTAATTCTATACCTTTCTCACTCTTGTGCCCAAGTCTACTGTTTCAAAATCCACAACAACTATTTGTTATCCCTACTCAATTGCAACAACAATTTTTGAACATTCATTTTCCTCTTAAACAATTAAAGTAGAAGGAACAGTATGACATGTACAAAGATATAAGGTCTCTACTTTCACACCTTTTTTATATTAGATAGGAACCTTTTGAAACCTTCCAATTTTTATCATCAAAAGTAAATGTCCAACCCTCATCACCTAGTTTTCCTACTAAAATTAAATTCTTACTCAGCCTTGGAACATGTCTTACCTCTTATAGTAGCCAATGATTCCCATTTTGTAACTTAATTTTAATTTTCCCCTTTCCAAAAATCTAATAGGGTTATTATCTCCCAAATAAACTAGCACAAAATCCCCTTTGACATAATAAAAAAAACCTCTATGGGAGTAGCATGAAATGAAGCTCCTAAATCTAAAATCTATGAATCATCAACACTTTCTAAGGAAAGAAGCAAAGCTTCCTTTAGTTTAGGTTTATTACTTGTCATTTTTGCCTCCTTATTTCTTTCTTGTTTGTCTCCTTCATTTTTCTTTTGAGTCCTTGAATCTTTCTTCTCATGCCTAGTTTCCCACAATTCCAGCAATCTCTTAGTCATCTAGATTGAAACCTCTTTTGCTTTAATTTTTTTTTGACTTCCCATGATTTCAAAAATTATTTCCTCTCTCATTTACTTGGCCTCTACTTTTTGCGTTCAAAACACTTCCTGATGTAGATCCACTTGAGATTTTCCAACGAGTTTCCCCACTCAGAATAACACCAATCACATCATCAAATTTTAGGGTATTAGATCCAAAAATATAATTACTCAAACCATTACCAAGTCATTCCATCTTTCAGGTAAAGAATACAAAATCAAGACAACCCTAATTTCTTCATCAAAATTGACATTTATAAAAGATAATTGAATGGTAACCATATTAAACTCATTTAAATAATTAGCAATAGATCCACCTTCTGCCGTCTTCATATTAAATAAATGCTTCATGAGAAATACCTTCTTTGAAGTGGAGGGCTTTTCATACAACTTGCTAGTGTTTGCATCAACTCTTCAATCATCTTCACTCTTGTAATATTAAATGCCTCTGATTGTGCCATGCATAATTGAATACTTCCAAGTGACTTTCTATCCAAAATATCTCAGTCCTCATTTGTCATAATAATTAGTTTCTTGGATTTTCCTTGCAATGGTTGTCATAAATCTTATTAATAAAGATAGTCCTCCATATGTATTTTCCATAACCAAAATGTTTTCCCATTAAACTTCTCAACCTTTAGCTTACCCTCATTTGTAATCACTCTCACTCAACTGTGAGACCTTCCTACAGAGGATAACTAAAATAAGTAGGCTCTAATGCCACTTGTTAGGATTAAAGAGACAAATAATAATTACATGCAAATATAACCAATGTTAAGAAATAATAAATTGCACAGAAGAGAACACAAGAAAAACGATTTAACACGGTTAACCAAATCCTTTGGCTACGTCCACCAACAGTGAGTCCAATATTCTTATTTTTTAGTAATTACAACTTGATTGTGGGCTGTAATCCCTTATAACTCAATACTGTCACAAGAAGCTACAATTTCATCATGCATTATGAAATCCCTAACCCTAAGCCATTTTATATAAGTATTTTTCCACTTACAAAATTAGGGCTAGAATAAGTCATCAAATAGAAAAATAGCACCTAATGTCTTTCACAATAATAAAGTCAATTAAGCTTTTGGGGACGTTGCCCTTGAAAATCCTCACAGAGGCATTTCCCCTCGACTCCACCCTATAATGTGATACAAAGTGCATCTAGGGCTTTTCCCCAAGCCCTCGCAAGGGGCACTACCCCCAAACCCTTGTAGAATAATCTGAGGGGAACCCACATTGAATGAAGTAGAGAGAAATTAACCTTTGAGTCTTATTATGCTCCACATACCAATAATTGATGCTAACTCTAAACCTTGCATGTCAACTCTCATTACATCCCTTTATAAATATCTACAAAACCCATACCCTAACCAAATACTCCAACCCTACACCTAAATCTCACACTACCTATTAAATTAATGCCAAGCCTAAAACCTACATCCAATCAGTAACCACATCCCTAATATTGTTCTAATAGTCAACCAATCATCAACCTTAATAATAATATTATGTGTGATTTAAATATAACTCTAACCCTAAACCTAACCCTAACCTGTACATTAAACTAACTCTAACCCTAACCCTAACTCTACACTTAACCACTATTCGAATAGTACACCTATCTCTCCAACCATGTCCATAACTATACTACTAACCATAATTGTAGTATTAAGTATGATATGAGTCTTACATGTACAATAAACATCAAGTAGGTATCTATGTTCATTATCTTTCCTTTGACACTTGTTGTAATTAAGCCTAATCTTTACTATTACTAACCTTGACCATATTACTAACCCTAACACTAACCATAAGCCCTTGTCCTAATCATCACAATTAATATTATACTAAATAAGATACAACATATATTTATAAATATAACTTCATATCCCAAACTATGACCTTAGTTGCATCCTACCCTTTCTCTAATCAATCAACCTAGTGTTAACCCTAACCCTAAATCTAATTGTTATCCTTAACATTATACTACTTGCAACGTCAATGTAATTTATAATTTGACACCAACCTTAATGGTAACAATAACACTGACCTTAATAGTAAAAGTACCCCTAGTGCTAACAATAACCTTGCAAGGTAACCCAAACCTGAATACTAACCTTAATACTATACGTAAATGTAATTATAACCAATTCACATAATCATGCTCCTAAGGATAAACCATGACCATTATCATAACCATAATCATGCCCTTTACAATAGTTAAAATGGTAAACATAAATCCTAATTGTACCCATATTATCATCTTAGATTCAGGCCAAAGTATGTTAGATAGACCCTAACTAAACCTCATTCCCAACGATCAAAGCCAGGCTAACTTTGGGGGAAAAAAAATCACTTTTAAATTTATTTATTTTTGCCTAATTTGGTGTATTTGACCCTCCAAACCTAAAGGAAACCACAAAAATTATTTTAAAAAATGATGTTTTATATGTCATTTGTGCATTTGTGAATGAAAAAGAGAACATTTTGCCTCTATTGCTATTTTTCTTGTTATGTTGTCATTGCTCGAGGAGTGTTGAAAGTTGATTGGTGCATGTTTGAAGGTTTTTTGTGAGTTATTCCTACATGGTTACATGTGTGGAAGAATCTTGAAAGGCTTTGAAGTGGAAGATTTAACAAAAGTGGAAGGGTTTTTTTTAAAATTTTGTTTGTTTAAACAAAACGAAATGAACTTTCTAGTTTTTATTTTCTATTTTGGTTTATGACTTTGTATGTTTTTTATAGATTCATAGAATGGAAAGGACTTATGTATGTCTAAAATGTGGGCACACTTCTTTGAGTTATTATATCCAAAATTTTTCAAGAATGAGGTCTTGAATGGTGGCCCATAGCTCTCTATTCATGGAGTGCAAAGGTTTGTAATGGAGGCCCTCAGTTTGACCTAGTTTGTACCCATGCAAGTATACCATGAAACAAGAGATTCAAGGATCAAAATATGCATGCAAATGAAAATGCAAACTAATCTAAATGATGAGAATGCAAGAAAAGAAACCCTAATCTACAAAAGGAAATAACAATGCAATATTAATCTATGAAAACACATATGGATCTAAGCTAATATGAAATGCAAGGATGAAAGCTCATGATGGAAGCCATGGATGCATGCGAGAAGAGGACAAGAAGTTAGAAGTTCTCCACAAAAAGATTTAGTATTCAAACTCCTTCAAAAATTGATCTCCAAACCTGTAGCATAACAATAGCATAATAATGGATGTCAAAAATGAGGAGAGGGCTCTCCCTTATAAAGAAAAATGTGGAGGTGGAAAGTTTCTCTCAACTAATATGGGACAATAGAGTTTGATCATGTGAGAAAAAATTCCACCAATGAGAAAAGAGGAGGAAAATTAAATGGCGGAAGGAAAAAAGAATTTATTTAATTTTATTTATTTCATTTCCTTTTTCATGTGGGATTTATTTAATTAAAAGGGAGCAAGTTCTTTTAATTAAATAGGAAATATTTAATTAAATTAAAAGAGGGATTTTTCTCTTAATTAATTAAAAGTGGATGGATTTAATTAAAAGAGAGGTTTTCTTTTAATTAAATGGGGACTTATTTTATTTAATTAAAATGAAGATTTTCTTTTAATTAAACAAGACTTAGGATAAAATGATCAACCTTAGAAAAATGAATAATCGAATTTGATCAGGGAAATTGATTTAATAAAATATTGCAAACCATTGATTCAGAAAATTTAATAAATTGAATAATGGGGGCCCATAGTCTAGGCAACCATTTTAGGGTGCATACATTTGCCCCTCTTTGACTAATGTGCAATCAATTTGGGAACACATGTAGTCAAAGAAAGAAATTGAAGTGTGAGATTGATTTGGGATCACAAAACAACCCAAATGTGTGGTTGATTTAGGAACACATTAGGAAAAAGTATACAAATAAATTTTGACTTAAAAAGTTGAGGATAAAATTGATAAAACTGAATCAAGGATCGAAGTTGATAGGTACTGCCCCCTCGTGATAGAAATTGAAATGAGATAGAGGAGAAACAACAAATTGATAAATTTGATCAAATCAAACAAAAGATAAAGTTCTTGATGTACGATGAAAGATATAAGAATCATAGAACTAAGGTAGATCATCAAGAAATGAATATGATGCCCCAAAGTTGAGTTAGAAGAAAAGAAGTGGGGTAAAATAAAATAGAAGATAGAAGTTTGGAAAAGATGAAAAGAAACAGAAAGAAGAAAACAATTTTTTTCATAAGAAACAAAATGCTCCAAAATCAATCAACTATTTAAGATAGAAATTTTGATTGAGATCACAAAAGAAGATAAGGAAATGAAGATCAAAATGTGACCACAGTTGATTAAAAGTCCACAAGAAAGATGAAGGAAAAACCCTCTCAAACTCATAATGCAACCTAAAAATGCAAACTAACATGTGAAGTCTAATAATGCAAGCAACATGAAAATACAATGGTATACTTGCAATAGAGCAACTGTAACATAGGATTTTGTGTTCATCATGTTGGAAATATAGATGGAGTAATTGAGAGGGGGGGTGAATCAATTACCACAAAAACATAGCCATAGATCCCTTAGATGTCTTATAAAACTAGTTACCATTGTCACTCGGTAGTCAAACAAAAAAATGTTGTAACTTGGTAGATGTACTGTGTATTAACTTATTACTGATCTTTAAACATTCATAAAGATTTAACATACATGCATAAAAGAAATAACATGAACATAAGAGACACTAGATTTAACGTGGAAACCCAATATGGGAAAAACCACCAAGTCACTAGCTATTGATTTTTACTCTTCTAAAGTGAGCCCTATAAGGAGTCAACCCTGTTAAAGGTTACAAAACAAACTATTAGGTGTGACTTTATTAGAGGATTTAATCACCCTGCTAGGAGTGGCCTTGCTAGAGGACTTTAGAACCCTTCAATAGAACTGTCCACCTTGTTAGAGGATTTACAAAATGGCTATTAAACCAAATCTATTAAGATATTTAGGAATTAATGCTACAATGGTGAGAAAGTAACAATAAAATGACCTGAATGAGATGCAACTAAATTTTGTTGATACAGATCTTTGTTCTGCTTCACTAGATCCTCTCTGATCGAATACAACTTTGCTACTTCTCAAGAATATCTGATCCTTCTTCAAATTTTTCTCACACTTTCCTCCTCACACAATCAACTCACTTGCATGCTCGCTCATTCATTACAATTTAGAATTCACAACTTGACCTTTTATTTATACCATACAAATTGTCAAGTTGGCTCATTTACAAGTTACAATTACCAATAATCATTACATCAGTTGGCTACAAACATTACATGAAACAATTAAGCTTTATTTCTCAGAATAATGAAATCCTTCATTAGCCGACCCAGCTCGGTAAACACTGCTCCAGAAATGATTTCCAATGTTAACCAGCTGAAGCTTGATAAACACTATGAATTCTACAAAATCCTTTGAAGACCGAGTGAACTCGGTAAACAATAAATTTCCTTCATTGACCTTGTGAGCTTGGTAGAAATTGACTTTTTCCACAAAATCCTTCGATGCCTGAGTTAGCTTTGTAGAAATTATCATTTGCTTTACTGACCAACTGAGCTCGGTAAACTATGTTAGATAACTGATATGACATTTGTGTAACATAAAAGACAACACATAATTGATCAATTGTATCCAACACATCATTCATTAGAGAATGTAAAAAAACTTATTTTCATCATTAGGCCATTATTAATGGACATCAAAAAATCACACAATCATCACTAGTCACAAACGCAACTATGAAAATATGAATGTGATTTATATCAGATTGGAATGTTGAAAAATTCTAACATAAGCATCAAAGACATAAAGGTCAACATGATTTCGATGTTAGCTTACCCAATTTAATGTAGCAAAACCATGCTTGCATCAAGGCATAGATGCAAGGATGACCAGAAGAATAATGGTGCAAAAACAGTCAAGGATGATACCTCAAATCTCCTAAGTATTTCAAGGGGGCAACAAGAGACACTCTAGAGTTTCAAGACCACACCCACAAGAAGAAAACAAACAAAAACATGCCCCATGCCCCAAGTTCTCTATCTATGCATCTCAAAGAGACTTATCCAACAAGGACACTCAATGAAAATCAATAATAGTTAGCACACAAAAAAAATCATGACATCAATCAAGCATTAATTTTTTGTGTTTAAAAATTTAAATGGGTTAATTGATATTGAGTTCTGAGGATAAAGATCAAATTCTTGCAAGTAGGTAAGATTGCACGACAAAACTAGGTAAGACCAAACCAATAAGTGTTGAAAAACACTCAATGTTAGGGGTTGTATTGAAAAATACAATTGGGATAGTGTTGAAAAACATCATTTGCGAGGTGTCCTAAAGACTAACGCATCGAAGAGACTGAAGCTAACACAATTATGCCCCCTAGAGAAACACTTTTCAATTCATCTTCTTTACTCTTGATATGTGTGGTGAAGGTGTGCATGTATTCATGTGCCAAGGCACATTTCTCATATAATTTATTTCCTTCATGAACACACTTCCTTAACTCTTTTATTTTGTTAAGGATTTCAATGTATATATCTACTATAACTTGTAATAGCACTTATTTTTAATTTTTGCATCTTTCAAGTTACCTCCTCAATGCATATACATAGGATATTATGAGGCATTTATCCATAGAGACATGTCTCTTTAATTCTTATTGTTTATCTAAGTTTCCAATTTGACTAAGAGATCTTACATTGCAAATCTCATATTATAATCAAAGAGGCCACAATTCAAAAATTTATTAGGATAATACAAATGAAGCTTATAGAAGATGTACAAATGATCATGTGTGCTAGAAGAAGTGACCTATTGGGAGCACAAATCAACAAACAAACATTAGTTAAAAACCCCAAATATGCATCCAAGACTCATCAAAATGGAAGAACATTAACTAACTAATGCTTTCTTGATTTTTGCAACTCTAAGCAACCAACAAACCAAATCCTCCAGCCACCTCTACAACTCAACAAAGGCATCTATGAGAGGCCTTGTTGGTGTGTTAGGATGGGGGGTATGTTTGGTGTGCTCTCCCAAACACAACAATGTAGTGAATCTCTTGGGTGGATGTGCAAATGTGAGTAATGATGAAATATGAACCTAAGCTGTAATGAAATGAAGAACACCTCAAGAAATGGCTATGGAGAAAGCCATACTTGAAGGCATTCAATGATGATGATATGAAATGCAATAAAGAGAAACTACACTAATATGCAAGTTAAACTAAGATGCAAATGAAATGGAGATGAGAGAATGCAAGAAAAATAGACTAATAATGAAAATGACAAGCTAAACTAGCTACCAAATGTTTAGTATACATCTAAAAATCACAATAAAAGCTACTATGAAAACTCAAACTAGCATGCAAGCTCAACTAAAAACTCAAATCTTGAACCAACATGATAACAATGCAATAATGGGAGATGTAAATGCTTGAGACAAGGCCTCTATATATAGGCTTGAGGGAGGGCTTGGTGAGGTGGCATCCATGTAGGTGCCACATAAGGTGGCATGCAAGCCATGCAAGTAGTCAAAAATTCAAAGTTTTCTCACACATGTGTGAGCAAACTTGAGAAGAAGAGTGGGAGACAAGAATGCAAAGGGGAGTGTGTAGGCATGCTTTCTCACACATGTGTGAGCACACACTTAGGCTAATGAGGGGGATTAGAAAAGAAATCAGGATGATTAAGTGGGATTAGAGAAGAAGTAGGCTTAAGAGGATGAAAATGATGGGTGTAGGCTAGGTTTAAGGCTAGGCTTAAGATTAAATTAAATAGGATTTAATTTAATCATAGGTTTAGAAGAATTAATGGGATATGAGGATTTAAATAAATAAAATTTATTTAAAAAGGGGAAACATGGAGGATCATGTGTTAAATTAATTTAACACATTAGGGCTAGGAGTATTTAAATTAAATTTAAATACTTAGGAGAATGAACTTATTTAATTAATTAATTTAATTAAATAAATGGAAGAATGTGACTAATATAATTAATTAATTAATAATAATTACAATATCATGGGCAATATTAATAAGTTAATATAGTCTTTAGGGACGATTTAAAGCATTTATAGATCATTGTCAGTGAATTGGAGTTATGATGTTGATTTGCAAGATTACAACTAACTTGTGGGTTCTATTAGTTTTATAAAGTTCATTATGGCCCAACACATGTCCATTGCTACACGACACTGATCAAACTCATGGCAGAGCACAATGAGGCATCAATTTGATAAGAAAAAGTGAAAGCCATATGTGTGGAGTTAACGGTTTGAGTATACCATAGCACAAAATAAAAACATTAATGCTAATGAAGACCAACAAGAATTCCACAAAATTCTCCAACAATACAATGATCAGGATGGTCTTATGTTTATTATTAAATCACCTAAGGTGGAGAAGCCAATCCAAGCACCTCATGATTGTTGGAATATTGAATGTGGTAGGTTTTCCCCTGGAGCCAAATGCCCACCTACCACTGTGATAGCTAGCAGAATAGTCAAAAAAATTTAATGCTCAGTAGGTGAGTTCAAAATTTAAAAAAAGGGGGAAAAATTTTTGAACAGAGACAAAAAAGAATGTTTTAGATTCATTCAATGAGATTAGAGAGTTATAGAAGAGCAGAACAAAGAAGTATAAGAGCATAGAGCAAAGAAGGAAATTGATCAGTAAATCAAGTCATCAGAGTTTAGAAGATAGAAGGAAGTTTGTTTTCATGTCTGTAGTTGCTTGTGTTTCCTCTTGTCATTCTATAAGTTATCATTGATTTGACCTATGAAGCAGTGATTACTCCAAGCATTGTTGTATGCAGCCATTAGAGCTATAATTTTTAAGTCTTAAGTTTTATCAGTTTGAAGATTTTAGAGTTTTTTGGTTGAAGTTGAATGCTCCTAGATTTTTGTAATAATTTTATCATATTTGAATAGAAAGCAAGCAAGCAAGTAGACATACTAAAATCTATTGTTCTTCTTCTATTATTCATTGCATAAAAGTTTGCATTTGATAAGTTCATTGTTGAAATCTTCATCCTTTGGCTCTCTACTTTTTAATGTTAGTTTGTCATTCTACTCACTTGGTCTAGTCTTAGACTAAGTTCCCTCTCTGCAGTTGTTACTGAGCTCACTCGACATCCTCTTCTACAGAGCACCACTTTGTAGTGGCTACTGAGCTCACTCAATATTCCTTGCTACTGAGCTCACTTAGCATACTCTTGTGCCAAGTTGCCCTTTATGCGCCAAGTTCACTCGGCTTGTTCTTGTGTTGAGTTCACTCAGCATCGTCTACTTGCCACTCTGCATCAATTTGTGTCATGAAAAAATGGCACTCGACAATAGTTGTTGCTGAGCAAAATTTTTAGAGCTGTGATTTTTTTTTCACATGGTATCAAAGCTTTGAGGCCCCACATCCATAGTGAGTTAGGGCAATTTTTTTGGGATGTTTGACATGGCAAGAGATGCAGGAAAGATATGTTGAAAATAATTTGTGAGAATTTGTGATTAATGGGTTCAATGATGTGACAAACCCAACTTAGTATGCTATCCTTACCTACAATCAAAAGACTCAGTTAAAGGAGTTAAGGAGAAAGGATGCTAAGGCATTAAGTCTAATTGAGGCAACAATGACAAAGACAATTTTCCCAAGATTGTAGCAGCATCTTATGCAAAGGAAGCATGGGACATCCTTGAGACAAACTTCAAGGGGACTGATAAGATTAGAGTAGTAAAGCTACAAATGATTAGATGAGAGTTTGAGAACCTTCAAATGAGGGACAATGAACCTATTACAGAGTTTAGCTCATGAATCTCTACTTTGATAAACCATCTCAAATTAATTGGAGAAGATTATGATGAGTAGAGGATTTTAGAGAAAATATTGAAGCGTGTACCTCAGAAATATAACAACCTTGTGATGACCATAGAAGAAGCAAAGGACCTCATCACAGTGACCATGGATGAGTTGATGGGAAATCTTTAAACCCATGAGCATTAGATAAACTAATCAGCAACTACTTCCCAAGAGTAGTCTCTCAAGGCTCAAGAAAATTCAAGAGGGAGGGGAAGAGGAAGAAATGGCTTTGGTAGAGGCTCAAGAATCAGAGATCATGGAAGGTATAGACAAATGAATGTTGGTGTAGAAATCTTAGGAAGAGAAAGCAACCAAGACGGAGCAAGCACCTCTCAAAATAGCTCTAGAGGAGGTGAAAAGAATTACAACTCCAACAAGAGCAATGTTGAATGTTACTACAATCATAAGTATGGGCATTATGTAAGTGAATGTTGGAAGAAACAGGGTGATTAGTCAAAGAAGAATACTAATGTGGTTAATGTGAACATGGAAAATGCAATCAATCCCATAGCCTTCATCATGTGTAACATTGGTAAAGAAGGAAGCCTTGAGATATGGTACCTGGACATCAGTTGTAACAACCACATGAGTGTAATGAAAGTTTATTCGCTTTCATTGATAAGACTTTTAAGTCCAAAACTAAGATGGGAAATAATGGGACCATTACCATAGTGGGCAAAGGATCTGTCATGGTCCACACCAAGCAAGGTGAGAAGAAGGAAAAATAGAATGTGTATTTTGCCCCCAATATGAAGCACAATTTGATGAGTGTTGGATAACTCATTCAAAATGGATACAAGATGCTAATGGAAAATGACAAGTGTGTCATTCATGAGAAGGATGGGAGTAATAAATTACTTGCAATAGTCCAAATGAAAAAGAACTAAATGCTCTCATTGAGGATAGAGACATGTTTCTCTTATCAAGTTAGTGTTGCACCTCACAAGCATGCATGTACAACAGTACATCAACAATCAACTCTTAAGAGTGTGATTGAAGACCCCTCCAAGTGATGCAGGAGCATCTTGACCCTTCATACATTACGATGAATTTCATAATGTTGTAATATTTAAGTCATTTAGATTTTCCTATAACTATGTTGAAGAAATGGTTAAAATGCTTAACTTTGCATTGTGATGTATTAAAAACTAGAAAAAAAAATATTTGCATTGTAATGGGAGTGCTTAAAGAAGCATTGAAAAATGTATAAGGGTTAAAAGAATGTATTGGGTTGGTTTAAAAGGTGGTTGGGAAGTTCTAAACCACCAAAACCACTTTAAAATAATTTTATTGGTCATTCCAAATAGAGAGGGGTGAATGAGAAGAAGAATAGATCATTTTGAAACAATTGGTTTTCAAGAACTTGCCATTTTTTATTGGTTTTAACTGTTTTAGTGTTGGTTCTAGGTCTTCTACAGCCATTTATAGCCTAGAACCCTTGTATTTTCTATACATTTGAAGAATAGGATGAATAATATTCTTCCTCTTTTTGGTTTGGAACAATTTTATTAAGTTTTGAAGAAGTTATGCTAGTTTTGGTAAAAGTAGTTATTTGCAGATTTGAGGATGCCCAGCTATAGTCAAATTTAAATGTTTGGTACAAACATATTTGGATGAAACATAAAGTCTAGTTATATTAATTGGAAAGATATATGAACCAAATTTGATTTACAATTGGTTTGAGTCATTTTAATGAAGACTTGTTTTTAAAGATTTGTGTTGAAGTTATAGCTAATGATTGGTGCTTGTAGAACAATTTATGAATTGGAAAATTTAATGGCTTATATATTCAGAAACTAGACTCATATAGGGTTTCTTGAAATTTTTTTTGGTTTTATTTGGAGTCATTTTGAGAAAGATATTGGATTCCCAAGGAAGGGTTACTAGTTTTACTTCTGATTTATGGCAGAGAAAATGGGTCTACATGTAGAGACTATAACGTATAATGAATTGATTATTTTTGGCTCAGATTTGTATATGTTTTATTATTCATAATTTGAAACAAATAATAAAAAGGGTTTTGAAATAAAATGTCAATATTGAAAGTTAAGAACAATGTACTCGCTTATAGAAGTCAGGATATGCAAATGAGGAAGGGTTGATAATTTTGTGTTGGAAAATGCTTTATTTTGCCTCATGAGATGTCTAAGAATGAAACTTATTTCATGGATTTTTAAGGCATACTCATGTATCCCAACATTTGGGGTACTCCTTGTGATTATATTTACATCACCAAGCTTTGGCATCTCAAGTATGGACATCTGGGCTTTGTTGGTTTAAATTAGTTGTCTAAGAAAAGAATGGTAGATGGTTTGCCAAGCATAATAGATTCCTATGGCAAGTGTGAGGCTTTTATTTTTGGTAAGCAACATAGGCTTCCCTTTAATTTTCGAAATTCTAGAAGGGCTAGATCACCATTAGAATTGGTGCATTCTGATTTGGTCCTATGTAAACTACTTCAATTAGGGGGAGCACTTATTTTATGACATTCATAGATGATTTTAGTCATAGGACACAGGTGTATTTTTTGAAGAACAAATCTAAGGCATTTGACAAATTTTTTGAATTTAAAGCCTTGGCTTAAAAATAATGTGGACACTATGTTAAGGTCTTAAGATTAGATAGAGGAGGCGAGTATACCTCCAATATGTTTGTAAATTTTTGCAAGAAAAATGGTATAAGAAAAGAGCTTACAACCAGTTATACTCCACAGCAAAATGGAGTGGCTGAGAGAAAAAATAGGACCATTGTTGAAATGGCAAGAAGTATAATGAAAAAAAAAGGACTCCCAACTAAATATTGGGGAGAAGCTATAGTAACAACAATATATTTGATTAATAGGCGTCCTATAAAATTAGTTCGTGACAAGATACCTCTTGAGGCTTGGTCAAGGAATAGATGGATAGTTGAACACTTGAGAGTGTTCAGATGTGTAGCATATGCACATGTGCCTAAAAAAAAAAAGGCAAAAGCTGGATGACAAAGGTGTGATGTGCATCTTCATAGAGTATAGCTCGGAATAAAAGGCTTATAGATTGTATGATCCGATCACCAAGAAGATCATCATTTTAAGAGATGTGGAGTTTTTTAAAAATCAGTCATGGGATGGCTCGGTAGATGAATCCTCAAGCACCTACAGTAAAGTGCCTACAATTGAAGAGGAAGAAGATGACATTGGTGAATAATAAGAAGATGGAGAAAATAACATGGATTGTAGACAAAGGCAAAAAGGGAAGCATCCCTTAACATGCCAAGCAATAGCTACAAGTACTTCAAGATAGCCCCGAGCTAGTATGCAAAATAGTTGTAGCATCAATACTAAAAATTTGGATCCCACTCTCGCCTCCCTATTGCCAAGAAAGACTAAAAGTCTAAGGGAGATATACCAAAATGAAAGGTATGATGAAGATTATGATGAGTGTAAATTTTGCATTATTTTCTCATAGTGATCCAATTTATTTTGAGGAAGCTATGAATGAAGAGAAATGGTGTAATGCCATGGATGAGGAAATAGATGCTATTGAAAGGAATGCGACATGGGAGTTGACTACTTTTCCTCCCAAGAAATAAGTAATTGGGGTAAAATGGGTTTAAAAGACCAAGTGCAATGCTGAAGGAAAAATAGATAGGCATAAGGCACATTTAGTGGTCAAGGGGTACAAACAACAATATGGCAGAGATTATGATGAGATATATGCCCTAGTTGCAAGAATGGAAATTGTGTGTGCTATCATAGCAATTGTAGCCTAGCACAAATGGAAGGTATATCAAATGGATGTGAAATCTACCTTCTTGAATGGTGTATTGAAGGAAGAAGTGTATGTGGAGCAACCACTTGGTTATGAAGTTGTATGTGTAGAACACAAGGTGTATAGATTGAAGAGGGCTCTATATGAGCTCAAGCAAGCTCCATAGGCATGGTACAATAGGATTGACTCATATTTGATGAGCAATGGCTTTAGCAAAAGTGATGATGAGTGCACATTGTACATCAAGGAAAAAAATGGTAATGTGTTGATTGTTGTCTTGTACGTCGATGATTTAATTTTCATCGAAAATGATAATTTCCTAATTGATGAGTTCAAAGAGGCTATGAAAAATGAATTTGAAATGATAGACCTAGGTCTCTTGAAGTACTTTCTAGGCATAGAAGTAAAACAGATGCATGATGACATTTTCATCTCTAA
This sequence comes from Cupressus sempervirens, assembly GCA_028749045.1. Classification (NCBI taxonomy): domain Eukaryota; kingdom Viridiplantae; phylum Streptophyta; class Pinopsida; order Cupressales; family Cupressaceae; genus Cupressus; species Cupressus sempervirens. The sequence goes on from CM053788.1 coordinate 66,673,649, forward strand.
AGAAAAAGTATGCAAAGTAGATCTTGGAGAGATTTAAAATGCAGAATAGTAATGTAGCCCCAACACCAATAGTCGTAGGTTTGAAGTTGAGTAAGGAAAATTACAGAAAAAGTGTGAATCCAACACTATACAAGAGTATGGTTGGAAGTTTGATGTATTTGACTACAACTTGGCCAGATATAATGCATGCAGTAAGTTTGATTTCCATATTTATAGAAACACCAAAGGATTTCCATTGGCAAGTGGGAAAGAGTATCCTAAGGTATGTGAATGGTACCAAGGGATTTGTAATTTTTTATACAATAGACAATGATTTCAAGTTGGTTGGTTACACGGATAGTGATTGGGCTGGAAGTTTGGATGATAGGAAGAGCACTTCCAGATACATGTTCCATTTGGGATTGGATGCCATTTCATGACATCCAAGAAGAAACCTATTTTTGCTCAATCTATAGTAGAGGTTGAATATATAGCAGCAAATGCAACAACATTTCAAGATATTTGGTTAAGGAGGATCTTGACATATTTGAATGAAAGGCAAGAGGATGGAACCCCAATTTACTATGACAACATCTCCTTAATTGCATTGTACAAGAATCTAATCTTCTATGGGAGAACCAAGCACATAGAGATCAGTTATCACTTCATCAGAGAGTTGGTGGAGAATGGAGATATCAAAATGGAATTTTGCAAATCTAAGTAGAAGCTAGCAGACATTTTTACGAAGCCATTAGGCATTGGAACTTTTGTACACCTAAGAGAGAGTCTTGGTGTAGTTAATTTGGATCAAGAGTGATCCTTGTTGGTTTGAATTGGAACAAAGGGGCAGTGTTGAAATATTGAATGTGGTATGTTTGCCCCTGGAGCCAAATGCCCACCTACCACCCTAATGGCTAGCAGAATGGTTAGAAAAATTTAATGCTTAGTAGGTGAGTTCAAATTTTGAAAAGAGGGGGAAAAATTTTTGAAGAGAGACAAAAAGGAATGTTTTAGATTCATTAAATGAGAATAGAGACTTGTAGAAGAGAAGAGTAGAGAAGTGCAAGAGCATAGAGAAAAGAAGGAAATTGATCAACAGATCAAGTTGTCAGAGTTAAGAAGATAGAAAGAAGTTTGTTCTCGTGTCTATAGTTGCACATGTTTCCTCTTGTCATTCTATAAGTTATGATTGATTCGACCTATGAAGTAGTGATTGCTCCAAACATTATTGTATGCAACCATTAGAGTTATAAGTTTTAAGTTTTAAGTCTTAAGTTTTATCAATTTGAAGATTTTAAGGTTTTTTGGTTGAAGCCAAATGCTCTCAGATTTTTTTAATAGTTTTATCATATTTGAATAGAAAGCAAGCAAGCAAGTAGGCATACTAAAATCTATTGTTCTTCTTCTATTCTTTATTGCATAATATTTTGCATTTGATAAGTTCATTGTTGAAATCTTTATCATTTGGCTCTCTACTTTTTAATGCCAGTTTGTCATTCTGCTCACTCAGTTTAGTCTTAGACTAAGTTCCTTCTTTGTAGTTGTTACCAAGATTACTTAGCATCCTCTTCTACCAAGCACCACTTTGCAGTAGCTATCGAGCTCACTCAGTATTCCTTACCACTGAGCTCACTCAGCATAATCTTGTGCTGAGTTTCCCTTTGTGTGCCAAGTTCACTTAGCTTGTTCTTGTAATGAGTTCACTCAACACCGTCTACCTACCACTCAACATCCATTGGTGCTAAGAAAAATTGGCACTTGAAAATAGTTGTTTCCAAGCAAAACTTTTAGAGTTGTGATTTATTTTTCACAGTGATACACAAAATTTAGGATGCATCTTGCTAAAGAAGAGGAAACCGTCATTACAATTATGTCCTAATAGGAAGAACATATAGGGTTATGAGCATGTGGAGAACATCAGAAAAGTATTTCATAAAATGGTAGAATCAAGTCATGGCCTAAGCTCATAGGTGTGAAGATAATGCAGCATGGTCTCCATAGTCAACTGGTGTGAAGTTTGACACCCAAGTCCAAGCCTCATCATTTATGCATGGCATCGCTATTTTTGCAAGTAGTATTACATCATGCTAATGATGTTTGATCTCTACATTAGAATAATCAAAATTGGCAAGCCTGACTCAACATTATGTTCTCTAGAAATAATCTCAAAATATTTTGATATAGTCATTGGGTTCATAAGCATAGGGATGAGTAATATGGAAAAGCCATGATATAGGCCTATTGATAGCATGGCTGATGAGTTTTCCAAAGTCCAACATGTGGAAAAATTCTCAAGCTTGATAAATATGGATAAGGGGTACCGACCCATAGTGAATAGCATGACCTGTTAGACAAACATTAGGCCATCACTCTAAATATGGATGGGGCACCAATAATCAAGAACCCAATATTTGTGCAACAATGGAAAGTTTGATCAAAGGGAAGAATGATGATTGAGCTGTGACCTCACACTAAAAAATGCCAATGACGAAAGATGGACATATTACTAGTATTGGTCCTTAATAGACTTGAAGATGGGAGTGCATAAAGAAACTTCATTAAAAGGGATGAGCCTTATGATCTCACTAAAAATTAGGGCTCGTGGCCATGTTCTAATGAATCTCGGCATTAAGGTGATTTGGATGAGCTCCATTTCATGTCATGCTTTCATCATTATAGACACCAAGCATCATAATATGGGATGTCTGACAAAGTTTTACAGTATAACACATATGAATCCCATGTCAATGAGAAGACATTGAAGCATTGTTAAAAGTCATCGATAATGGATATTGTACATAAAGAAACACCAAATCTTTTGTATCTCCTCCTAATTAAAGATATGATATTATTGTTGGTTGAAATTGATATCTATATGTTGGGAATGCATAGGGAACACAACTAGGTAAAACTATACATGATTTAATCAAATATGTTTCTTAGTCATCAAATGAAGAGGATAACTTGTGATGCTCAATAGTTGACATCTACCAATCACTTTGATATATCTATTTAAAGTGGACACAACAATGTATGAGCTTTGGGATACTTGGTAGAAGATCATTGATTTATCAAAATACTCTAATATTTTATCTTCAAAGATGTAAAATGAAGAATTTTCTTAAAAGGAGGCTAATTTATATTCTTGGGAGTATCCATAAATAAAATGTGGTGACTCCTCATTATGGAAAAGATGAAGGAGAAGTTTGGTAGTTCAAGAAGTCTGTTATCAAGAATCAGTTATTTGGGTAACTGAAGTGTTGTGGAAATTGATAAATATTAAAGCTGTAATAGAACAATGGAAAGGGTTCTTTTTCTATAGGTCCTAAGGCTACAGGAAGAAGACATTTTTGTAAAGGCTAATTGTAATAAGGGATAGGGGAATCAATCTGTTATTCAAAAGTTCTTTGTAATTGTAGGGATAGGTTAATAATATGATTTATTCTTATAAGTTCATAATAATTTATTTTTATGTTCATCAGATCTTGTGGTCTGAAGATGTAATTATGGGATCGCTACAAATCATATGGTCACTACTTTCATATTTTGTATTTTTTCCTTTGGTTATTCATAGTTGGAGAATAATATTATGTTTTCTCCATTTCTTTGTGATGTTAAGGGGATCTAATGTGTAGGCATGTGGCTATTTTCTTCTCTTTCCCTCTTTATTCTATTCTTAAATTTGATAATCATAATAATTCTATGTTGATGGGTGAATATCAGTAATTTTTTGTGTCTTCAGGTAAAAGACATAACCAACCATCTAATTTATTGTAAATCTTTTTAAAAGGGAGTTGTACCTCTCAATTTAGAGGAGAGTTATAAATCAATGATAACTCATCCAATTGTTAGTAGATTTTGTTCTTCGTTTTGGGCATATTGAGTCATCATTTACATTTCTTTCAGAAGGATAAATCTGTTTATTCACAATATATATCTTTAGTGAGTTTTATCCAACTAAAACTACACTAACATTAACCATCCCTCTTATTTAAGAAGGATAAACACATGGTTAAATGTTACACCACTGGTAATATTTAGAAATCATATCAAGGAAATCTTCAATAAGGAGACTTCCATTATATGATATCATATGAGTATTGGCCTATTAGAATATCAAAACATGATATTCACCAAATACTCTTTTGATATCATATTAGGTAACATGAATATTGAACTATTAGAAAATTAGTTAAATGATATTCACTAAGCACTCTGAGTAATGGCCTATTAGAACATCAACTAAATGATATTCACCAAGTACTCAATGTGGTAATGGTAAATCAGAATATCAAGGAAAGATATTCACCAAATACCTATCATATATCTTTACAAACAACTTATATACCATCAATTTAATGACATCTGACACTTAGTTATTGATTTTAAAAAAAAACACTTTCATGATCTATTTCAACATTTACATAAAATATATATCATGATTTAAGTTATTTTAAGATCATCACATTTTAATAAATTTTAAAAATACAAGTGATAATCATTTGGAAGTTACTTATGATGTACACAAGGAGCATTGTCATACACACATGCCATCAAAAATTCACATGAAGTCACTAAGGATATTGTCATATAATGTTTTCATGACATCCACCATGAAACATATCAAAAAATAAAGTTTTCACCTCAAACTTATCTCTCATAGACAAGAATGTAATAAAAATGATTGCACTTGAAAATTCTTCTTTATGAAGAAACAAATTTTTTGACTTTTTCAAGGTTAATAATGAAGTGAAAAACTCCCTCTGAGTCTGATATCAAATTTTTTGACCTCTTAGTACAAGGTTCTCTCTGATGCAGTGTTAGACTTCCTCTTATTTTGTTATTATTCTTCTAACTTCCTGACATCAAGTCATGTCATGCTTCCTTAGTTCAATAGGTATCCTAATAGCATAATATCTTGACATTGTATACTCCTACACCAAAATAATGAAGAGTTTGGCTGAAGTATATTTTCTAGTTTCTCCCTCTCTTTGTCCAAGGTTTCTTCTAATGAATTGTCAAACTCCCTCTTAATATAGAAGGATACTTCATAGTCTTAATCATCAAGGATATTCACTTCAAGAATCTCACATTATTCAACAAGATGATCGGATTACTAACAAATTTGTGATCAAAACTAGTTTGGACCTATTATCATAAGATTGAGTTCTACACAATATTTAGTAGCATTTGTGAAGTACCAATCTTCTTTTCCTACCAGAACATCTGTAGAGACAAAGGAAAGATCAAGACACTAGCTCTTACAACATGTATATAAATAAAATTAAAAGAGAGAATACAAAGAGTAGATAAATTACAATATTTAAAAGCTAAAGAATACTTATCCATGCATTCTTTATATAAGTTTCTCCAATAAGGATCCATTTGCAACAAATCAAAAAATGTTTACAAATAAGTATTTGTCAAACAATAGGAATGGAACACTGATTTTTATTCTCCCCCAATGTAATGTCACCACTCAAAACTATCAAATTTGCAAATGCTCTGATGTTAGAATTACTATTTTCTAAAGTAAAATAATTCATATATCCAACTTAATTTTGCAATCATTCAAAACATTTGTGTTCAAATATCTAACTCACTTGCATTCACTGCCAATGTTTGAAGTTGCATCAAATAACATTGACAATAACAATACACATACAAGGATCATCAATATGTAGTAAAAGGAACTCTATGCTATGAATCTCTATATACAATGAAAAAATTGTAATCTTGTCAAACTCAAATAGAAAATTTTTCCTTAGTTAAAATCCCACACGTTCTTATACAAATGCATATCCATGTACACAACTGTCGTGGTTCAATTCCCAATATAAGTCAATGATCTAAGTATCATTGTAAATGATGACCATTTTTAATATTTATGAATACTAGATGCTAAGATTCTTATGAAAATGCTTGTGTTCATGACAAATAATATATGAGCATAAGCATTTCAAACTTTCAGATATTGCATCCAACTAATATATTATTAGGCCTATAATATAAATATTTTTATCAACTCATTTAATTGAATCTTCTATATTCCACCTTTAATGAAGTCGAATGCTTGAGGACTAAGGAGCTCTTCTAAAGATAATTAATTTCCCATTCTCGTTACTATGATGACTCAAACAATATATTTATTCTTCCTTCTATTTGATTATAGAAGTTGATCATATGTACATGAAGTTAAAAACAAAGGTTTTGTGGATTTCTGAAAAAATGCATTCAGTGGGTGTAGAGAAAGAATCCCAATTTTGTCAGAGATGTCTTCATCTGACATTATATTTCCAAAATGTAGTGGTAGACATATGAAAATGTGGAAGCATGCATAATGAAATAGGAATGCTTTACAAATTCCCTCAATCAAACCCATTTTCATCGAATATGATGATTGTAGATGAAAACATGTTGAGCAACAGGGAAGGCATGTCAATTGTTTGTCATAATGCCACATACAAAATGCTAAGATATTTATTGGTAAATAGATGTGCTTAATATGGAAATACAAAGTGAGGTGGGAGAACTATTTATTTAATATATATCAAGAATTACCTTGATAACATGCACAAAATTTGAGGAAGCAATGAGAAAATAGTCTCATGGTAGAATGTGGACATGTGAACAAAATGCCTTGATTTGATGGATTGTGATGGTTGAAAGATATGCTGCAAATGGATTTCTTGGAAAAAATAAAAAATTTGATACTCTTTATGTTGGTTTCTGACATCTTCACCACCAATAATGAAAATGATAGATTTGGAGGTTGGTATAAACATATATCAAAACACAATGAATAAAGAATACATAAACTCAAGTATTTATGAAAGTCCAAAAGCTCAGACTAAGGGGTATCCATTCTACCAAATTTTTCTAGGGCACAATCCCAACCTCATCCCTTTTAGATGTTGGGGGGGCTTCCACTTAGCAAGACTTGATCACTAGGGGACTCTTTGTGAGCCTTTAAACTCTACTAGTAGACCAAGGGCCCTTTGACCGGTGCAAAATTTTTAAATTAGTGACATTCTTGGGGTTCCAATAGCAAGGGATAAGTTTTTATGATTATGTCAAAAACAATTCATATTGCATTTTCCAAGGACAAATCTTGAAATATCTTAAATATCGTGACAAGGACTTTAGATGGAATAAAGGTTCTCACAGAGTCAGACTTTTCATAGAAGTATAATTTATTCAAATCATATCATGCCTTACACTCCTTGTCACAACACTCATATGAACATGTTGAGCTATCAAGTCAATGCTAACAATAACAGACTTGTATCTCCTTAATATTATCTCTAATTTTATTATTATCTTTGAGATGATATTCAATACAATGTTTATATGTTTTGAAACCAATATCTTTGGTAGACATTGACCATGTTTTTTAATGAATATATATTTCTTCCACCGCAAAGCATATGTAAATATTGATCACTTAGTATTTATCTCAATATCTCCAAATATTATTGTAGAATCCTAAATCACATCTCTAATTTGAAACAACATAATCTATGTGATCAAACTTCTTTCCTTGAGGCTCTGGTTATAAATATTACCTTAAAATTAAGATCAAAGTAATGATAGAGATGAAAACCAAATAGTAAATAGGCACCAATTAGGATCACTCTTCAAAATCTTTATTGAAATCTATTCCCAGGCTTTGCTCTAATACCATGTTAAAGATTTCAATGTATCTACTGTAACTTGTAATATCACTTGTTTTTAATTTTTGTGTTTTTCAAGTCACCTCCTTAATATATATATATATATATATATATATATATATAATAAGGAATATCTCCATAGAACATGTTTCTTTAATTCTTATTATTTATCAATAACATTTTCTTATTAATATGATTAACCATATGATAAGAAGAGGTAATGAATCAAAATCTTGACATGTCTGTAAGTTTTGACACCTTTGTCATTGATGTCAAAGGGGAAGAAGATTATAAGAAAATTGTATAGAATATAATGTAAGAGGGAATAGTAGTTACATACTAAGGGGAAGAGTGTTAATTAGTACTGTATTAGGATATATAAGGAAAATATGGTTATAAATGTAATGACCTCCAATTCTTGTAATTTTGAAATTTTGAAGGTCAAATTTTTGAAGAAATTTTTGTACAACATTTTGGGACTTTGCCAATTTTCTCATGTGTTTCCATCAATGCCAAAGTGGGAGATTGTTGGAAATATGGATAAGTAGGATGAGTAAGGGTTGTCATTTATAGAAATATATAATTTTGGAATGGAAGGTAGAACATATAGTTGAAGATTCTATGGTTAGAGACATAAAATTATCTTAGACATTTTTAATATCAGTTCAAAGACAATTTTTGATATTGTGAAGTCTATAGAGAAATTTGACACATGTATAGTTAGGTATGGACATTATAGATAGTCATGATGATGTAGTCAAGAGTGTATATTAATACAAGCAATACAAAACAAGTTATAGCTCAATTACCCTTAAAGGAAGAGAACACAACATAACAGAGTATGGAAGAAAATAGTTAATTATGGGTTCAGGAATAAATTTGGGAAAAAAAAATTTTCTTAAATAATTAGGGATGTCATCCTAGATGTTAACCCTAAGTTAGCATGAGCTAATTTAGTATTTAGCCAAATGTGTGAGAGCATCAAATCTGACTAGACATAGTTTTGTAAAAAGGAAAGAAATAAGTAAGAGATCATTACTTGCAAAGTATGTGTTGAGAATACAAAATATGTATGTGATATATGAATTTATGTTAAGGCTATGTGATGCCAATTCTGATGAAAGATTAGAGATATGAAAAGTACAACAGTCAGTTGTAAAAAGGTTTTTAATCTATCTTTTTTTTTGTAAAAAGGCACTATATTATATAATTGCATGTTAGGGTAGTGGGCTCTTCTTGCATACATTTCTAATTGTATTACCAAATCCTAATATGGTTGAAGAAACTTCTAATAGGTTTGAGGCTTTTAACAGGGCCTAGTCCTCGAACAAGGACTAAGACACTATATGTATGACATAGACTCCTAACAGGGTCAATATTCTTAACACGATTCTTTTATTTAATGGATCATTTTGTGGGTGCCATCCCCACTAGGGTTTTTCATTGGCCAAGATTTAGTTAAAAAAATATGGTGTCATGAGTTCTCTTTATGTATGGATTTATTTACTATTCAACATTACTGATTTACTTTCATATGCATGTTGTAAAGTAATTAATAATATCCACTTGTGGGCAAAAGTTTGTAGAATACTCATTCACAACCCCCCCCCCCCCCCCCCCCCCCCCTAGTATTATCTATTTCTAAAAAATGGTAATATATATATATATATATATATATATTGTTGACAATAGACTAATGACAATATGTAATTTTTTTCATTTATGGCAACACATGATGTACATGCTTACAGGAAACCTCAAAAATAAAGATACTTAGCTTTTGATACTTAAAAAATTGTCTAAGTATGAGTTTGGTTTATAGTAGTGTATTGTTTTGTATGTAACTTGTTACCGACATCATATTATGACAAGAAAAGTTAGATGAAGATAGTATACATGTTGATGATAACATGTATAACCATAGACATTAGTATAGATTGTACAAGAAGAGATATTTATGTTTTACTAGTGAAACAAGATAGTGAAATTAAAGGAAATGTATTATTTTGTTTTAGAAAATAATTACTTGAAAAATTAGGGCCAACATCTTAGATGTTTACTCTAAGTTGGAAAAATATAGTGTTGTCTTATCTGACCCAACAATAACTTGTGAAAAGGTATGTTATTTATGCAAAAGACATCTTGCAATGAGAAGTGTAGAATTTTTTAATATGCAACCTTTCTATAAAATTGATATATGAAAAGTTTTGTAAAGCTATTTTTGTGATCTAAGATCAAGCTAAAGATTAGAGATTAGTCAAGAAAGAAGTTACAGTACCTATATTCTAGAAGTCTAATTACTTGTTTGGGTAGTGAGCTCTTCTTGTAATTGGAAGTGCATGTTTGGGCAGTGGGCTCATCTTGCATCTATTGTACTACAACTCCTAACAAGGTTGGAATCTCCTAACAGGGATTCAAAGTCTCCTAATAGGGACTCTCTACACAAAATTTTCTCATTGAATCCTAATAGGGTCCATCCTCTAACAAGGAACTTATATATCAGTATATTATTTAGTGGGTATCATCCCCACCAAGGTTTTCCCTTGGCCAAGGTTTCCCTAGTTACCAAAATATGGTGTCATGAGTTATCCTTGTGCATGGTTACTATTACTATTCAACATTACTTGTTTACTTTCTTATGTATGGTTAAAAGTAATTAATAATATCTAGTTGGTGACTAAAGTTTGTAAATTATTAATTCACCCCCTCGCTTAGTAGTTGATGAAGAACCTTGAAAAGGGACTTGAACAAATTGATCTCCTTACTGAAGAAAGAAATAAGCAAAAAGATAGATATGAAGACTCCAAAATATACATTGGATAATTGAAGGAAAATATTGAGCATCTCAAACCCAAGCCTAAATCTATCGAATTTGAAACTAGTGATGGTGATTATTCAAAGCTGAAAACAAAGTACAAGATCTTGAAGCATGAATTGAAGATTACCAATCTAAAGTTGACTTTGAAGAATGATCCTGGCAAAGTCAGATCTGATTTGAAGACTAAGAATATAGATCTTAGAGAAAGTTTGGAAAAGAAGACATCTGAATTTGAAACATTGAAAGAAGATCATGAAGAACTTCATAAGTACAACACTATTGTGAAAGGAGAGTTAACTCAATGCAGGCAACAACTTGAAAAGATTTATTTTAGCAGAAAAAAGCTTGATGATTCAATGCCAATATAGAGACCTTCTTATGATAAGACTGGTCTTGGTTATCTATTTAACATGTCTACAAAGAAATATGAGATTAGATTAGATCTAAAAGAAAAAGATAAATTTGATGATAAAATTGAATCCAGTCAATCTTCTAATAAACCTAAAGAAGTTGGACAAAATAAGGAAGTTGAGATATTGGATGAACCAAAGAAAATGGAATCTCCTAAGGAAACAAATTATGAATTTAGAGGTAAGTATTTTTCATGTAATGAAATAGGTCATATGAAAAGAGATTGTAAAAATAAGTCATTTAATCATGTTAAGGATTTTTATTGTCATAGTTGTCATGGTCTGGGTCATAGAGAAAATGATTGTAGGAAACCTAAATATGATAATGATAGAAGGAATAGTAGAATGTCTATAAATACTAACCCTATAGATAGAAGAAGATCTAATGAAAGGACATCGAGAGAATGAAGACCTTATGAAGATAAAAGATAGATCATGTGTTATAAGTGTAATAGGGTAAAAGTACAAAGTTGTGTCACCTTTCAAGATGACTTATTAGAAAGACTAAATTTGAGTATTTCTATCTAAAAATAAATTTTGTTAGAACATATGATCTAGATAAATTTATTCTAGCTAAGTTATATATGGTCTCACATTTTTACAATTGAAATGGCTATTAAATGCATGTTTTATACTAGTGTTAATCCAATTACTAAAGAAATAAAATTATTTTAGAAAAATAGCATTTCAATAACTCATACTATTTTTTATGACTTTTTTTTAATAACATATAAACAACATTTTATAGAGCTCAAAGTCAAGAATATTCTCATATAGATTTTATAGTGTTTTAATTAGACATAGTATATTGTAATTAAAAAATTCTACAAGCACACATTTTAACACTAAAAAAGATGTCAATTTTGAGAATAAAATAAAATAAAATAAAATAAAATAAATCTAAAAATTATATGACATTCTAGACGAGAGAGTCCTCTTCTAGAATGTATAATTTTTCTCTCGGTTAGAATATATTTGTTTTGAAAAATGTGGTAGGAGATGAAAACTATCGATTTTAGGTGAGTTGAAATTTGAATCATTATAAAAGAGAAAATATAGGTCTAAAGCTGATTTTTATTTTTGATTGTTCTAGCTATATATGCTATCTATAACATAGTCTAAGATCAAAAGGAAATAATTTTATTTCCCTATGGTTTTATGGTGGGAACTAGACCCCCAATTTTCAACATTTTTTAGTAGCTAAAAAGTTGTCTATAAAAATTAGAAAAATATATCAACTCTTATTCCAAGTAATTATTAAAAATTATAATCCTGAACTTCATCCATTTCTACACATTTCATTAGTTTACTTCATTTTCAAATTCAAAATAATAATACTAATTTTATGTCATTGAAGGTGAACAATTATACTTTTGTTAGCCTTTTTCTTTACAAAAGGGTGACACAGGTTTGTGCTTTCACCCAACAACTTTGGACATGTAGCTTAGAATTGTCATGCACTTGATGATCAACATAATCCTAGAAGTAGAACTCCATTATGTCAGTTATGCAACAACTTCAGACATACAACATAGTATTGTAGAATGGACAGAAACTTCAGAGATAGAAGGGAGAATGAAAGAAACTTTAGAAATAGGAGGAATGATGGAAGAAATGATAGAAGGAATCATGAAAGGAACTATAGAACTAACAAAGACAATGAGGAACAAAGAAATGTATTTAGTAAACTTTGAGATGAGCTCAATGAGGCATTTGTAAAAGGATTAGACATCTCAAAAGATAAGTTAGAAGATGGTGAGAGAAAAAGATCAAAGTCAATATTCGAGTTTGATTCAACTAAGTTGAATTAAGCTTGTTCACAACACCAAAATTTGAAACTTCACTAAAATTTGAAACTTTACTCAGAGAATGAATTTTGGGTAGCGAAGTTGGGAAAAGGTGTATTGAGATAAGTTTAGATAGTATCTAAGCTCACTTGAAATTTGGAGTTTATTGTAACTAGTTATGAAGGGATTAAGAATTATTGTTATTATAGAGAAAGTTAATTCTATAATAGAAGATGAAAACTATCTTTTTACAAAGAATTTTGTGAAGTGAAGTTTTGTGGAGCATTGTCATGATGGAAGGAAGCTATAGTAAACCTCGAGTAGTATTTGAAGATCATATAGAAGATCTTGCATAGATATTTAATTTTAAAATATAATTGATAGATTTTTTGTGTTTGCAAAGTACATAATTAATGCAAGTTCAAGTTCAAGGAATAAATAGAGTACAGACTTGATTACCACTTCATTGTGATTACATCAGAAGCATAGAGCACAAAGAAGTGACTTGAAAAGGCAATTTCAAAGCAAACCCTATTTTCAAAAAGAGGTATTTAATTGTTTATCCATATAATTTATTCGATAAAATTTTACATTTGATAAAATCATGGATATGTTAGTAGTTCATAATTTTGAGAATGAGGAAAGACTAAAATTGAAGGTTATTTCCATGAAGCCCATAGAAGGAAACCCTAATTCAACATTATCTATTACTCTGAACAATGTAGTTTATTTGGAAGATGTAGGGAGTTATCTTAATAGCAAGTTTGAATCTATTGGGAGTGAGTATATGAACAAGGATATGGAACTAGTCTTTAACCATGATATGGATCTAGATCTTTTCAAATATCAGTTCTACTGAGAATTAGGCACCAATGAGTGGACACAGATAATACTAAGTAGAATTCATGATGGAAAACTATGGATGGAAGATAATGTAGTTGATATTTCAATCAACCTTATTCATGAGGTAACTAGTCTTAGCAAACAAGGTAGTGTACCTATAGGTGAGAAACTCATTAAGAAGAAGGTTGAGAGCTACACAAAATAGTTTATAATGGAAAGACCATGGTGATCAACAACATTAAACAAGATGATGTAAGATTCTTAAGTAGAATTATTGCCTACTCTACATGGAAAAGTTCTAAGATTGATGAATTGTTAGCTAGATTCATCTATGTAGCCTATAAGATCATATGTGTGGAGAAGGAACAAGTTAACCTTAGTGAAATTCTAAGAATGCAACTTATTTAAAACTCAAAGAAAATCAAGAGAACCAAGGATGGTGTGTTTAGATTTCAGTCATTGATCAATCATATATTCTTTCATGTACTTAAGAGATTTCCATATTTTTTAGTCACAGAGATTATGAGAAGTAATAGATGTATAATGGACAAGATCATAGATGTATGTAGAAAACATCCAACAAATAAAATCTTGGATAGTGGGAATTTGATAATGAAAACATTTCAGAATGAGATGAGATAAAGATTCAGAATTGCACCTACATGAATTGTAGAAAGATTTAAAGATGATATATGTGTTATGGTTGATACAAATTTTACTTATATTCAAGTAGTAGAAGCTCGAGAAACATTTCTTGATACCTTAGGTTATGAATTTAGTGATGAAGTAGCAATTGAATACATTAATTTATTGTTGAAATCTGAGAACAACCAAGCTGAGTATAGATTTGGGACTTAGGTTGAAATCAACCAATCAGCTCATCAGGCATCTTTAGAGAAGGCATCTCATAAGAAGATAGATACAATAATGAAGAAACCTTTAATAGAGGCTAGTATGATTGAAAGTGAGTCACAAGTAATTAGGTAGATTATGAAACAAGGTATAATGTATGTGCAACCTTTGTTAGTGTCTATTGCAAAGAGATCTTCAAAATAGAGCATCCCATATGCAGTAGTGTCATATGTACAACCAAGTGAGCCAAAGAGGAAATTAGAAATATTAGTGGAAGCTATGATCGCCAAGACAAAAGTGTCAAGCAACAAGACACTAGACTAGGAAAGAAACAAAAGACATTGTTGATAATTGTTGAATATAGTGAAGAAGAAGAAGAACAAGAAGCTAAACAAGTAGAGAAGGTAAGTACTTCTAACCAATCAACAGGAAAATCTTGGAAACTTTGGAAGCCAAAGATAGAGAAGATTAATTTAGCTATTACTAATAAAGGAAACTTTGTTTAGATGAACAAATTTTATGACTTGTATAATGATATTGAGAAAGATTAGATTGATATCGCTACTATGAGATATATATAATAGCTACCAATTTGAAACTCAAGGATATTGAAGGTGTGGTAAACTAGAAGGTCTATGAAAAACTTATTGAGAAAACACTAGCTCTAGAAGAGAAGATAAAACTTCAGATGTCTATGATAAGGATAATATGTAAGACTTGTGATGAAGAAGAAGTCAATAGATTGTTGAACAATCTAGCACCTTACTTGAGAAACAAGGTGAAACCATTTCTTTTTATGGTCAGTGAGAAGGACAAAATAATGAGTGAAACTATGGCAGCTATAAGTTAGATGTTGACAGAATCCAAGGCATATCTTCACTAGCACCCAAAACCTTGGAAGTGTTAGCAAGTGGTGACACAATGCAAATTGATTAGACCACTATTACCATTAACATTGATGATACTAACCCTTTTGAGAGTTTAGAAAAACTTAAATCTCATGTGAAGGATATTGAAGATAAATTGAAACAAATTGAAGAGGAAAAGAGTCTATTAGATGAAGAAAAGAGAAAAATAGAAGAGGTCAAGCATAAATTGCTCAAAGAAGAAATGAGAAAAAAGAGTTGAGGAAGAAAAGAACAAGAATTTAGAAGAAGATAAGAAGAAGAGAATAAAGGAGGAATAAAAGAGAGAAAAAGAAAGAAAAGAGAAAGAGGAAGAATAAAGAAGAGTCAAAGAGGTGGCAGAAAAGAAGCAAAGGGAAGATGAATCTAAACCTTCTAGTTCATCTATTCCATTTTTGCTTGCTAGCCTGACAACTAATGATGATGATTGAAATGACTTGATCTCATCATTGTCAAAACTTATTTAAAAGAACATAACAATGAAGAGCTTGCAAAGAACCTTGATGGAGGTTACTGACAGATTACACAGTACTTTGGTAGTCCAGCATACAGAGACAGATCCTAAATAGAGGGTACAAGTAGTGCTAATATATTTTGATGAAGAATTTACAAATTTGATGAATGTTTCAGAATTAAAGGTCCAAATTTCATATGATGATAATTTATTTAGCACCATTTGTTAGAATATCAAGAACAATTTGCTAAGTCTTTATACTTGTATCAAGGAACTTCAAAAATGTCATTATGATGGAAAGGTATTGTACATCAAGTGTACCCTATCTCACAAGTTGACCAAGGATGTTGATAGTCAAATCAAAGGTAAGATGAGTTAGCTAGAGTCTATATCTAGCCAAGTACATCAACCTTCTAGTAAAATCGATGATTTTGAAGGACAAGTGGCTAGTATTCATAGTAATATCAGGAAACTGGAACTTCGAAAAGAACAAATTTTGAAGAGAGTATCAAATTTTAAAGAGTCTATTGCTCTGAAAATATCTGTTGTTGAGAGACAGTTGGAGGAGTGTGTCAAAGCCAAGGAAACCCACTCAAACTTTTTATGTTTTGATCTTAATGCAGTTGAGATTGCATCATATGCTCTATGTGCAATTCTCACCTCTACTGAATCAACCAAGGATACATGGATAAAAGTTTTAACCAGTCTTAAGGCAAGTTTTGATGATTGCATGAAGATATTACCAGCTTAAGGTGGAAGAACATAATATTTGACAATAGTTTTTGACATTCTAACCTTTGTCATTGATGTCAAAGGGGGAGTAGATACATAAGAAAATTATAAATCAGGTAAAGGGGAGAAGATGCATAAGAAAATTGTAAATTGGGTAAAGGGGAGAACATAAAATTGTAAGGTATGAAATCATAATATAAGGGGGAGCATATGAAAGATATATAAGTTGTAAAAGTTAATTAATGTATTGTTACTACAATGTTTTTGACAAGTTTTTGATACTTAGCCAATTTTCCCTATTTTGTTGCCATCAATATCAAAGGGGGAGATTGTTGAAAATTGGCTAATGAAGATATGTAATTTTTATCATTATTGTAACACATGATGTGCATGCTTACAGAAAACCTTAGAAATAAAGATACTTAGCTTTTGGTACTTAGAAAATTATCCAAGTATGAATTTCATTTAGAGTAGTGTGTTATTTTGTATGTAACTTGTTACCACCATCATATTATGACTAGCAAAGTTATATTGAGATAGTATACATGTTGATGATGACATGTATAACCTTGGACATTAGTATGGAATATATGAAAAGAGATATTCATGTTTTACCAGTGAAACAGGATAACAAAATTAAAGGAAAGGAATTATTTTGTTTACAAAATAATTACTTGACCAATTAGGCCCGATATCCTAGATGTTTACTCTAAGTTGGAAAATTATATTGTGGTCTTAGCTGACCCAATAATAATTTGTGAAAAGGCATGGTATTTATGCAAAAGACATCTTGCAATAAGAAGTGTAGAATTTTGTGAAATGCAAACTTTCTATGAAAGCAATATATGCGAAGTTTCGTAAAGCTATTTTTGCAATCCGAGATCAAGCTAAAGATCAAAGATCAATCAAGAAAGAATTGTTGGAAATATAAGAGGAGTAACAAAGAGGGTAGGGGTGAATCAATTACCACTAAAATAAATACTAGATTTCTTTAGATGTCAATACAAAATAAACTCTAAAAACTAAATACTGCTGATGCTTGCTAAACACACATAAAATGTTGTAGCTTAGTAAATACTAAATATGACTAGTAAGTAATTAACATGAAAATATTAGATGTTATTTGTGATTACCATTATTTTAACTTAGATGCAAACACATAAAATAAAATAGCATGAACACAATTGATGTCAAGATTTAACGTGGAAACCCAATTTGGGAAAACCACCAATTATAACTAGTTATTGTTTTCACCCTTCTAAAGTGAGCCTTGTTAGGAGCCAACCCTCTTAAAGGTTACAAAACACACTATTACGTGTGACCATGTTAAATGATTTAATCACCATATTAGGAGTGGCCTTGTTAGAGGTATTTAGACGATTCAATAAAACTTCCACCTTGTTAGAGGTTTTACAAATAGCTATTAAGACAACTTTGTTAAGAGATTTAAATCACTGCTACAACGGTTAGAGAGTAACAACGAGATGACTTGATTTTTGATGCAACTAAATTGCTAATTATATATATCTATTTTGGCTTGTACTTGATCCTTCTTGATTGAATAAATTTCTTTTCAGCTTCATAAGGATATTCTACTTATCCTTTTGATTCACTTCCTTGCTACGCCATTAGATTTTCAAAATCTTCCATGAATTCACATTGTTACACACTTTCAAATTCTCAACTTGACCTTATACTTATATCATTCATATTTTCAAGTTGGCTCATATACAACTTGGAATAACTAATGTTCATCACCTCAGTCAGCTAGAACCAATAGATAAATTAGTTAAACTCAATATGAAAAAATAAGAAAATCCTTCATTAGCTAACTTGGCTTGGTAGACACTAATTTAGAAACGATTTTCCTTTGTTAACCAGTGAACTTGGTTAACACTATATATTCACGAAGATCCTTTGGTAACTGAGTGAGCTTGGTTAACATTGGTTCCATCCAACATTTCCTTCATTAATCGAGTGAGCTTAGTTAACACTCATCTTCTATAAACTTTCCTTTGATGCCCAAGTTAACTCGATAAACACCGCCTTCTAAACTAGGCAAACATAGGAATGCTCAATAGACATAGAAAATTGTCTTCACTGCCTAAGTGAGCTCGACATGCACTAATTGATAATGATGTGACATTTGTGTAACATCAAAGACAATACATAATTAATCAATTGTATCCAATAAGAATTTGCAGTACCTACATTCTAGATGTCTAATTACTTGTTTGGGCAGTGAGCTCTTCTTGTAATTGGAAGTGCATGTTTGGGCAATGGGCTCATCTTGCATCTACTATAATACAACTCCTAACAAGGTTAGAATCTCCTAATAGGGATTCAAATAATCCTAATAGGGATTCTCTATACTATGTTTTCTTAATGACTCCTAATAGGGTCCTTCCTCTAACAAGGAGCTTATATATCAGTATATTATCTAGTGGGTATCATCCCCACTAGGGTTTTCCCTTGGCCAAGGTTTCCCTAGTTGACAAAATATGGTGTCATGAGTTATCCTTGTGCATGGTTACTATTATTATTCAACATTATTTGTTTACTTTCTTATGTATGGTTCAAAGTAATTAATAATATCTAGCTAGTGACTAAAGTTTGTAAATTACTGATTTACTCCCCCCCATAGTAATTCCTTTTTCTAACATATATCTATATCTTTAGTGAGTTTTATTTGACAAAAGATACACTAACATTAATATGTTCCAGTATCTAAATTTTCCAAATCATCTTTGACATTATTTCATACCTTACTAAAAATATTTGCATCATGTTCAACTTGGTCTTTAATAGTGGTAACTTCTACTAATGTCTTGCAATGACTGTCAAACTCTTCCAATACTCTATTTTTTTTTTTTTTTGAGAATCATTTTCACTGATTTGAGTTGGAATTAAAATTTGAATTTTACTAGTCATCTTTTCAAGAGTTTATTGCATAGTCTTGGTGGCCTTATTCTTCTCAATTATTTTTCTAATAAAATATGTATAAACTAGTCCCAAATTCTCAATATTAGTTACCTCTATAATTATAGAACTTCCCATCATACTTGATATAAGTGATTCCAATAGGGTCTTTGGTATGCTGGTATTTTTTGTGCTAGGGGCCTTTTTAGGTGTGACTGCCTAAATTTGTAGATTTTGTCTATCTTCCTCGCCCTTCTCTTTCTCCTTTGTACTATTTTCTCTAATTATTTTTCTTTTCCTCTATTGTCTTTCTCTATATAAACTTGTTGCATTGTTTATTCTTCTTTCTAAACTTTTTTGTATCTAAGATTTTACATGAATGATGTTTACTACACTATTATTTTACAATTGTACTATATCTTTAAGAACTTCAACCAATGTGGCCAATGTTAGAAAATAAAGTCCACCAATATAACTTGAGGGGAGGGGGGTCACTAGGAGGTGAATTAGTTATCAAACTATTATGAAAATTATCAACCTTATTAATCCTTAACAATATGAGCAATATAATCAATAACCATAACAATATACTCATACAAAAAAACACCAAATATGTTAACTAGGGAAACCCTTGATCAAGGGAAAAACCTCAATGGGGATGGTACCTACAAGATGATGTACTAATATAAATATTCCTTTTTAGAGGACGGACCCTATTACGAGTCTATAAAATACATATCAGTCCTTGTTAGGAGACTTTGAATCCATGTTAGGAGATTCCAACCTTGTTAGGAGTTATGCCAACCATGTGAAGAGTTGTAGAAGGTAGATGGACCCATTGTCCAAAATGCTTCAGGAGAAAGATCAATGAACCTACTGTCCAAATGATCTATGTATTATTTCTTGTAGAATAATATAAATGAATTATACTTCATATTCCTCTTCCTCTATCTTGTTAACCATAGTGCTCTTCTTCTTCTAATCTCAATACCAGATTACCAACTTCACATCCAATAATCCCTTGGATCACTTCCATTTTCCAAATAGTCTACTCTTTCTTGTACACTTCACACACTTGATACTCTCCTTAATAAAAGAAAATAATTTCCTTTATATCATGTCCTCAAAATAGTTCCTTTTTTTCACTTGAGGATTTTCCAATTAATTATAATAGGACTACAATAAGACAATTAATTATTTTGTAATCACACAACACTATTTATCCTAAAGAAGAGTTACAAAATAATAGAAATGAACTATAATTTGTCTTCCTCTTCCTCAACAATTTATACATCTTTTTGTAAGTCATAATATATAGATCATTTTGATAGTGGGTTCATTGATCTTACCCTTGAAGTTGTTTGGACAGTGGGTCCATCTTCCTTCTACAATCTGAATAGGGTTGGCACAACTACTAATAGGGTTAGAATCTCCTAACTGGGATTTATATGTACTAAATGTATTTCATAAACTCCTTATAGGGTCCATCCTCTAACAAGGAATATTTATATTAGTACATCATCTTGTGGGTACCATCCCCATTGGGGTTTTCTCTCTGATCAAGGGTTTCCCTAGTTAACATATATGGTGTTATTGTGTATGAGCAATATAATAAGAAACCATAATAAGATACTCACATACAAGAAGTATTGGCATTCAGTCTAGTCAAATAATAGTTCTCTCATACCAATTGTTAGAATATTAGTACACTAATGCTAACTAGTCCCAAGTTATCTAGAAAAGATGAGATGCGTATAGTTGAGTAGAAGAAGTATAGATCAATGATTGGAGGTTTGCAATATCTAACTCACACAAGGCCAGATATAGAAAATGCAATTGGGATTGTAGCTAGATTTCAAGCTAATCCTAAGGAGTACCACCATGCAATAGTAAAAAGGATATCTAGATATTTGAAGGGAACATCTAATTATAGACTATGGTATGATAGATCAAGTGATTTTACTTTATATGCTTATACTACTGTGGATTGATAGAGAAAACAATAGTGGTGGTGCATTTTTCCTTGGGGGGAAGTGATAGCTCTTATTTATACTAAGCATAATTTTCAAATTTATGGTGAAAATACTAAAATGTTGTGTTTGTTAGGGTTGTATATTTATTATTTTTATCTATAGAGGAAACCCTAGCATGTTTTGCCCTAATCAGATTGTTTTTCATTTTTACCCCAAGTGTGAATTTTGGTGCCCTAGGGTTTTTGGTTCCATATTATATCACAAGAAATATTCATAAAAAATTAGAGTCTAAGCCCTAAGCCTAGGTTCTATAGCTGAGCAGGTTTTCACTTATCTTTTACATCTTATTCTATGATGTTATGATAAAAGGGCTAGTGAGGTATTGTGAGGAAGAGTTTTCAATGTCCCAATCTTAAGATAAAATGTTGTGTCAAGCTATCATGGATGATAAAGTTAGTCTTCCCAATATTATGATTTCCTTCGTATCATATGATCATATGGGAGTTTGAATGGTTTGCATTTCTTTCTCTACAAAATTATGACAAAGGAGGTGATCGTGGCATTGAGGACAATGAAAAAAGGTGTTATGATGTTACAAAGCAAAGAGCATCTTAAGATCGTAAAGGAGATGTTTGGTTTCTATGATGTTACACGATATTTATGATGGTAAGATCATAAGGGGAAAGGAGACAAGTAAAAGTGATAGTGCACTATTAGACAGGTGTCCAATTCTGACTGGCCAGATTGTGATATGAATACCAGATGTATGCGTAGTTGGATTAATGGGACTAGAAAAGATTTTTATATAAAGTTTCAATTGCATTTGGCAATCTTTGATCTTACAATATATAGTTCCTCATAAGATCTTAGGGTAACAAATAATGTGCTCTGATGTTATGAGTAAGCCATGATCGTAAGATTGCAAATGAAAAAGGCAAAGCCCATGATGCTATGGTAGAAAAGGTTAACAGTTTATTGTAATACCATAGA
The DNA here is from genome assembly GCA_028749045.1 of Cupressus sempervirens. Lineage (NCBI taxonomy): Eukaryota > Viridiplantae > Streptophyta > Pinopsida > Cupressales > Cupressaceae > Cupressus > Cupressus sempervirens. The sequence continues at coordinate 66,695,984 of CM053788.1, forward strand.
AGTTTGAAGGGCAACTAGAGATGTTATGACATAACAAAAGTGACCGTGATTATAGGATCATATGGTGAAATAGGTCATGGTAATATGCTATGCCATTTCAACGAAGCTATTTTCCATAAGATCGCAGAGAAAGAAAAGGTCAACACCAACACCATGACAACTTAGAAGTCATAGGATCATAAAAGGGTTTTTCCATGGTTTCTAACTATTCAACAACAATTTTTTGAAAAAGTTTTGTAACATTAGGAAAATATTTCTTCAATTGTAAGGTAATATGAGGAGTCTTTTCATTAGTCATGATCATAGGATCATAGGCCCTATTTTGACATAAAGTGTGTTAAGTCACTTTTTTGGGTTAGAAATGACAATGAACTTCTCAACGAATAAGATTTGAGCATAGTACAAAAAGTGCATTGCTAGATAGTAATGGAAATGCTCCCCTGAGTTGACAAAGTAAGTTGGTATTATATTTCAAGCATGCTAAAAATCAATGCAAAGTGAACATTGATTTTGCATACATTAAGTCTTAAAGATTTTCCTACTTGATAGTTATAGCTTTCCATTTGTAAATAAGGAGAATTTGAGTACGTATAGAGATTTTAGTGTATATAGATTGTAATTTCAATGTTTTGAGAATAGATTCCATACCCTGTTTGCTAGCATATTATCAAGATGTTTGATAAAGAGGTGGAAGAAATTGAAGCATCAAATATGGGAGCTGCAGAGCCTTCAACTTCTAAAGGAGGGAAGACAAGATAGAAGAAACCAAATAGGTTTATAGAATAATGGATAAACCTTTTCCCTGGTTCTTCTAATGCAAATTCTATAGATGATCACACCTTTATCGATCCATATGCTCTTTATAGAGATGTTGCATGCCCTGGTGTTACTAGTTTCAAAATTTTCAAGTACTACTATAACTAGAAGAAGAACTTAGCCAAATTGATATTTCTAGAAGTTTTTGTGGATGTGGACTTGATGAAGGCTCTATTTCATTGCTACAATCTGACCACCACATTGTTCCATAGAAAAAATGGAACTATTTTGTGTATAGTTGACTTTGAATCATTCATTAAGGCTTTTGGATTGGATGGAGCTATGGGTCAACTTGTGTATTTAAAGGATTTGTAGAGGAAATTTGAGGTGAATACCGATGCCTACACTGGGAAATCTATGTTGCAACATATTCCCATGGATTTGAAGAATGTGGGTGATTACCCTAAAAAGGTAGAAAAAATGATGCTGCTAGACAAGTTTTAAAATTATTTTGTAAAGATAGCATATGGTGTCCACAAGGTGATTGGAAAGGATGGAATTGATGTGGTATATGGAGCTGAATTCATAATTACTAGATATGTGCAAGACTCCTATCATGGTGGGGAATATGATTATGTTAACTATATTTTGGAGGTGATGAAAGAAAATATTGCTAGAGCTCAAAGTGAAGAATTAAAGGATTTCAAGTTCCATCATTATTCACTACTAATGCACCTAATCCTCTACAAGAATGTAGGGTATACAAGTTTTGATTTCATTGACCATACTTTTGATAAAAATGGAGACCTACTAGTTCAGTTGTGGACACGGGTATGGGATAACAATTATCATTTTTCTAATTTTGTTTCATTATTTAATAATTTTAGTGCTATGATAATGAGAATGTTAGATCTAGGTTACTTTAGGGAACCTAAGATTTTAAAAGGCCTTTTGAGACCAGCCCTAATTCCTGAAGGAAAAAGATTAGATCATAACTGGGGGGATATTTTATTGTTCCCAACCTTTTCTTTGATGAGAGTTTATGGTTGTCCTCAACCACCCCATATATTGCCAAATTTTATCCCACATAGATTGGGTATAATTGAATTCATATGGAAATTGTTCATGGTCAACGGGGAGTACTTATGACCCAAAGTGCATAAGGGCACTTTCTTGTGTAGGTGTTTTAGGGTGGGTGATTTTACAATTGGGAAAGATGCCCTTGAACAAATCTATACTTTCCTCCATCATTACAACTTCTCAACTGGTTCTTATAGAATGTATGATCCTGATAATTGGATGAGAGTAACCCTAAAAGAAATGAGAAATTATGTACTACCTAGAACCAAGGAATTATCCCATGAGGATGTCATTCCAAAAGTAGTTGTAGATGGTTTGGTAGTTGAAAGGCTAGTAAAGCTAGATGCTGTTTTGAGGTTGGAAAGAGAACTAAAGAAAGAAGATCCCCAATTTATGGGATTTTATATGGATATTCCCTATCCTTAGAGGATCAGGAAGATGGTCATTGACCATGCTAAGATTATGGCTAAGATGCCTAAAGGACTAATGGGAGAGGAAGAAAGGGTATGTCTAGACTTGACCCTAAACCTAATGTGACCCTAGAGATAGAAGAAGATGATATCCCTAAAGCATCATGGGTCACAAAGGGAAATAAGAGACAAAAAATTTTCCACATCCCTGGTAAGGTAAAATAGAGGACATTACAAATCTTACCTAGAAATAGTCAGTATTTTATTGACTTAAGGTAGAATTACCTCCAAGATAGGGTTAATGTAGCTAAGAGTACATTCATTGACATGGAGTTAGCAACAACAAGACTTGATAATAGAATCATTCAAGCCCAATAGTTCTTGTAAGATGATGAATTCATCAAATCGATTGAATTGAAGAGCTTTCTGTACAAGATACAATAGAGTAAGCTAGTTTTGAAGATGAAGCTAGGAGAATTAGATGAGTAGAAGATGGAACTAGTGGAGAAACTATAGGCCTATGATCTTGAGAGTGAATTCATGACTCTAGAGGAGGAAAGAGATCTCGTACTGAGGAGTGGCATGTTATTTTTGCCTAGATGGGACTTGGAACAAGCTTTTATGCTTGATCAAATAAGAAGGTAGGAAAATGCCATTTCATATGAAGCATTTGGTGCTAATGGATTATAGACATGAACTAGTTTTAAATTGACACCAAATCTATGGTAGTGTGGAGTATGGCTCCATCATCAAACAAGTCAAAATTGATGGATATACAAAACACTAAATGAGGTAATATGATTGTATGGAATCTATAGGGCACCTTTGGCACATAGATTTCTAAAGCCATGAAAAATTTTTCATTTATGAATGAAGCCAAAGTAGAGGAGATGGAAAATAGATTAGCTACATCCATACATGATTATATTGATGTGAGAAAGCTCTATGAAGATAAGTTTAGAAAGAGTCCCGTGTATAAGGAGAGAATTGTAGAGCTTGAGGACATGGTCCAAGAACTTGAGAATGAGGTTGCATCTCTTAGAGAGTAACTTACATAGGTATTTGTTGTAGGACTAGAACCTAAGAAAGAAGATCAACAACAACCAACTAGGGATAAAACTGAAGCCCCTACAAAAATAGATAATTTAGGGGAAGAGGAAACAACAGAACCTAGGAGAATGAGAATTGATGCTCCATCTACTTAGTAGGGAGATGAAACAAGTACATCTATCCTTAAGAGTTTGATGAGTCATAGGATTGAAATTTTGAAGAGTATATCACAATAGGCTCATAATTCTTTTATTTCTTTACAAAGTGCTGAGCAATTTTGCAATGAGGCACTTACATGGCTATCACCCACTTTTAATCTTGGGGGGCCATATACACAATTTTTGGAGAGGCTCATTCTAATTATGGCTAAAAAGCTAGATTTGCTTGATAAAATAATCTCAGTGAAGGAGGGCTTGGATATAGTCAAAGAATTGATTGGTGTCTTCACTAGAAAAATACAGGTTATATAAGGAAATTGAAAGTTTATCTTAGGGAATACAACCCTATATACCATCAATTTTGGATACCACTAATACAATGATAGATTGGCAGGAATGGTCTAATTCCTTTGGTACCATTATTACTTAGGAAAACATAGTAGCAATTTTTGAAGATACTTCTAATGTCCCATATGATAAATTAATTAATTCCTTTTTTAAGGAAAAAGTAGACTTGAACAAGTGTTTTGTTGAATCTAAAGCCACATTGGATTCTAGGTAGACTAAGGCCACTCAAGAATTAGAAGAGGTTAAAACTATGAAGTGGCCCACAAAAAGAGAAATTTATGTTTGGGAAGTGGTGGGAGAGATCAAAGACTTTCCAGTAAGAAATAGCTGAGATATTACTCACTAAGAACAAAAAAAGACAAAGGGGAGTAAAGTCAAAGAGCATGACTTCAATTTTCACTTGCTAACTTTATCAACTACTTCACCATTTTCTAATCGAACATCTAAATAATATTTTTGTATATCTTTTGTTCCTATCTTTCCACCTTTTGTATCCATTCTCATTTAGACATGTGTCTTCCTCCCATTTGTAGGTTGTTGCAATCCTATAAATGGATTTCCAAGATGTAGAGTTGAGGTCGACTATCTATAGATTTTTATTATTCTTATGTTTTTTTATAGTTTCAGCAATTATTTTTCTATAATTTGGTGAATGTAATCATTTCTTGAATACTTGAAAACATATGGGGAATATCTAGTATCAATGGCTTGTCTTCGAGTATTCACTAAGTCTTTGTTAGTTTTCTAAGAAATTTTTAGAGGAAATCAATATAAGAAGGATTTTCTCTATATATATCTTTGTTTTTTTTGAGTTTTGTCTCATTTATTATATATCTATAATCTTGAGATTGAAATGAACAAGTTTCATTCAATTTAATGCAATTCAGACAAATTGTATATCTCTTTACTAATTGTTGCTGATTCAAAGAATAAGATAATTGCTCTTTGTAATTGATAAGGTTTAGGGTTTATAAAAAGGATATGGTAAGAATGAAATTAGAGCTCATTATTGACAAATTTAATTACAAGTTGATTAAATAGGTCCAAGATTGCTGATTATTGACTTTATATATCCACGGATAAGACACTGATCATTTTTAAAGTTTAAGAACAAGTTGATGATTCACTTAATTACAAGAAATACATAATAAAAAAATTCAATTTATCACTTTTATGTACTAAGGACTAAAAGTGTTGGTCATTAGTTATTTGCATTTAGTTTTTTTCTATAGTTAGCTATTATGTCCAAGAATTTTATTCAAAAAATCATGGAAGAATATTGATCATTTCTGTTGTAGGGAACAATCATTAAAATCTAAGAATCCTGGAAGAATATTGATTAGTATAGTAAGTATGTCTAAGAATCTTGTATTTCATTCTAAGATTAAGCAAGTATCTATTAAGTATCATGTTTTTAGAGAGAAATTTATAGAGAAATAAATTAGATTAGAGTATGTAAGTATAAAAGATCAGATTGCAAATATCTTTTCAAAGCCCTTACATCAAGATACATTTGAGTACTTGAGAGGTATGCTTGGGGGTATCCCCTTGCCTAGTTTGGAGTAGATGATGTAGAGATTGCATCAGTCCAGTGGTATAGAGAACTATTATTTGACTAGACTAAATGCTGATGCATCCTATATGGGGGAGTATCTAAGATGAGCGAAGTCATCAAGGACTCTTGGTAGTTAATTTTGAATAGTGTCTATGGATACTTGAGCTGATTGAAGGCTTGGAGTAGATGATTGACATAATGAAGCCTTTGTCATTGATGTCAATGGGGGAGAGAAGTGTTGGAGTTTTAAAACTACTAAGCAACAAAATACTTAATACCAAAATGATATCACTCACACAACCTAAGGATTATCCAATTCCTATTAACAATTATATGTGCAAACCATTTGGATCCAACTTGAACAAAACTAAGAATGGTTTTCTTCTCTTTAGGCTTTGCAAAACCAAGGTGGGTGTACCTAAGGGATGACTCAATCTAATTGTTGCTGTATGCAAACTATCTTAGTTTCATTCTGATTCTCATCCTCAATCCATAAACACACAGCTAATTGTGACATTTTAAACAACATACATCCCATTTAACAGATTTGTTCATAAACTCTTTTGTAGAGCTGCAAGTATTCTTTGCAACAGTGGCTACCTATGGCTAGAATATTTCATGCAAACAAGTATGGAGCAACTTTGAAGATCTTTAGGAAATAAAAGTAAAATTGATTGAAATTTTTCATTTGATACCCATCTATGATCTATTTCTCTTCCAACTGAATTAATTTCACCAATGCCTAATCCATTGGGGTTCAGAGTCTACTACAAAGTCTCTAGATCTGATTTGTTGCCTTACAACAACTATCATCAGCAATTCTTACTGAAATCCATCATTCGCAACATCCTTCTCATTACTTCAGCAACCTTATCAAATTCATCAAAGCTTCTACTCAATTCATTGAACTAATAGTAGTGATGGAAAGATATACCACCTAAAGGATTGCATTCAATTGTGCAAGTTTTACTCATACAACATCAAGATGACTAAGTAAACAAAAGGAGACAAAATTAAAAAAGAACTGATATGGTGACAACTCATAATTTGTATTCATTTTCTTTGAAAATTGTATAAACTTTGTAGTAAACTCAGAATGACCTTAGAAAGAAACACATAGATCATTCTGTATTAATGTATTCCCATAAACTTAAAGAGAAAATAAGTCACAAAGCTTGTTCAAATTACTTGGACCCAAACCAAACTAAGTATTACTAACATAATTGGAAATTGGACCTTCACATTGCCTTGAAAACTCATTTATATAGGCATGAGTTGCAACAAGCAAGGGAAAATGTGATTGATAGGTGTCTTTCAAAAGATTTTTACATACACCTATCACAACAAGACAAAACTATGAATAACAAAAAGGCTGGTACATTGAAAATCATTTTGTGGGTCCACTTCTATTATTCCCCTTGGGAAGACAAAAAGACAACGATCGAATTCTTTTATCTTTTTGGTTCCTTGGGGTAGGTGGCCATCAAAGGTGAAAGTGATGAGTCATCTCCTACTACCGAGGGATTATCTTTGTCTTTATCATCAACAAAAGGGGTGTCTTCTATTTTTCTACCTTCTTCTTCTTCATCATCTCCTACCGTCTACTCTATAGACATAAATTTTTCTTTCCACTCATTGTAAGCAGTGTCATCTGTCCAATCAAAACTCAAGACCTCTCTTTGTATAGTTATCAAGGAATTTGCAATTGCCTCCATATCCACAAGATCCCTTCTGATGGTGTTGTAGAACAATTGTACTTTTACCCACTCCTCATTTGTCATTGCCCATAATAGATGGCCTTGTTCATTTATAACTTTATTCATTCTTTCAAAAAATATCTCATCTAGCTCCTTCTTCCATTCTTCCTTTTCCTTCAATTTCTCAATTGTTTTTAGAGCACAAGGGAATAAATCAATTTTCTCTGTAAAATAATTGGAAAAAAAAATAGTTAATCTTCTTTGGAAGGAATCTTGTTTATCATCAAAACCTTGTAATTTATTTAATAGATCAAAAATCTTTTGTATTTGATGACAGGTTAGCTGGATAACAGATATACACATAGAAGTGATATCTTCATTTCTTTCTGTCCATTTTTGTACAATGAGTCAAAATATAGCTTCATTTCCTCTTAACACATCCCTGATAGATACAATCCTTGCTATTAAATCAAATAATGATGGACATTCAATTCTGTCTATTAAACACATGATACCCTATCTCAATTTTTCTTCATATTGATTATTAAGTTCTACATGCAATGCATATAACTTATTTTTCTCCTCTTCAAAATCCTCTGTAGTATAGAACTAAGGCCTTTCTAGGGTATCAGGTATCTAAATAATTGGTGTTGATTTAAAAGGCTCAATAGGTGGCCATTAGGGGTATGCAATCCTGGATTTACTGGACTCTCCTAATTTTCTTTTCAAAAGAATCTTCTCCATTTGAGTTACTTTATTTTCTAATGATTGTATTTGCATACCCCTCTCCTCATATGCTTTCAGAACTTCTTCAAACCTAGCATTGAGTTGGGGAAATTTATCCTCCTCTTGGCCAGACACCATGCTACCAAATTTTGGCATCTCTGATGCCATTCCAATGATTTGTTTACTACCTATTTCACTAGCCCTAAACATTGTCAATGCACCAGTATGCTTTGTAGTAGAAATCTCATGCATTTTGGTATTGTTCCTTTTTTTCATGGACCATATAACAAGGGCTTGGTGGTCATCACTAAACTTGACTCCTCTATGAGCCTATAATATTTCTTTCTTAGTCCTTAGTTGAACCTCCCTCTATTTCCTTACTAAATAAAAAAAACAATGGCATTTACTATATCCCTTTTTGGTAGAAGGAGGACTCCTGACTGATTAATTATCTGTCTCCCAGCTTGAAGAGTAAATTGAGAAAAGTCATTGAAAAATTTAGACTTCACCTCTTCCTTAATATCAAAATCAAGTTTTTCTGGTTGTTCTACCTTTATCTTCTCACAAGTTTTCTCAAAATTTCCCATGTTTAATCTCCACAAAAATTGAGCAAAAGCCCTAGATTTTACAAAATTCTCATCATTAACAAACCTCTCAGAGGCTTGAGAAACTATTGGATCAATTTCCTTACTTTGGTAATCAACAATAGTTAAATCCAAGGAAGGTATAGGAGGTTCTTGTGGTTCTCCAATCTCCAAATTTGTAGAGATAACAATTACATCCCCTTCTCCACCAATTTTTCTAAGCTGCTCCCTTAAAGATGCTTCATCATCTATTCAGATTGGGGATTGGCTTGGGGAGTATTGTTCTACTAGAGAAGAAGAAGACCGTTGCTCTAATTTTTTCCTTTTTGGAGCGCTGGCTGCATATGGACTTTCTGGTCTTGGCCTCTGATGAAGGGGTGCTTGTTGCACACTTTGGACCATCACATAACCTACCCTTCTCTACAATGTATACTAGCCAAGAGCTACTATATTTTTGCTGGTTATCTTCCTTTGCACTTCTATAGCCTTTTCTGGATATGTCTCAACATATGTGGCTTTCTTTTCATTCATAGTTTGGATGATCAAAGAAAAATTATTCATTATTGCTTGCATTTTGGCTCCCCAATATTTTTTATCTTTCAATGGGTCATACTGGGGGTCAAAAGCATTAATAAATTCTAGGGTCTTACTAAATACTATCCATTTCTCCTTTCTCAATTCTTGTTCTTGTAGAGTGAAAATATTTTTGATTATATCCTCTGGATAATACACTTGTTGTACCATGTGAGAAGCTTTCACCCTCTCTCTTAAGAGGTCATAGAATCCTTCAAGATCAATAAATTTGGCATGAGATTATGCCATGTTATATCTATCTAGAAACAAATTTAGGTGCTTCCACCCTTTCCTTGTAAAGACAAAATTGTTTACCACAGTAATAATTGGAAAAAAGGTACCCTTCTAAGGCAACTCCCTCTCATGTATAGTGCCTATTTGCCATAGAATCTCAGCTATTCCTATCTTCAAGGGCACATGAAAAGGAAACAAATTTGGCTTTCCCAAAAAACAATATACTCTTATTACAATTGAAACATTATAAGGGATTGTATCCCCCCAATTATGACTAACCAATAGTCCTTGTGCATGGTCCTTAGGTCTGACCTACTCTAACAATGCTTGTGGAATTCTGGGGTTGTCCGCTTTCAAAAGCAATCTAAGCTTTGATGCAAAGTATCTATCAAATCTCACATAACTGGCATCTGTAGCTTTTGAAGTCATATCTACACTCCACAGCTACACTGGATTCCTCTCTCCATCCCTAGTTGTTTCGAGCTCCATACCCTTGGAGAAAAAGGTAAATCCCTTGTACAAGCATACATGCATAAGAAATGAATACCAATAGAATGGTTTGTTGACTTTTCCCCATGCTATCCTCACTAGACCATTGTGAATTTATTTTGCAAGAAAAGTAGAAAAATATAGAATAGTGTTGATTCCAAATTGAAGAGTTTGAGCCATGACAAGGATAATAGAGCTTAGGATTTGATCAGTTTCATCCATCCCAAAAAAATTTCAAAGAGAAAAATACAGTGCTTGAGCCTAGGGTTGAAATGCCTTCTTAGCAATGGCTTTGGGTTACTTGCTATAATCATAGGCAAACTGCCAATTTTAGCAGCATGCTCCTGCAATTTCCCTGTTCTTAGGTAAATCCTATGTGCATCATACCTTGCTTGAAGGTCATCCATGTCAATATTTTCATGCATAGAATGGTTAGGATTGAGGTTGAAAACCTCACTAATTAATTTAGGCCAAACCCTAAAAAGATTCACTCTTGCATGGTTCTTTACCCACCCTGTAATCAGATCATATTTCTTTGCCAAATCCATCAGCAAATCACTATCAAAGAAAATTGTGGGGACTGTTAATTTACCAATGTCAAACTCCCATACATTGCTCATAGGAGTGTCCAATTTTCTCTTTGAAAACCATTTCTTAAACAACTCCAAACTCCCCATGGAAACCTAGGCATCTCTTACCCAGTTAGCCTTGTCATAGAAACCCTCTGCTATGACTACCCTAGGGCGTTTAGGAATCAACTCCCTTCTTGTAGTTATTTCATGTATAGATAAAGGAAATTGTTCAAGAAAGTCATCATGCACAGAGCACTTTAGATAATCAATTTGTCAATTAAACTCTTTTCATGGAGGCATTTTGAGATTTTTAAAATTCCTATCTCACCAAATTCTTACTACTCAAAAATTTAAGAGCACTTACCCACAAAACTCTGCTTCACTTTATGAAATTCTTCGTTGCAACTTGCCAGACTTCTTTGTGAAATTTAGTGCCCTAGCTCCAAAAATTTTCTATGTTTTGATAACCTTTTGCAATTCTTTACTTAAATAAATGGAAAGATCATGAATTATATTTGAGCATTGAAATCACAAAAATGAGCTCTGAACCATATTAACTTCCAATAAAATTTTTCCTCAAGTTGCATTAGAATTTTAAATCTTATCCATCGATTTCATTGGATCGAATGACTTTAATTCAACAAGGTAACAAGCTTTATGTCCTTAAGAGTGGGGCCATGTGTCACATTACCACTTACCCACATTTTTGAAATTTCTTGCATCTTAAAAATGTGGGTAAGCACCAATTGTTGATCAAGACAAGATGAACGACTGCACAAATCTAAAGTTGAATAAGGCCCAGTCAACCATTTTAACCAATAGAAATTCTCCATATGAGTCTATGCCTTCTAAAAACCTCCATGAAAGCTGGTCCCATATCACCTTCTAAATGAATGAGTAATTGACATCAATTCTTTCCACGTGTCAAGCTAGCACATTCCCACTTTCCTTATTGAATGAGCATCTTCAAATTGTGGGCTTGCACCGGTCATCAATTTTCAAAAGATCAACAGTGGTAATGCTGGAATTCTATAAACCTTACAAGATGGGAAAAGTGATATTACCATGGACACGTGTCTACATGGCGTATACCCACTTTTTTAAAACTTCACTCAAGCTCTTTATGTGGGAAAGTGCCCTTCGTTGATCAAGATAGGATCAACAGTGTGAAACAATTTTGCACTTTATGATTGCATCATCCACTTGGACTAATAAAGTGACTCTTCTCAATCCTCGTGCTCTGACCCACCTAACTACTACATTTATTTTTGAGGTTTCCATGCCCATAGCATAAGTACTTCTAGCTAAGCACAAGTGGCATACCACATGGTGTAACTCAGCGTTCTTCCATAATTTGGCCCCATTGTGACACTCGTCGCAAAGGTACATACCTATATTCCTTATTGAACGAGTAGTTTCATAATGTGGGATTGCACTAACCCTCGATCTTTGAAAGATCTACGACTGAAAAGGCTTCACTTCCATCTATTCCAACTCATCTAGCACCTGCCATGCAAGACATCTCCACATCATTCTTTGAAATGGCGGGCCCATGTTGTCAAACTGTGCCACATATTCTATTTACGCTTCCCCGCATTATTTAATTTTTGAGTACCTCCTTGTGGGAAAGCACTAGCCTTTGATTTAAATGAAATTGATGGTTGATGCTTCTTGGTGATTAAGGCATACCTCTATTAGTAACCCAACTAATGTCATTGTAGGAATTCTAGAATGTACATGAAAAGTACTAACCAACTTGGAAAAGTTTCAGATAACTCATGACTCATCACAAACTTTATGGTTCACTGAAACTTAAAAAGGGCAAGGGCTATGTGTCACCAAGGTGCATGCCCACATTATTTAAGAACCTTGCATCCTGAAATTGTGGGAAATCAATACCTGTTGTTGTCAACAAGATCAACGATCATAAAAATTTGGTATCATCAGAGGTATTTCTTTATAGAATGATCAAGCAATTTTTAGGCAAATTGTGACCACATAAGGTTTAGACAAAATTATAATGAATTCATGCTTGCGAAAGCCCTTCCTTGGGGTAAAAGTAATATGCTTTAAGAGCATTTTTTGAAATATTATTTTCAAGGGATTTTCAAGACTAAGGTAAAATGTAATAAGGCATTTAGCATTTTTTAACTGATTGCTATGATGACCAACCTTGAGAAACTGATAAAATTTCATCAACATAGAGATCACGACATGAACTAGGGTAATCTAAGAATTTTGAGAAATACAAGCAAACCCTAAATTTCATAATATAATGCCCACAAATGACTTTTTCACTAATTTTTTCAAAATTTTCTCTATACTATGAAAAATTAGACCAACAGTGGCTCTATCTGGGGATGACAGACTACTTGAGTCTATGCAAGAGTTTAGAATCTTTGGGAGAGCAGACCACATATTTGGGTTTGAAAAACAACTTCTTCAGAGAGCACAACTAAATTCACAGAAACAAGAAACCAAACTGTACAGGGATATTTACATGGATATACAAAATATACAAAATGTATAAGAACACAAGGAAATGTAAAACTAACACTCATGGAAAAAAAATAGATACTTTAAGAAAATTATCTCTTCAAAAATTGTCCATGAATTGGTAGCTCTAGAATATTGTTTGATAAATCCTTGATGATATAAGAATTTTCTCCCCTTGAACTTTTAATTAAATAGGGACCTAGCCAGATAGGATCAAACTTACCATGTTTTCTTTATCTTCAATTCTAGCATTCTACAGTAGGACTAGATCTCCATCTTGAAATTTCTTGCTTATTATCCTTTTTTCATATAGTGTCTTGATTTGTAACTACAAATTTTGGTTTCTGATTGATGCCTCCTTTCTTGTTTCTGCTAACCCTACAAGCTCATCAAGCCTTTCTTGCATACCATCTGTAATATTCTCATCATATAATTGGATATAATTGTAGAGTCCCATTAAGTTATTCTGAGGCATCCTCACCTGAATTCCATATACTAGATCAAAAGGAGTTACTCCAATGGCTTTCCTGATAGTCAATCTGTCAGCCCATATTGCAAGTTGCAACTTAGAGTCCCATGCCTTCTTATTATCATCCAAGGTCCTTTTAATGATTTTTAACAAGCTTCTTTTTGTAGAATCAACCTATCCATTTCCTTGTGGATGATATGGGGAAGATTTTGACCTGGTTATTCCATACTTGTCACAAAACTTTATAAATTCCTCAGATTTGAAGCACATGGCATTATCTGTTACAATTCTCTGAGGGCAACCAAATCTAGAAATAAGATTACTTAGCAAGAAATTATTCACAAATTTACTTGTTGCATTCCTTGTAGGGATAATTTCTACCCATTTTGTGAACCAGTCTATAGCAACTAGAATCCAAGAATAGCCAGTACTGGATTTAGGAGAGATCTCACCTATGAAATCCATACCCCACTACTGAAATGGTGCTTGCACCTCAACTAGCTTTAAAGGACTATTACCTAAATTTTTTAATTTTCTAGCAAACCTTTGACAATAATCACACTTCCTAACCATGATTTGAGCATCCTTGAAAAGGGATGGTCACCAGAATCTAGCTCTCATTACCTTGTGTGTAGTGGTTTTAGCCATATAACATCCTCCACACACTCCATTATGCATCTCGTTCAGAATTTCTTGAGCTCTTTCTTGATCAACATATTTCAGTAGTATCCCTTCAAAATTTCTCCACCACAAATTTCCCTTGACAATTATGTACCTAATGGCTTGCAATTTTGTGCTCTTTTCATTTTCGGTCAAATGGGAAGGAGCTTCCATGTGTTGAAGATAATAGATAACATTAACATACCAATCACAATGATCCATGTCACATGAATTAGTTCTAAGGTCATCTATCACCATATTAATTTGGTTAGCATCCAAATTAGATTGAGCCATGAGTTTAGCTAAACCTTGACCTCTTACCAATTTTGTTATCTATATCTCAATATTAAATTCTTGGATCCTATTGATCCATCTACATCTTCTTCCAAACACTTCCTGTTGAGAAAATATATCTTTCACTACAACACTAGGTACAAATTCAATAACAATAGCACCTACCAAGTAACATCTAAAAGCCTTCATAGATTTTACTAATGCATATGCCTGTTTTTCATTTATCTTGTATTTTAATACAACAAGCTGTAGTGACTTACTAAAAAAGGAAATGGGTTGTTCATATCCTTCTTCATTTTTCTACAACAAGACTATAGCTACAGTGCAAAAGGAAGTAAAAGAAAATATGTGCATGGGCTTTGTGTAGTCTGGAGTTCTTAGTACTAGAGCATTTTTTATTGTAGTCTTAATATCCTGTAATTCTTGTGAAGGCTCACCATTCCAATCTATAGTAGCTCCCTTCTTGAGAATCTTTGAGATAGGTCTACTAATTTCAACAAAGTTAGTAACAAACCTTCTAAGAAAATTAACTTGGCCAAAGAAAGATTGAATTCCTTTCACATTCTTTGGCTTGGGGAATTTATCAATAGCTACTACTCTCATAGGGTCTATCTTTACCTCATCCTTAGACACTATATGCCCCAATAACTTACCTTCTGTCACCCCAAATGTACATTTCTTTGGGTTCAATGATACTCCACATTCCAAGGCTTTGATAAAAAATTTCTCCAAATGCCTATAGTGGTCTTCAGCCTTTTTAGAATAAGTTGTGAGGTCATCTTGGTATACAACCATAAATTTGTTGATATAATCATGAAATGCCATGTCCATAGCTCTTTGGAAAGTAGCTCCTAAATTAATCAAGACAAATGGCATCCTTATGTATACATAAGTCCCCCATGGGGTTGTGAAAGCTGTCTTAAATTGTTCATTTTCCTTTAACAGGACTTGATTATACCCTAAGAAACCATCCATCATGGACATTAGCTCAGAACCAATTACTTTCTGCAACATGGCTTTCATATTTGGTAATCCATAATTATCCTTCAAGGATGCAATGTTTAGATTTCTAAAATCCACACATAATCTTATGTCTCCATTTTTCTTTTTGATAGGTACCAAATTTGAAACCTAGGTGGAATGTCTAATTGGTTTGATTATCATACCATTCCTTAATTTCAACAACTCTTCTTGCATTTTGGGAGCTAGGGTAGGGTTTATTGGCCTTTGTTTCTATCTAAAAGGTTTTACATTATCCTTTAGTGGTATGACATGTTGCAATAGATCTTTGCTATATGCTTTAAGGTCATCATATGACCATGCAAAAACATGTCTATATTTCCTAAGCAATTCAATCAATGGTTTTCTAATTTTAGCAGGTAGATTTTGGCCGATATAAACTTTCTTGGGAGCTTCATTAGTACCAAGTTTTATCTCTGCTAATTCTTGAGGCTTAGGGTCCTTAACTCTTGGTTTTACTCTATCCTAGTTATCAAAAACATTTTCCAGAACCACTGACCCTTTTGGAACCTTGTTGGTTTTCAACTGCATAATCTCCTATCCAAAAATGGTTTCCTTACCATCTATAGTTTCAATTAAATCATTGCAATCCATTTCTTGACCATGGTATCTATCTTTATTTAACAAAAAAATTACAATGTCGTTGTCATCTTCAAAGACTTGCCAATTTTCAATATTGTCAGGTATCAAAGTTTTGCTCTATACTTCAATTTGAGAAATTCCTACAAATGATATCTCCTTAGGTTTGATTTCTATATTTTCTAATAAATCAGCCATCTTATTTTGAGTTCTATCCCTCCATGATATACCAAATTCTTCAAAGAATTCAATCTAATCCCACACAACATTTCTATATTGTTTCAGCCTTCTATTCTTAGAAGCATATGTTCCCCTTACTTGTGAGATAATCAATTTGGAATCATCTATAACATGTATCTTCTTGATCCCATGATGTGTATCTACTTTCAATCCTAATATCAAGGCTTCATACTTAGCTATATTGTTGGTGCATGTGAATATTAAGGTAAAAGAGTATCTAAAAGTGTTTTTCTCAAGAGAGACAAAAACTACCCCTGCCCTTGCACCTTCTTTAGAACTAGCCCCATCAAAGAACATTGTCCATAATATTGCTGAGTTTGTACAACACTCAACTTCATGTTCAATAATAACAAGAAAATTCTCAACTTCTTGAATAATCAATTCAGCTCTAAATGTATTCACACTAGTATCTAAGAAGCAAGTGGCATCTTTGTCAATTTCTTCATCCAAGATGTGACTAACCCTTAGCTCTCTTTCTTCTTTTACAACCTTATCACCTATGTGGAAAGTTGTATAAGTTAAGTCACATTGCGGGCTACCTCCCATAGCAACACTCCATTTTCTAGAAAGCAACATTCCATAATGTGGAGGTATATCAACTACGAGGACTGACATGGTCAACTCTACCTCAGGATATACAACTAGTCTAAATGGAAAATCATTTGTAGTACCTATGATTGGGACTTCCCTAGCATCCATACCTCTACATATGCCTTGCTTAGTGTCTACTTTCAACCCTAAGGCTTCCATTACTTTGAAAGGCATTATGGTGTTAAAGGATCTTGAGTCTATCATGCAATTTTTTAGGGTCTTCCCTTTTATAATTAGAATTAGAAAGAATGGGTCAATATCTTCTATGTATGCTAGTGATGAGTCATTCAAGAACATTTGGGGAATTTGGGACATGATACCACTATCCTCTATTACTAAGGGAGTTTGCTGAATAACACCTCATTCTACATGGCTATTGCTAGTTCCTATCCCTCCCAACCATGACAAGGCTTTATTCTTATGCTCTTCAATTCTAAAGAGTTTAGAAAAAGGTACCTTAATAGTGATTTGGGGCAGCATGGATATCATATCAATTGTCTTAGACATAGTAGGTTTAACAATCATACCTGGAGTAGAAATCTTCTGTGAAGTGGGGATTATTATTTGCTTGGAATTATTAGACCTTGATCCTTTCTCTTGCACAACTAGTTTTGATGTCTCATTGGCTTGGAATTGCACTTTCTTCTTAGGTTCCCACTTCTTAGTTTTAACATCTTTAGCCTTGACTACCTCTATACTAGCCTTCTCATCTTCATCTTTAATCCTATGTGTGATATCTTTTATGAATATACCAGAAGGCTTTCTAGTTTCATTGTTAACTATTCTATTTCTCAAATTATAGTTGCTATGCACTTGGGAAATCATTTTTGTAGTGATCATATAAATTTATTCTTTGAAAGGCATTCTTAAACTTACATGACCCACTTCAGAAGATGTAATGCATACTTGATCTTCATCACAACCTTCATTGTTTGAAAAAACTTGTTGATGATGTAGTTGATAAGTAGTTTTCTTATTTTCCAAATCACTTTCTATTTCTTCTAAATTAGAATCAACATAGTCACTACTCATACTTACCATATTACAACTTACATCATCATGACTCTTTTCTTCTTCCTCCTCCTTAGTTTGTAAACTATGATCAGAGACAAATGATTGAGTAACTGCTTAATATTATGCTAAATGGGGTGATTGACAAATAATACACCATGGTACATTATCATTCATATTTACTGAACTTCTTTGTAGAGGGTCTAGTGTACCCTTATCCTTTACATTTTGAGTCTGGTTAGGGATTGGCTTGCCATCCCTCCATTGGGTAGTATAAGGGTAATTCTACATTCTAGGCTATCTATTGAAGTTACTATTATTCATAGGGGTTTTCTCAACAATATTTGGCTTATTGAAACTAGTGGGATTCATCTTTTTAAGCATCTCCAACACCTAGCTTATTGTAGGTTCTTTTGGCTTTTTTCCTATAGGAGTTTTATCACCCTCCCTTTTGTTACTATTCTTGGGATTAAAAAGCTTTGGATCATCCCTCCTATCTAGTTTGCTAGATGCCTTCTTATTATTCTCTATATTTACTATAACCTTATAAGCATCCCTTAAAGTTTTTGGATCCTTATCCCTCAATTGATAAGCCATTTTGCTATCAAATGCATTAAAATATGTTGTAAGATAAACATCCTCATTCAATCTCATAACCTGAAACAATTTGTACATACCTTTCTAGAATCTCACATTGAAGTCAAAGGCAGACTCATTAGGATTCTTCTTGATATTATTGAATTTATTTAACATGAATCCATAATTAGTGCTATCTCCATATTGTTCTTTGAATAACTTCTCCAAATCACTCCATGAGCTAATACTGTGATTAGGTAGCCTTCTGGACCAATCCCTTGCATCCTCAATTAATAAATGAACAAACAACTTCATGACCACATCTTCATGTTCAACTTCATAATCATTTAACATATCTATGAAAATTCTCAAATATTCTTCACCAGTAACAACATTATTAGTGCTATCTCCATATTGTTCTTTGAATAAATTCTCCAAATCACTCCATGAGCTAATACTGTCATTAGGTAGCCTTCTGGACCAATCCCTTGCATCCTCAATTAATAAATGAACAAACAACTTCATGACCACATCTTCATGTTCAACTTCATAATCATTTAACATGACTATGATACACTACCTATGGGTTTCTAGGTGGGATTTGGATCTATCCTTTTTTTATTTAGGTTCTTCCTACCACATTTTGGTAAATCAGTATACATTGGTTCATTAGGATGAGCTCTTGTGTAAGCTCTTGTGTTTTTTCTTTTGTCATCCATTTCATTAAATAAGCACTAGCTTCAAAACCTTGACTACATCGCCACCTTTCTTTTGGGAAAATACACAATTACAATCACTCCTAACTTTGAGGAAAAGTAAAAGTAGAGATAGAAATATTTGATACACATGGACCAATCAC
Organism: Cupressus sempervirens; assembly: GCA_028749045.1. NCBI lineage: Eukaryota > Viridiplantae > Streptophyta > Pinopsida > Cupressales > Cupressaceae > Cupressus > Cupressus sempervirens. The sequence goes on from CM053788.1 coordinate 66,715,011, forward strand.
TAATATTGTATGACTACAACTCTTGCTTGTTAGATAAGACACCTAGAGAAACTGGATATGTCAGTGTGTTACTGTGGTATTTGGGCTATTCTCTCTTTAAATTCTCAAGGTTTGTCACTAAAATATCCTCTTATAACCACAGGAAAAACTTAGATAATCTAACACACATGTACACAATAGGACCAAAGAAACTATAGTACTTTTCAAAGATGTGTTGGACAACTCCCTAGTAGAGTCACCATTTGTTAGAGTTTTAAAATTGCTGAGCAACAAAATACTCAATACCAAGATGATATCACTCACATAACCTAAGAATTAGCCAATTCCTATTAACAATTATATGTGCAAACCATTTGGATCCAACTTCAACAAAACCAAGAATGGTTTTATTCTCTTTAGTCTCTACAAAACAAAGGTGGGTGTACGTAAGGGATGACTCAATCTAACTATTGTTGTATGCAAACTATCTTAGTTTCATTCTAATTCTCATTCTCAATCCATAAACACATAGCTAATTGTGATATTTTAAACAACATACATCCCATTTAACACATTTGGTCATAAAATCTTCTGTAGATTTGCAAGTATTCTTTGCAACAGTGGCTACCTATGGCTAGAATATTTCATGCAAACAAGTATCGACCAAATTTGAAGATCTTCAAGAAATAAAAGTAAAATTGATTGAAATTTTGCATTTGATACCCATCTATGATCTACTTCTCTTCCAACTGAATTAATTTGATCAGTGCCGAATCTGTTGGGGTTCAGAGTCTACTACAAAGTCTCTAGATTTGATTTGTTGCCTTACAACAAATATCATTAGCAATTCTTACTGAAATCCATCATTCACAATATCCTTCTCATTACTTCAGTAACCTTATCAAATTCATCAAAGCTTCTACTCAATTCATTGAACTAATAGCAGTGATGGAAAGATATACAACCTAAAGGCTTGCATTCAATTGTACAAGTTTTACTCATACAACATCAAGATGACTAAGTAAACAAAAGGAGACAAAATTCAGAAAGAACTGATATGGTGATAGCTCATAATTTGTATTCATTTTCTTTGAAAATTGTATACACTTTGTAGTATACTCAGAATGACCTTAGGAAGAAACACAGAGATCATTTTGTATTAATGTATTCCAATAAAATTATAGAGAAAATACATCACAAAGCTTGTTCAAATTACTTGGACCGAAAAAAATTAAGTATTACTAACAAAATTGGAAATCAAACCTTCACATTACGCTGAAAACTCATTTATATAGGCATGAGTTGCAACAAGAAAAGGGCAAATGTGATTGACAGGTGTCTTTCATAATATTTTTACATACACCTATCACAACAAGACAAAATTATGAATAATAGAAAGACTGGTACATTGAAAATCCTTATTTGGGTCCACTTTTGTTATTCCCCTTGGGAAGACAAAAACACCATGATCAAATTCTTTTATCATTCTCGTTCCTCGAGGTAGGTGGCCATCAAATGTGAAAGTGATGAGTCATCTCCTGCTACTGGGAGATTCTCTTTGTCTTTATCATCAATGGCAGGGGTGTCTTCTATTTTTGTACCTTCTTTTTCCTCATCAACTCCTACTATTTTCTCTACAGACATAAATTTTTCTTTCCACTCATTGTAGGCAGTGTCATCTGGCCAATCAAAACTCATGACTTCTCTTTGTATAGTTATCAAGGAATTTACAATTTTCTCCATATCCACAAGATCTTTTCTGATGGTGTTGTAGAACAACTGTACTTTTACTAGCTCTTCATTTGTCATTGCCCATAATAGATGGTCTGGTTCATTTATAACTTCATTCATTCTTTCACAAAATATCTCATCTAGCTCCTTCTTCCATTCTTCCTTTTCCTTCAATTTCTCAATTGTTTTTAGAGCACAAGGGAATAAATCAAATTTCTTTGTAAAATACTTGGAAAAACAAATAGCTAATCTTCTTTGGAAGGAATCTTGTTTATCCTCAAAACCTTGTAATTTATTTGATAGATCAAAAATCTTTTGTATTTGATGATAGGTTAGATGGATAATAGATATACACATAGTGATGATATCTTCATTTCTTTTTGTCCATTTTTGTACAATGGGTCAGAATGCAGCTTCATTTCCTCTTAACTCGTCCCTGATAGATACAATCCTTGCTATTAAATCAAAAAATGATGGCTATTCAATTCTGTCCATTAAATACATGATACACTATCTCAATTTTTCTTCATATTGATTATTAAGTTCTACATGCAATGCATAAAACTTATTTTTCTCCTCTTCAAAATCCTCTATAGTATATAACTAAGGCCTTTCTAGGGTATCAGGTATCTCAATAATTGGTGTTGATTTAAAAGGCTCAATAGGTGGCCATGGGGGGTATGCAATATTGGGTTTACTGGACTCTCCTAATTTTCTTTTCCCAAGAATCTTCTCCATTTGAGTTACTTTATTTTCTAATGATTGTATTTGCATACCCCTCTCCTCATATGCTTTCAAAACTTCTTCAAACCTAGCATTGAGTTGGGAAAATGTATCTTCCTCTTGGCTAGACACCATGTTACCAAATTTTGGCATCTCTGATACCATTCCAATGATTTGTTTACTACCTATTTCACTAGCCCTAAACACTGTCAATGCACCAATATGCTCCGCAGTATAAATCTCATGAATTCTGGTATTGTTCCTTTTTTTCATGGACCATATAACAAGGGCTTGGTGGTCATCACTAAACTTGACTCCTCTATGAGCCTGTAATATTTCTTCCTCAGTCCTTAGATGAACCTCCCTCTATTTTCTTACTGAATAAAAAACAATGGCATTTACTATATCCCATTTTGGTATAAGGAGGACTCCTGACTGATTAATTATTTGCCTCCCAGCTTCAGGAGTAAATTGAGCAAATTTATTCAAAAATTTAGACTTCACCTCTTCCTTAATATTAGAATAAAGTTTGTTTGGCTATTTTGCCTTTATTTTCTCACAAGTTTTCTCAAAATTTCCCATGTTTAATCTCCACAAAAATTGAGCGAAAGCCCTAGATTTTACAAAATTCTCATCATTAGTAAACCTCTCAAAGGCTTGGGAAACTATTGGATCAATTTCCTTACCTTGGTAATCAGCAACAGTTAAATCCAAAGAAGGTATAGGAGGTTCTTGTGGTTCTCCAATCTTCAAATCTATGGAGGTAACAATTACATCCCCTTCTTCGCAAATTTTTCTAAGCTACTCACTTAAAGATGCTTCATCATCTATCCAGATTGGGGACTGGCTTGGGGAGTATTGTTCTACTTGAGAATAAGAAGATCCCTGCTCTAATTTTTTTCCTTTTTGGAGCACTAGCTGCAGATTGGCTTTCTGGTCTTGGCCTCTAATGAAGGGGTGCCTGTTGCACACTTTAGACCATCACATAACCTGTCATTCTCTGCAAGGTATACTTTCTAGGAGCTACAATATTTTTTCTTCTTATCTTCCTTTGCATTTCTGTAGCCTTTTTTGGATATGTCTCAACAAATGTGGCCATCTTTTCATTATAGTTTGGATGATCAAAGAGAAATTATTCATTAATGCTTGCATTTTGGCTCCCGAATATTTTTTATTATCTTTCAATGGGTCATACTAGGGGTAAAAAGAATTAATAAATTCTAGGGTTTTGCTGAATACTATCCATTTCTCCTTTCTTAGTTCTTGTTCTTGTAGAGTGAAAATATTTTTGATTATATCCTTTGGATAATAAACTTTTTGTACCATGTGAGAATCTTTCACCCTCTCTCTTAAGAGGTCATATAATCCTTTAGGATCAATAAGTTTGGCTGTGGATGTATGCTCAAGATGCTCAAAAGCTGCTTCAATGGAGAGGGGTAATGGCAAATTGGTAGCTTTGTGAGCTCTCAATTTGGCATTATAAGGGTATGGTTGATGGCTTTGGTTCTCAAAATAGCATGGTAACTTTAGCTCAAAGATTTTTGATGAAATGGCTTGGGATGGGATTCAATTTATAGGCTAAGGGGTAGAGGGATGGAGGGCTTAGATGCAAGGATGGATGAAGGCTTATGGAGGGCTAGGATGCACTCAAAGGAGAGCACATGGATTGTGCTTGTTTAGCACCAATGGGAAGGTGACACTTGTCACAAGGAGGATGAGTGTGAGAGGGTAGGGTTAAGGGTTGGTTAAAGTCATGATGAGTGGGGTTGAGTATGTAAGAGGGATGTAAGAGGAATGAGTGTGGAAGAGGGAAGCGTGTGTAAGATGGATGTAAGAGTCATGAGTGGGCTTGTAAGAGTCTTTATGTTTTGTAAGAGCACTCATGACTTAGTGGTTGGGTTTTTTTGAGGGGAGACTTTGGTTTGGATTAGGAAAGTCTTAAACTTGTTTAAGGAATGTGACAACATTAGGGGGTGGATTAGGCTTGGGTTTAGGATTAGATTAGGGATGTTAGAGATGTGCAAGTGGATGGCATTAATGAGGGTGGGTGAGTTAGTGGCTAAGCTTGGTTAGTATGGGTGGATGGGGTGGATTAGGCTAAATGGAGGATTAGAGATAGGTTAGGGGTTTTTGAATTTGAGGATTTCATTTATCAAATAGATTTATTTAATAAATGGGGATTTTTGGAATTAGATAGAAGAATAGGATTTAATTGATAAATAATAGATTATTTGATTTATCAATTAGGACTATAGATGATTAATTAAATTAATCAACTAGGGGATGACAAAGGATTAATTAAATAGAAATTTAATTAATAATGCCTTTTTAGATAACTAAATAGGATTACTAAAATAGTGTAATCAAATTTAGGTGTCTACAATATCTATCTAGAAACAAATTTAGGTGCTTCCATCCTTTCCTCACAAGGAAAAAATCATGTACCATAGTAACAATTGGAAAAAAGGTACCCTTCTTAGGCAACTCCCTCTCATGTATAGTGCCTATTTTCCATAGGAGCTCTACTATTCCTATCTTCAAGGGCACATGAAAAGGAAACACATATGTCTTTCCCAAAAAACCATACACTCTTATTACAGTTATTACTAACCAATAATCCTTGTGCATGGTCCTTAGGTCTGACCAATTCTAACAATGCTTGTGGAATTTTGAGGCTATCCCCTTTCAAAAGAAATCTAAGCTTTGATGGAAAGTATCTATCAAATCTCACATAACTAGCATCTGTAGCTTTTGAAGTCATATCTACACTCCACAGCTGCACTAGATTCCTCTATCCATCCCTAGTTGTTTCCAATTCCATACCCTTGGAGAAAAAGGTAAATCCCTTGTACAAGCATACATGCATAAGTAATGAATACCAACAGAATGGTTTGTCCACTTTTCCCTGTGCTATCCCCACTAGACCATTGTGAATTTCTTTTGCAAGAAAAGTAGCAAAATCCAAAATAGTGCTCATTTCAAATTGAAGACTTTGAGCCATGACAAGGACAATAGAGCCTGGGATTCGATTAGCTTCATCCATCCCAAAAATTTTGCAAAGAGAAAGATTTAATGCTTGAGCCCTAAGGTTGAAATGCCTTCTTAGCAATGGCTCTGGGGTACTACTTGTAATCATAGGCAAAGTGCCAATTTTAGTAGCATGCTCTTGCAATGGCCCTATTCTTAGGTAAATCCTTTGTGCATCATACCTTGCTTGAAGGTCATCCATGTCAATAGTTTCATGCACAACATGGTTAGGATTGAGGTTGAAAACCTCACTAATTAATTTAGGCCAAACCCTAAAAAGATTCACTTCAACATGGTTCTTTACCCACCCTATAATTGGATCATATTTCTTGGCCAACTCCATCAAAAAATCACTATCAAAGAAAACTATGGGGACTGTTAATTTACCAATGTAAAACTCCCATACATTGCTCATAGGAGTGTCCAGTTTTTGCTCTGAAAACCACTTCTTAAACAACTCCAAACCTCCCATGGAAACCTGGGAATCTCTTACCCAGTTAGCCTTGTCATAGAAACCCTTTGCTATGGCTACCTTAGGGTGTTTAGGAATCAACTCCCTTCCCTTACTTATTTAATGTATAGATAAAGGAAATTGTTTGAGAAAGTCATCATGCATAGAGTGCTTTAGATAATTAGTCTGTCTAGTATACTCTTTATGTGGAGGCATTTTGAGATTTTTAAAATTCCTATCTCACCAAATTCTTACTACTTAGAAATTTAAGAGCACTTACCTGCAAAACTCTACTTTACTTTATGAAATTCTTCGCTGCAACTTGTTGGACTTCTCTATGAAATTTTGTGCCGTAGCTCTAGAAAAGTTGTATGTTCTAATAACCTTTTCCAATTCTGTGGTTCAATAAATGGTGAGATCATGAATTAAATTTGAGCATTGAAATCGCATGAATGAGCTCTAAACCATATTAACTTCCAGTAGCCATTTTTTCTCAAGTTGCATTAGAATTTCAAATCTTATCTATCAATTTCACCAGATTGGAAGACTTTAATTCAAAAAGGTAACAAGCTTTATGGCCTTAAGAGCGGGGCCACATGTCATATTACCACTTACCCACATTCCTTAAATTTCTTACATCTTAGAATTGTGGGTAAGCACCAACTATTGATCAAGACAAGATCAATGACTACACAAATCTATAGTTGAATAGGGCCCGGTTAGCCATTTTAACCAATAGAAAGTATCCATATGAGTCTGTACCTTTTGATGACCTCCACACAAGCAGGTCCCATATCACCTTCTAAGAGAATGAATACTTGACATCATTCTTTCCACTTGTCAAGCTGACACATTCCCACTTTCCTTATTGAATGAGCATCTTCAAATTGTTGGCTTGCACCTATCATCAATTTTTGAAAGATCAATGGTGGCAATGCTAGAATTTTGTAAACCTTGCAAGATGGGAAAATGACATTACCATGGACACATGTCTGCATGGCGCATACCTACTTTATTTAAACTTCACTCAAGTTCTTTATGCGAGAAAGTGCACTTCGTTGATCAAGATAATATCAATGGTGTGAGACAATTCTGTGTTTTATGATTGCATCATCCACTTGGACCAATAAAGTGACTCTTCTCAACCCTTGTGCTCTAACCCACCTGACTACTACATTTATTTTTGAGGTTTCTAGTCTCATAGCACAAGTAGTTCTAGCTAAGCACAAGTGGCTTACCACATGGCATGACTCAACATTCTTCCATAATTTGGGCCCACTATGACACACATCACAAAGGTGCATACCCACATTCCTTATTGAACAAGCAGTTTCATAATGCGAGATTTCACTAACCCTCAAACTTAGAGAGATCTATGACTGATAAGGCTTCACTTCCATCTATTCCAACTCATCTAACACTTTCCATGGAAGACATCTCAACATCATTCTTTGAAATGGGGGACCCATTTTGTTAGACTGTGGCACGTGTCCTTTTTATGCTTCCCTGCATTATTTAATTTTTGAGCACCTCCTTCTTGCAGGAAAGCACTAGCCCTTGATTTAAATGAAATTGATGGTTGACACTTCTTGGTGATAAAGGCATACCTCTATTACTAACCCAACCAATGCCATTGCATGAATTCCAGAACATGCATGAAAAGTATTGACCAACTTGTAAAAGTTTCTGACAACTCATGACTCATCACAAACTTTACAGTTCACTAAAACTTAAAAAGGGCAAGGGCTACATGTCACCAAAGTGCATGCCTGCATTATTTAAAAACCTTGCATCTTGAAATTGCGGGAAAGTGATACCCATTGTTTTGAACAAGATCAACGATCATAAAAACTTTGTATCATTAGAGGTATTTCTTAATAAAATGATCGAGCAATTTGTAGGCAAAGTGCAATCACGTAAGATTGAGACAAAATTTTAATGAATTCATGCTTGCGCAAGCCATTCCTTAGGGTAAAAGTAATATGCTTTAAGAGCATTTTTTGAAATATTATTTTTGAGGGATTTTCAAGACTAAGGTAAAATGTAATAAGGCATTTAGGGTTTCCACATTTAGGGTTTTTTAATTGATTGCTCTAATGACCAACCTTGAGAAACTGATAAAATTTCATCAACATAGGGATCACGACATGAACTAGGTCAATCTAAAATTTTTGAGAAATACAACAAGCAAACCCTAAATTTTATAATATAATGCCCACAAATGATATTTTCACTAATTTTTTCAAAATTTTCTCTGTACTGTGAAAAATTAGACCACCAAGAAGCATGCATGGAAGACATCTCCTAAATAGGAATGGGGAAGAATAGAAGAGTGCATGGAAAAAAATCTCCTTAGAATGTATGGGGGAGAAGATCCTCTAATGGAGGAGAGATTGACGTATGGAGAAGAGATTGCGATCTCCTATGTATAAGAGAAAGTATTATTTAATGGGGGAGAAGTTAAGAGCTATTTAGTGTGTGAATAAATGATGTGAGTTGTTTAGTATGAACAACTAATGTCAATCCTTAAAAAAAGAGTTACAATACAAAGTAGTGTTCTAGAGGACTTCAAACTTGATTTATGAAGAGGATTTGAAAAATTGAGAACATCAATAGTTGCAATAGAATGTTGTTTTGGTGTTCTTGGAACTAAAATATTTTTCATCTATGTTTCCATCAATGCTGAAGGGTGATACTGTTAGCATGAATTCTGATGGTATTCCTTTGGGGTTTATCCTAAGCATGGGAGATAATGAAGCATTTTTGACATTTGCATTCATGACTATGTTTGTCATTGATGACAATATAGTATATTTTCTATAAAGATTGACAAAGTAGGCAACATAGATCAAGGTCATATGGACAAAGGTTTGATGTTTAGGTGAAGCATGGTTAAGGAAATGTTCTATACTATGTCTTAATGATGAGGTTAAGTGCACATGAAGTAATTTGAATACATATGGATGATATGTTTGATTTACAAAAAGTAGTACATAGACAAAATACTTGATAACCAGCTTTTGATAATTGGTTAGTATCTCCTAATAGAGATAGAATTAGGACATGCAAAGGTATACAGTAAAAGAAGACATTCTAGTGATGATGGCAATGAGTGTGCAAGGTCTAGAGTTGCACATATGACAAGTTGTAAAGATTGTGAACTGACAATGTTGTGTGATCATGAAATAATTATCTTATTGTGGTCCTATTAGAATTAATTTTAAAAGCCTCAAGGCCAACTCAAGGAATTTTTTTGAGGACATGGCATAAAGGAAAGTATTATCATTTATTGAGGTAAGTATGAAGTGTGTGAGAAAAAGCATAGTGTTTGGTAAATGTGAGTAAGCGATCCAAGGGATTAGTGGATGTGAAGTTGGTGGTCTAGTATCAAGATTAGAAGAAGAAGAGTATTCTAGTTGATAGGAGAGAGGAAGAGGAAGCTAAAGTATAATTTATTTCTATTATTCTACAAGGAATAATACAAAGATCATTTAGATAGTGGGTTCATTGGTCTTGCCCCTGAAGTTGTTTGGGTAGTGGGTCCATCTTCCTTCTACAACTCCTAATAGAGTTGGAATCTCCTAACAAGGATTCAAAGTCTCCTAATAGAGATTGATATGTACTAAATGTATTTCATAGACTCCTAACAGGGTCCATCATCTAACAAGGAATATTTATATTAGTAAATTATCTTGTGGGTGCCATCCCCACTCGAGTTTTCCCTTTGATTAAGGGTTTCCCTAGTTAACAAATTTGATGTTATTGTGTATGAGTTGTTAGTTTCAAAATGGTTTTGACATTTGAGTGCCAACACACTTAACCATTTTCTACATTGGAGCCAAGCACACTATGTATGCTGAGCCACAACTTGTGCCGAGTCAAGAAATCCATTAGGTGTCGAGTGATCTTTAGGTGCCGAGCAGACTTCAGGTGTCGAGTGAAGATTAGGTGCTGAGTGACTTCAGGTGCCAAACATGATATAAGTGTCGAGTAACATTTAGGTGCCGAGTCATAGACGATGCTGAGCATCAGGAATTAGTAAGAGTCAAGTAACACAGAATGCACATATGAGTTTGTAACTTCACTAATTCAGATGTAAACCATTTTCATGGCTGACATATGATGAATCTCGAAGGATTTGAGTGATAAAATTGAATCTTCTATGCAATCTACATGCAGCCAATAAGAAAAATGGAGAATACATGCAACCAATAATAAATGTGCAAGGAAGGAGCAAAAAAAAGAGATTCAATGTGGATCATAGATCCATGTCTAACCCTAAGTCTTTGAATGTCTTTATAAGGAAGACAAAATCTCATTGAATAATATAGATGGATGAAGGAGTGAATGGAAAACTCTAGTGGAGTTGAGAGTGAAGAGTAAAAGACTTAAAGGAAAAAAGCAATAGTTAAATATTCAGTTGATCAGAACTAAACAAGATATACAAACAGACATCAAATTTCATAGAATCAAAATCAAAGAAAGCAGATCAAGTGCTTGAATTTAGCAATCAAGGATTGTAAGCCATTAGGTTTATTATACCTAATACTCTCTAGCAATTGTATTAGAAAGGAAACCCTATGGAGATAGGTTAGCTTAATAGCTATTTTGTTGATCCTTTAAATAGGTGATTAAATCCTTTAATAGGGTAACACTTCAAGTAAAGTGTTTGTAAATCCTTTAACTAGGTCACTATTGATATAGTGTAAAGCCTTTAACAGGGTAGGCCTTTAATAGGGCAGACCATCAAAAGTGGTCAAACATTATTGCTACAGTGATTTTGTGGGTATCATCCCCACCCCAATTTTACCTTCTTATTCTTGGAGGGTTTCTGGCTTACCAAAATCTCAAGTGTTATGTGATGATGCATATGTGTTCCTCATAATTGCTTAATGTTGATATGCATGCATGTTCATTTCAGTAATATGTTATTAAAGGGTTTAAAAATGGACAGAAGCTAATACTTCTGATTCACCCACCCCTTCTCAGAAGCATTCTTTCCATTAAGACATTCCATCAACTGGTATCAGAGCTGCAAGGTTCTCACAAGGAGAAGTCTAATAGCTTGGAGAAAAAGATCTAAATATGGAAGTCTTCAAACTTGGGAAGATTATTGACAATCAAGTGATTGATGTGCAACTGGCTCTACACAAAGTAGAGGAAGCTAGGTAGGAACTAAGAAAATATTTGAAAAGAAGGAAGGATATAGCCATAGCTGAAAATGATATAAACTAAAAGGAGATTGATACCACAAAACTATTTGACGATGGAGACACTAAAGAGTTTGATGCAGCAATAGCATAACTGATGGAGAAAAACAAAGTACAAGCAGATGAGATAAGATCTCTCAAGATGGAACATGAATCACTGGCCATAATGTTATGTGAAATAACTAAACAATAGAAAAGAGTAGTTGAGGATAGAGTCATGATGGAAGATGACAAAATAAATCTTGCAAATAGACTTGAAGAAAAATATATTGAATTAACAATGATCTCAAGCATGCAGATGGATACACTTGCCCAAATGATAAACCCTCATCATGAACTAAATATGAAAGATATTGAGATCTCTACTTTGAGGATGCAGAATGAAAAATTGAAAAGTGAATTGAAAAGAGAAAAATAAATAACAGAGAATCTTAACAAGTTAAGTGAAGCCATCAAGTACTTTGAACAGTTGATGAAATTCCCAAGATCAGCCCATGATACATTAGGACTTGGATACAATAGCACTAAAGTAGGGGAATCATAAAAAAGTGTTGAGCAAAGAAGTGAAAAAGGTAAGGATTCTAAACCCACTTTTCATTACTGTAATAAAAAGGGGCATACTACTAATGTTTGCAGCAGTACAAGAATCAATCAGCTAAACACACCCAAAAGTAAGAGTTACTGTCACAAGTGCAACATGCAAGGACATATGACACAAGATTGTGGATCCAAAGTCACAAGGACACCAAGATTTGATGGATATTATCATAATTGTAATAAGTATGGACATAGAGTGTTTGAATGCAGATCAAAGCCTATGTGGACATCAAATCAACCAAAAAAAACAAAAAGGAATGAAAGTCACTATCATTGGGATTATAACACCAGATATAGCTATAATTATTGTCAAGAATATGGACATATCCCTGAAAATTGTATAAGGACACACTTCAGAGGAAATTATAGCAGGTGGCTAAGTTAAACCACTTGTTTTAGCTGCTTGAAAATTGGTCATATCAGTAGAAACTATCCTACAAGGTCCAATGCACCAAAAACTGAATCCAACAAAGGAAAAGAAAAGATTGATGTTGAGAAAATAAGAAGACAAATTAAAAAGACTTGGAAGAAGAAAGATGAGTACAACACATCAAGTGGAGGGATCACTTCAACAAATGGGTCAAGTGATCACACTTCATCAAACTGAGCATAAGAGAGGTGTATGGGACTGATATGCAAAGTTACATCATACATCAGTCCCAAGACAAAGAAGTATTGAAAAGAAGAAATAAGCATGAAACAAGATGCCAAGTCAAAATTTTAAATGATGATGTTGAGTTGTCTTTGGATGCTGAGTAAAATTCTAGTGGATGTCGAGTTCTTAATAGTGACCAAGTTGATAACTGATGCCAAGTTAAATAACTCCAATGGAAGCCGAGTAAGTAGTGCAAGCTGAGTGTACAGTTGAGCATTTAATGCAATGGAAATAGGGTATATTTTCACAATTTTAATCACTTTTCTTCATCACGAACCAGAAGCAAAGGAGAAGAAAAGAGAAAAGTGACTTCATAGCAGTGAATCCAGTGTTCCAAATAAATTTCAACTTCTTTCAACAGTGATTAAAGATAAATCTCACCAATCAAAGGTATTTCATTCAAGTGCCGAGCAAGCAGAGTTTGAAAGCTTGTTTATATTTTAAAACCCTAGTTTGGGAAACAATGGCATTTGGGTCAGGAACCACTAAAGGGAAGGAAATTCATGAAGTACAACTAGTTAGTAATGAAGTCAAACAACCTGTATTCAAGCCCATTCTAGAAGTTGTCTATAAAAATGACCCTGCCAGCACATTATCCATTATCCCATCCAAAGTAGTTATGGTGCAGGATGTAAGGAAATTTTATAAATGTAAAATTTGTGCCATAGGTGATCTTGAAATTTTCCATGTCTATGACAAACTGTGTGAGAATAAGATTTTGAAGGATGAATACAAGATAGTCAAGAGAAAGGGTTTGACCAATGCCCTAGTTTATCCTATAGTATTCAAAATTGAATGGATATAGATTATTTTAAGCAGAATCCACAATGGATTTTTATGGTTGGAAACAGGTTCAGTTAAGATTACAAAAGGGATAGTACATAGGGTTATAGGTTTCCCAACCCTAGATCAGACTAAGACCCTGCGTAGTGAATCCATGGAGGTTATTGAGAAAAACATAGGTGCATAGTGGAATAAAAGAGGGATCACAATTCACACCATCTAGGATCCTCTTGTTGAATTTTCTATTAGAATCATTGCCCATAAATTCTACCAATCTAGGTGATTGAATAGTGTGTCATGCATAGCTATTGATGTAGCATACAAACTAGTAAAGAAAGATCACACATATGATATGGTTAAATCCAAGATTGAAACAAAATTAAAGACTACCTCTATAATCAAGAAGAAAGATAAAATGGTGAAGAAAAGATAAAATGGTGAAGAAAATAAAGAAGAAATTTGGTAAAGGAATTGAGGCAGAAGAAGAAGATGGAGAAGATGATGATGACAATGAGGATGAACAAGAACAAGGCCCAATGGAATTAACTCAAGGTCTGGGTGAAGCCAAGGATGGAGGTACTAAGGAAGAAGAAGCCAAGGAAGCACCAACTCAAGTCGAGCCAAAGAAAATAAAGGCAATAGAATAGCCTCCAGCTCAACCCAAACCAAAGAAAACTGCCATGCCATCACCTCAAAAGCTAACAACTAGAGCAACAACAAGGGACTCCACACAAAAAGCTAAAGAGGAAGCTAAAAAGAAGAAAAAAATCAAGATAGCATAGGAAGAGCCAAGGAAAGGAAGAAAATATGTGGCTCAACCTGATACTAATGAGGAAGATCAATCTGAAAAGGTAAGCCATTCTCCTAAGTCTTCAATTGACACATTATGTGAAAAGATTGGTAATGGAGACTTAAGTAACATGAATAAAGTTGATTTCAATGAGTTCACTAAAGAGGAACAAAATAGAATAGAAGAATCAGTCTATGGAATGATGGCATAGTTCAAGTATACTCCTCTTGAACTAGATGGACAATTGCGAAAGGAACTGTCTAAAATTGTAGAAGATAGATGGCACTTTTGTTTGAAAATGGAGAAGGAGATGAGAGAATCAACCCTAGAAAGAATAATACCTAATTTTACTAAGGAGAAAATAGAGAAAGCAGTCAAAAGGCACAACACTAGGTTTACACCTAAGTACAGGGCATTCTTCATTCTCCAAAACAAAATGGAAGAAATTGTACAAAGAACAACAAAATCATGGAAGAATTTGTACAAAAAGGTTGAAGATTTTCTTGAAGAAGAATACAAGGAAGAAGCTAATGCTCTGCCAGAAGAGAGAAGAAAAAGGAGAGAAGAGAAGGAAGAAGTAGAGAAAAAGATTGAAGAGGAGGTAGGAAAAGTTGAAGATAGGGGTACTGGTGAGCAACAAGAAGATCAAAGTGTGCAAGACACACAACTTCCACCTCCTAGTCCTCCTCACTCTATTGCCACACCTATAGAATTCATTAAAATTAAGGATGTTGTTGACATCTCATGTTAGAACATCAACCCATTAACTGCAGAGGATCTCACTAAGATCCTTGACCAAACAACTCTACAAGCAAAATTATGTACAAGTCCAATTTTGGTCAGTGTGGATGACTTACAAAAGTTAGTAGAAAACATAGTTAGAGATAAGGTGCAACCACAAGAACCACCTTCCATCATCTCTACAACTACTAATGGTCAACACCAAATGCCAACAGAAGTTACATTAGGAACAATTGACACTATAGTGCAAAAGTCGAGTGCAGAAGGAGACACAAATATAGTACAAATGGATAGACTATTGTTTCTGATCCTACAACACAAACACAAGGTGCACCTCCTCACATTCTTATTATTGATCAAAGTATTAGATTGGAGGAGAAGGAAGTAGAGAAAACCCCCAGAGAGCAAGAGGCTATACAAGCATTGGTAAATTTGCCTACCTCTAGGACTCCTCCTAAACAACCTAGAAATGTTGCAATGAAACTACAGATGTCAACACTAGGGTCAAGTACTACAAAATTTACAAGGGTGCTTCACTATGGAGACCCTAAATTAGATGAGGAGATAGTCATACCAAGTTATGACTCCAAAACAATAAGCATTGATCAAATCAATTAGGTGCCGAAAGCATTGAATAGAAGAAAGAGTTAGAAGGTACTTAGGAAGGAATACAAACAAAAGAAAAGATTACATGAGATTAAAGACATCTTTATGGATGCCTTTACTTTGCAGTCACCAGATGAGTCCAAGCATATAATGGAACAATTGTCAGATATTGTTGACTAGGTGAAAAATGTAGACCAAGAGACAAATGAAAAACTTATGGAATGGTCTGAAAGAAAATTCCAGGGGATAGTAAATGAGAAAATATCTAGTCAAATTGCATTTTCCTAGGTTGAATTGGAAAAGGTAATAGACAAAGTAAAAAAGGTACTTGAGAATATATTCTTATTGTACAAAAAGTTGTGTGACTTTTCATACTTCACATAGGAGACAAGCCAAAAAATAATGAGCATGGAGAGGAATTTGAATATTTCAAGCATGCAGCTACCAAATGATCCATCTCAAAGTGAGAAGCATTTTGCTCAAATGCTTCACACCCAAAGGGAAATAGTTGTATTAATAGTAGAAGAGGCTAACATCAAGGCCAAACTGATGCAGCTCCAATCTTCCATTACTCCACATTTGGAAGTACTTCATAAAGAATAGGTCTATGCTAAAACCATTCTCAAGAAAGATCCTAATCTTTCTACCTTAGACGGACTTGTTCACCTTGCATTAGAGACTGCCATCTAGCATAAGTCATTAGAAATTGCTTTGAATAATTGGGATGTAGCTCTTAAGATGATTATGGATGTAAATAGTACATTTCTGGTAAAATATGGTCTTAACCCTTAGTGCCCTTTGACACTTGTGTCAAAAAGGGGGAGATATATAAGTAAGGAGAAAATATAAGATAACAGGGGGAGACAAGATAAAAGGGGAGCATGTTTTGGTTACAAAGAAAATGTAGATAATGGTCAATCAACTCAGGGGGAGTTAAAATAATTTTGAGGTATATATTGTAAGTTACAAAATTTTGATCAAGTTTTTAAACCTCTGTATATATACTGAGCAGATTAGTGAATGTACTCATAAGGTTAGATGAATAATGCTTAGTTAAGTGTTTTTGCCACTCATGTCAAAGGGGGATATTGCTAGTTTCAGAATTGTTTTGACATTTGAGTGCCAACACACTTAACCATTTTCTACATTGGAGCCGAGCACACTATGTATGCCAAGCCATAGCTTGTGCCAAGTTAGGAAATCTATTAGGTGTCGAGTGATCTTTAAGTGCCAAGCAGACTTCAGATGCTGAGTGAAGATCTAGTGCCGAGTGACTTTAGGTGTCGAGCATGATATAAATGCCGAGTAACATTTAGATGCCGAGTCATAGACGATGTTGAGCATCAGGAATTAGTAAGTGCCGAGTAACACAGAATGCACATATGAGTTTGTAACTTCACTAATTCAGATGTAAACCATTTTCATGGCCAAAATATGACAAATCTCGAAGGATTTAAGTGATAATATAGAATCTTTTATGCAATCTACATGCAGCCAATAATAAAAATGGGGAAGCCATGCAACCAATAATAAATGTGCAAGGAAGGAGCAAAAAATAGAGATTCAATATGGATCATAGATCCATGTCTAACCCTAAGTCTTCGAATGTCTTTATAAGGAAGAAAAAATCTAATTGAATCATATAGATGGATGAAGGAGTGAATGAAAAACTCTAGTGGAGTTCAGAATGAAGAGTAAAAGACTTAAAGGAAAAAATAAGCAGTTAAATATTTAGTTGATCAGAACTAAACAAGATATACAAACAGACATCATATTTCATAGAATCAAAATCAGAGAAAGTAGATCAAGTGCCTTAATTAGCCAATCAAATAATGTAAGCCATCAGGTTTATTATACCTAATACTCTCTAGCAATTGTATTATAAAGGAAAACCTATGGAGATAGGTTAGCTTAATAGCTATTTTGTTGATCCTTTAAATAGGTGATTAAATCCTTTAATAGGGTATCACTTCATGTAAAGTGTTTGTAAATCCTTTAACCAGGTCACTATTGATATAGTGTAAAGCCTTTAATAGGGAAGGCCTTTAACAGGGCAAACCATTAGAAGTGGTCAAGCATTATTGCTGCAATGATTTTGTGGGTATCATCCCCACCCTAGTTTTACCTTCTTATTCATGGAGGGTTTCTAGGTTACCAAAATCTCAAGTGTTATGTGATGATGCATATGTGTTCCTCATAATTGCTTAATGTTGATATGTATGCATGTTCATTTTAGTAATATGCTATTAAAGGGTTTAAAAATGGACAGAAGCTAAGACATTCCAACATGAGTATCTTGTTATGGTTTCTGAGTATATTTCTAATATTGTTATAGATTAATAAGGTTGATAATTATCATAATAGTTGGATAAATAATTCAAGCCCTCCTTTTAGTTATATTGGTGGACTTTTATATTCTAACAATTGGCTCTAGTTAGGAATATGATTTTGAAGAACAAAAGATTTGAAGATATTTAGAAAAAGATACTAGGGGATCTATATAATAGATTGGTAAATTAGAGAAGAAGAGTTATCAATGAGGACAAAAGTATTAGAAAAAATATGATCAAGAAGTTTTGTGAAGTCAATAGTGATAAAGACATGCAAGATATAATGAAGGGTATTGAGCCCTTACTAAGAAATTAAAAAAGAGCTATTCTTTTGACGGGAGGTAGTTTCAAAGTGGTAAATAAGGATACTAAATAAGCCATTGGAAAATATATGAATTCTATACCCAAAGTCAAAGAGCAAAGTGCGAAGATAGGGGGAGAAATCCTTATGTCTTTTGAAGGAGTATTCTAATCATTGGGGAGAATGAAGCCTAATTGACATGTTGCATTCATGACTATGTTTATCATTTATGACAAGATAGTAAGGTTATTAGTTGCATTTTACAAAGAAAACTTGTATTATCAAAGATAAAGATGGTAAGATGATTGGAATAGGTACAAGATCTAGAGGTAATGTATTTTAATTGAATGGTACTAAGATGCCATGTTTGGTTGTAAAGGTGGATAATAGTTGGTTATGGAATAGAAGATTCTATCATATAAACTTTAATAACATAGTAAAGATTAGTATCACATTTGTAGTTAGAGATTTACCTAAGATCATGAAGCCTACTAATGTTTTATGAAAAGAAAGTATCATGGCTAAGAAGAAGAAGGTATCATTCCCTAGAAAGAAGTTCACTACAATAGAGAAGCTAGAGATTATTTATATAGATATGAGTAGCCCTACCAAAATAATAGGATTCTATGAAGAAAGGTACTTTATGATTCTTGTTGATGATTTCATTAGAATGATGTGGGTATGAAGCATTTGAGAAGTTCAAGATATTCAAGAATGGAGTTGAGAATGAATCTGGGGTAAAAATTAAAATTTTGAGAACATATAGAGGTGGAGAATTTAATTCTTGAGAGTTTAACATGTTTTGAGAAGAAAATGAAATTAAGAGACAATTATCATCACCTAAGACACTTGAGTAGAATGGGATAGAAGACAAAAGAAACATATTAGTATTAGAGGCATCAAGAGAAATGATGTTTGAGAATGATGTATCCAAGACATTTTTGAGAGAATAATTCAATAAAAAAGTATACACTATGAACATAGTGCATATAAGAAAAGATACAAATAAGACTCCCTATGAATTGTGGTTTGGTCATACACCTTTAGTAAAGCACTTTGGAAGTTTTGGAAGTAAATGTTACATAAAGAGAGATGATGATGTTGGTAAGTTTGATCCAAGAATATATAAAGGTATTTTCCTTAGTTATTCATTGAAAAGTAAAGCTTATAGATGATTTAATCATAGAACTAAACTATTGTTGAGTGTGCCAATGTGAAAGTTGATGAAGATTTTGGAGTTAAAGAAATATTGATGGATTATAACTCTGATGAGGAAGAAGAAAATCCTATAATTGTTGGACAAAATACATAAAGTTTCTTTGAGACTAATAATGGCTTGTAGAATGATGAACAAATTATTGAGCAAAGAGGAGAACAAAGAGTTGAATGAAGAGAAGAGATAAGAGTTGAGATGGAAATTCCTGATGGTCTAATTTTCCACAATGCAATTTTTTTTTCCAAAAAAATAAGTATGAAAAATCAGATAGATCTATATATATCTTGCAAATTAGGGTTTGGCCTTTTACAAATGTATTAACCCTAGGTAGAACCCTATTAAAATAAAATTTGTGCCCTAAGTAGACTTGTTAGGTCATGTGCTTCTACTTTGAAAATTTTAGCAGGTGAATCATTTTTGAAAGTGGTATATTCTTTCAAGAGATTGTTTAAGTTCTTCCTTTTCAGTTTCATTTTTCCTAGATTTGTTTCTACTATAGGATCTCCCTTTAGATCTATGATGATCATCATGTAGCTATCACGAACTATGAGGTTTTTATCCTATGTGACATAGCGACCATTGTAAAATAAAAAGATGGTGAGGTGAAGTTCCAAAAGGGAAGCATCAGGTTTTTAATTTCTTTTGAGGATTTTGGCGGTGTGACTAGATGTCAGAGATGTCAGATATCAGATCAGGGTACTATTTGGAGTATGCTCTATTTTTATCACCATTTTCTATGAATTCATGGTTGTTGCTATGTTATGACAAAAAAATGCAGCAATTTGATTGATAGTGACCTTGTGACCTCCTGCAAATTACAAAGCACGGTGGATGAAGGGTGGTTACAGTACTAGAAATATTGCTTGTGGTAAGTAGGTCTTGCTAGTATGGTGTTTGTCAGATGTGTCAAGTGAAATAAAAGAGGAACTAGAACAAGAAATGTTGTTTTTGTTTTCATGATGATAAATATTCAAAAGATCATGATGGTCACTATGTCACGACCAAAAAACCCATGTTTGTACTGGTAGCAACATAGCGCCTTCTTAGGAAATTGAAAAAGGTGAAATCAACAAAAAAGATGGGTGCCATAAAGTCTCTCTATCATTAATGAGGTTGTGTGATTATTATGCATTGTCAGGAGCATTGAATATAGTAACAAAAGAAAAAACATGTAGTTTTTCATGGTGCCAAGATTTCTTAAGTTTTAAGGTGCTTGCTATGTTACCACCAGAATGTCAAGGAGTTCTACTAGTAGTGATATGGAAAAATACTAGGAAAAATGGAACATGACAATGGTTTATATTGAAAAGTGGGTGCCAAAAAGTTCTCTCACCATAAATAAGCCACGTAATTATCATGACACACCTACAAAAATTAATAGGGTACCAGTGTGTTGGTTCCTAATTTAGTAGTTTTAAAAATAAATAAGAAACTAGATGAATACATTAAGGTTATCAAATTCCTATAATGGATGCACTTTAATGTAGTCTTGGGCCAACTATAAGGACAAATCCTTCTTCTTCTTCAGGCTCTATTAGACCTAGGCGGGTGGACCTCAGATTCTTTATATGGTATCAATGTAAAGGCATACAACTGAATCTGGAAAACATATAAAATCCCTTAATCTTCTATGTTTATGCAAGCATTCATGGGTCAAATAGCTAATAATAGAGAACATGAACCTAATAAACTAAGTGAGGGAAAATTCTTTAACTCTTAAACATAAAGGGAAAGATATTCAATTGATAATTTGGTATCTCAACATAACCTAGGTATGCATCAATAAAGGACATGCAATCCCTAAGCTGACCAGTCCCTTATCCATTAGGCATCAACTAAACCTCAACACATAGATGGACATTCTAATATACTCATATATCCAGATATTTGACCTATCTATCAGACTTGCAAATAGACATCTATCTTAATAAAACTCTCATACTTACCATGAAATCCTCCTGGTGTAACCCACAACCTTGCCAATGTAAATAAGCATTTACATGGATCTTTGTTCTAATAGAAAATTCATCCTAACATATAACCTTAAGAGATTGCAACTAAGTTCAAGCTCTTCATTCTCAAACACAAAACATTACAGATAAGAGAAGAAGGAGATGAGAATCATAATGAAACTAAGAAGATTAAACTCATCCATTAATTTCCTTGAAACCAATACATCATCTATATGCCAAAATTTAGTAAATACAAAATGAATGACTGTATAATATGAAATTCCTCACAAGAAATACACTACTACTATTCATAATAGAAGAACACTAAGAAAATGGTATCACAACTCTTAAATTGGAGCTGACCTTGTGGTATCACAAGTCATAAAAATTGGAACCCTTACAAAGAGCAGAGAGGAAGAATATATAGAAGAGAAGATATTTTTAGGCCCTAGAAGCTAAATGTGACATGTGTCCCACTAAAAATGTCTTGAATTTGAAGTTGTTGAAACTGATCTTCTTCATCTGCCTATAACCAAAAACCATAAATGATGCAAAAATATCTGATATATCTCACTTAAACAATTTGCAAAATATCCTCTTGAGAACACATCAGGTAAAATCAAATTTTTTGGAGGCTCAAAAATTGATTTAGCTGGTCACATATGCTTTTTCCATGAAGTTCATCTTGTGCTATTGCCAAAAACATCATTTGCAACCAATTGCATTTAAAACCATCAATTCTCCATTTATAACTAATGAGGAAATCATTTATAATGAAAATCTGATTATATTTGATTGTAATTTCATCTAGAACAATAAATTTGCACTTTTCATTGAGAAGCCCCTCGAAAAAAAAATATGCTTGTAGCCACTCATGGTTAATACCTGCACAAAATATGATCTTGGAAATGAAAAGTTGATTCTTTGCCAATTCCAATAGTATGCTACACTGCCTACTTTAGATAGAAATTATGCCTCTGAGACCAAATAAAAAATTTGGCTCCCAGACTATGAATAGAGCATTAAAATTGAAAAATTTAAAAAGTTACATAGTCACAACTATATAACATTTTAAAATCAATTAAAACTTTGAATATTTGAACTTATGCATTGATATGCATCTCTATATTTTGATTATTATCTTTCATCTGACTTTTGACTTGGGCATGATAAATCTTCCAACCTCGCACACATCAACCCACCTTGGTTGTAGTCAGTCCCACTTTGCCACATGTCATGTTAGTGCTTCCCTGCATTGCTTAAATTCCTTTCACCTTGAGAATGTAGGTAAGCACCCACCCTTGATCATGGTTAAATCAACAATCATAGATTATTGTACTGCTATAACACCTAGTTAGCTGCATCGACCAATAGAAAATCTCCACATAGAATAGTACACTTTGACAACCACCACACAAGAAACCTTCTTGTGACCTTTTGAGAAGTGGGTCCATAATATTAGCCTTTTCCACACATCAGATAGGTGCTTCCCTACTTTACTTATCTATTGATTATCTTCACAAAGCGGGCAAGCGCCAGTCGTTGATCTTTGAAAGATCAATGATGACATAGTTTGAATTGTTTTGACATCATGAGATAGAAATGATGACATCATTATGAACACTTGTTAGTAAGGTGCTTAACCACTTTATTTAACTATCTTACATCTCCATAATGCAGGAAAGCATTGTCCTTTGATCAATTGAAGATCAGTGATAGAGAAATCTAATGTTATCAAAGATCATGTCAAAACAAATGACTAACAAAATTATGAAACCTATGGTATAGAAAGAAAATAACTATCGGTGGCAATGGTTTTTCTCACAAAGTGCAGCGCTGAAAACAATGTGGACACATTTCCACAAGGAACTTTCTCACATTGTTTAAACCTTTGCATCTTGATCAAGTAGGAAAGTGCAAATTGTAGATATCTAAAAGATCAATGGTGGATTAAAAACACATTAAGATATGCTCATAATACTTCACCTATCATCATCTTGGACAAGTGTCAACATAACACTTACCTGCATTATTTAAATCTTGTACACTTTTGTATTGCAATCTTGCACCACCTGTTGATCTTCAAAAGATCAACAATGTACATAACCTGTGCACTTTGAACTGCATGAATATCCTCTGTGATGTCACTATGGATAGGTGTCACCAGGGTGCTTGCCCACTTTAGTTAAAAAATTTGCACCTTCACAAAGAGGTAATACACCCATCATTGATCTTCCAAAGATCAATGGCATATAGATGTGATGCCCAAAAGTGAACCCACTGTATGATTTGACCAATGATATTTCTAGAAAGTTGCACATGCTCTGACCATATTGATAGCTTTGAAATTTTTTTGACAATGTACTAACAAGTCCTAGTCTTTGCAATGCAGTTATAACTCAACATCACCAAGTGCTACATGGCACAAAGGCACTTGCCCACTTTATTGAAAGTTCTTGCACATCCTTAATGTGGGAATGCATTGGCCTTTGATCTTATCAAGATTGATGAAAGACATTTTAATGCATTTTTTTAATATTAGAGTGGTGGGTCCCTCCTTTATAAACGAGACATGGAATATTTAATATTTGAAAAGCTTTGTGCTCGAATAAATTTAAAAGGAATGCAAGACTTAGGGTTTTATAGATTTTTCAAAGGTTATTAAAATGCAAGGCCACAGAATAAAAAATCTTAATTAGAAAAATAATGAATTCAATTTTAATTTTTAACCTAGGATTGGAAAAACTTATTTTTTAAAAATCAGACCAACAGTGGCTCTATCTAGGGATGCGTGTCCCTTGCGAGCATGACAAGAAATTAGATCTTTGGAAGAAGTAGACCACTCAAAATTTTCTTCGAACAAAAAGTGAAAGCATGGAACCTATTCTAACTGTATGACATGGTGACCTTGGGCCACCAAATCTTTTTCAAAGCTTCCTACCTTTGTCCTATACCTAATTCTCATTAACATCTTCTTGAGGTAAATTGAAACTTTGACTCTCCTTTTTTTTACCCAACACACTTTCAATCACTTTGTTAGGCAAAACAAAACTATCATCATCACTTTCGTAGTGCATCTAAAAACATGAATTACTTTCTTCATCTTGCTCACTATGAAATTGTGAACCAACATGCTCTTGAATATAAAAATCAAATTTAAAACCATCATAAACATATGATAGATGCATGCTATCAAGAGGAAAGACAAAGTATTCATATTCCACTTTGTTCACCAAGTTGCATATGTCGAGAAAATGCAACTCACCTTGTGTATCTGGGTGTGAGGGGTACATAAAATCTAATTCCTACCTCATTGTAGTCATATTACTCATCACATCATATTTATCACTTGCTGAAAACTCTTCATATTGAAACAAATAGTCAGTCACCAAATTTGAAAAACTATTCAGAAAATGTTGATCCAAAACATGCTGATCACAATCCCTGTCTTCATCTAACAAACTATTAGAGGGAACCTTAAACTTTGTAAACTTACCATCAGGTTGATCATTACAAGACTTGTCAGTATAAAAAGGAAACTCAGAATCAGAAACATTATTCTCACTATTTTCCTCTTCATCTGAAGTATCACAACATATTTCACTACAATCACCAGCATGAGAAAACATTGAGACAGTAGAAAAATTCCCCTTAAACACATCCCCTACATCTATCAAGTTGTCATGTGCATATACATCTGAGGTATTGTCATATGCACCTCCAAAGTTTGATAAATATTTTTTAAATTTTGTATCTTTTTCTACATCAAACATTGGAGAAGTGACTTGACTAAATGAAGAAAAACCATGAGGAAGAATATAGACATCCCTTGACATACTTACAAATTTCTCAAACTCACAAGCCAACAAATCTAAAATCTCATTAGGGCTCAAGAAGATTTCCTCACAAATCTTCTCCTAGTTGTGATTATTATCTAGATGACATGAAGAGCTCATAACAACAATAACATTAATACAACAATTTGAAATATTAGAATCATTATAACACTCATTTTCAATTTCATATCTATCTTCTTCATGCTAGTTGAAATCCTCTGATTTATTAAAAGTTGAATCCATCTCTTCACATTTAGAAGATAGATTATCATTGTTTACATATTCATTACATTCATGATTACCTTGACTTTTAGCACATGTATTATCATCATTAGGAGGTAGAATATGAATAATGTCATTATCACTTTCCATCTCCCTAATGAATCTCTCAGCTTGTAAAAGCTCTTGTCACCTTATAGGTGCTAGCCAATTAACTAAATCAGGTGATATAATATCTAGGAAAATACTAGGTAGGGAAGATTCCTCTGGTCTAGAATACAAAGGCATCATACTGATTACCGATTTAAACTTTATATAAACTTGTTGATCATTTAAACCTTGAAGACTTTCCATTTTCCCCTTGACTATACTGACAATCATATTATGGATTTGCTTATTCAACATAACAATATTACTAGCCACAGTTTTCAAACTATCAGAAAATTATAGACTAACCTCAGATTTGATGTCTAAATCCATCTTAAAATAATATTTTACCTCTTTCTTTAGTGCTAAAAATCACTAAATAGAGGTACTACTTTTTCAACATTCAACTTTAAGGAAAATGAAACTCATGAAAAGTAAAATACCTTTAGTATTGATGTAATAACTTTCCTTTGCTAATTCTGGCACTGGTGCTAACATGAACTTCTTCATACCATAAATGAAACCATTGTAGAGATGCCACCTTCTTTGAAAGGACAAATAAATCATAGTTGTGATTCACTTTCAAACATTCAAATTTTTATAATAGCACAAACAACAACACTAAACCTTACTCAAAAAAAAATTCTTTTCCAAGAAACTATCAAGAGCTTCAAATCTGCCCATACAACTGAAAGTCCTTCAACTTTTAAACATGAAATCAACTAGGATATATTAGTATAGAGACAAAGTTGTCACTCATAAATATGATAAATAAAACAAGATTTTTTACTTGACAAAATCTAAACCAGACTTTCAATGGTAGGAAAAACACAAATCATCAAACCAATCTTATAGATTTACAATCTTGAAAACAACAAACAAACCATGCTTGGTCACCTTTGACTTTGAAAATACAACACTTTGAAAACACTCTTTAGATGAACTGACTGATGATGGAATCACTAGTTACAATACAATCTTTCTTCAACCTTCAAAGCTATTGTAGTCATGGATAAAACATCATTGGGAGACATGAAACTTCGGCATGACCTTGCTACTAATAACAAACTTTACACATGCCTTTCTTGTAATTGTATTGAATCACCTTCAGATTACAATTCTCCCTAGTAGAGTCACCATTTTGTTTGTGACTTAGATGGGAAAAACCATGCCAAAATACAAGACTGAGATATATAAGTTCACACTAGAGATTCTTGTCCTTTAAACAATGAATTACTTCACATAGTCCCCAGTTGAGTTGCCATTTTGTTTGTTCCTGATTTAATAGTTTTAAAAATAACCAAGAAACTAGATCAATACATATAAGGTTAGAAAATTACTATAATGGATGCACTTGAACTATAAGGATAAATCCTTCTTCTATAGGCTCTGTTAGACCTAGGTAGGTTGACCATAGATTCCTATACGTTATCAGTGTAAAGGCATACAATTGAATCAAGAAAATAGATAAAATCCCTTAATCTTCTATGTTTATACAAGCATTCATGGGTGAAATAGCTAATAACAAAGCACATGAACCTAATAAACTAAGTGAGGGAAAACTCTTAGACTCTTAACATAAAGGGAAAGATATTCAATTGATAATTTGGTATCTCAACATAACTTGGGTATGCAACAATAGAGGACATGCTATACCTAAGCTAACCAATCCCTTATCCATTGGGCATCAACTAAATCTCAACACACAGATGGACATCCTAATATGCTCATATATCTAGATATCTGATCTATCTATCAAACTTGCAAATAGACATCTATCTTCATAAAACTCTCATACTTACCATGAAATCCTCCTAATGTAACCTACAACCCTATAAATGTAAATAATCATTTACATGGATCTTTGTTCCAAAACCAAATTCATCCTAACATACAACCTTAAGGGATTGTAACTGAGTTCAAGCTCTTCATTCTTAAATACAAAACATTACAGATAACAAAAGAAGGAGAAGAGAATCAGAATGAAACTAAGAAGATTAAACTCTTGCATTAATTTCCTTGAAACCAATACATAATTTGTATGCCAAAATTTAGTAAATACAAAATGAATGACTATATAATATGAAATTCCTCACAAGAAATACACTAGTGCTATTCATAATAGAAGAACACTAAGAAAATGGTATCACAACTCTAAAACTAGAGCCAACCTTGTGGTCTCACAAGTCATAAAAATTGGAACCCTTACAAAGATTAGAGAGCAAGAATATATAGAAGAGAAGATATTTTCACGCTTTGGAAGCTAAATTTGACATGTGTCTGACTAAAAATGTCTTCAACTTGAAGTTGTTGAAAATGATCTTCTTCAATTGCCTATAACCAAAAACCATAAATGATGCAAAAATATCTGATAAATCTCACTTAAATAATTTGCAAAAGATCCTCTTGAGAACACATTAGGTACAAATCAAATCTGTTGGAGGCTCAAAAATTGATTTAGCTGGTCACATCTTCTTTTGCCATGAAGTTCAACTTGTGTTGTTGTCAAAAACATCATTTGCAACCAACAACATTTAAAACCATCAATTCTCCCTTTATAACTGATGACAAAATCATATATGATGAAAATTTGATTATATCTAATTGCAATTTCATCTACAAAAATAAATTTGCACTTTTCACTAAGAAGCCCCCAGAAACACAAATCTATTTGTAGCCACTCATGGTTAATACCTACACAAAATCTGATCTTGGAAATGAAAAGTTCATTCTTTGTCGATTCCAATGGTATGCTACAATGCCTATTTTGGATAAAAGTTATGCCTCTGAGACCAAATAAAAAATTTGGCTTCTAAATTGTGAATAGAGCATTAAAATTGAAAAAATTGAAAAGTTACATAGTCACAACTATATAACATTTTAAAATTCAATTAAAACTTTGAATATTCAAACTTATGCATTGATATGCATCTTTGTATTTTGACTATTATCTTTCATCTGACTTCTGACTTGGGCATAATAAATCTTCCAACCTGGCACACATTAGCCCACCTTGGTTGCAGTTAGTCCCACTCTGCCACATGTCATGTTAATGCTTCTTAGAATTGCTTAAATTCATTGTGTATTGAGAATGTGGACAAGCAACCACCCTTGATCATGGTTAAATCAATGATTATAGATTATTGTACTGCTATAATACCTAGTCAGCTTTATGACTAATAGAAAATCTCCACATAGAATAGTACACTCTGACAACTACCACTCAAGCAATCTTCTTACTACCTATCTAGAAGTGGGTCCATAATGTTAGCCTTTGCCACATGTTAGATAGGAACTTCCCCACTTTACTTATCTATTGATTATTTTCACAAAGCGGGTAAGCACCAGCCATTGATCTTTGAAAGATCAACGACAGCATAGTCTAAATTATTTTTACAACATGAGATAGAAATGATGATATCATTATGGACACTTGTCAGTAAGGTGCTTAACCACTTTATTTAACTATCTTGCATCTCCATAATGTGGGCAAGCACTATTGATTGATTGATTGAAGATCAATGGTAGAGCAATCTAATGTTATCAAAGATCATGTCAAAACAAATGACTAACAAAATTATGACACCTATGGTATAGAAAGAAAATAGCTGTCAGCAGTGATGGTTTATCTCACAAAGTATGGCACTGACATCAATGTGGACACATGTCCACAAGGCACTTCCTCGCATTGTTTAAAACCTTTGCATCTTGATTAAGTGGGAAAGTGCCAACCATAGATATCTAAAAGATCAATGGTAGGTAAAAAAAACATTAAGGTCTACTCGTAATACTTCCCCTATCATCAACATAATGCTTGTCCTCATTATTTAAATCTCATGTACTTTCATATTGTGATCATTCGCCACTCATTGATCTTCAAAAGATCAATGATGTAGATAGACTGTGCCCTTTGGACTGCATGAATATCCTCTATGACATCACTATGGACAGGTGTCACTAGGGCACTTGCTTGATTTAGTTAAAAACTTTGCACCTTCATGAAGTAGGAATATGCCCGTTGTTGATTTTCTAGAGATCAACGATGTATAGATGTGATGCCCAAAAGTGAACCCACTATATGATTTGACCAATGAAATTTTTGGAAAGTTGTAGGTGCTCTGACCATATTGACAGCTCTAAAAAAGTTTTGACAATGTACTGACAAGTCCTCATCTTTGTAGCACAATTATAACCCAACATCACCAAGTGCTACGTGGCACAAAGACACTGTCCCACTTTACTTAAAGTTCTTGCACATCCTTAATGTGGGAAAGTGTTGGCCTTTGATCTTATCAAGATCAACAACAAACATTTTAATGCATTTTTTTAATATCAGAGTGGTGGGTCCCTCCTTTATATAACTTGTTCGCTATGTCACTACACATAAAACACTTGCATCTTCACATGGTGACGATTTGACTGCCACAGATCTTATAAGGATTAGACATTGGGAGACAAAAGGAAAAAGACACTTGGGTGCACAAAATATTTAAAAGGAAAATGGAATATTTGAGATTTGAAAAGCTTCATGCCTGAATAAATTTAAAAGGAATGCAAGACTTAGGGTTTTACAAATTTTTCAAAGGTTATTTAAATGCAAGACCAAAAAATAAAAAACCCTAATCAGGCAAATAATGAATTCAATTCTAATGTCTAACCTAGGATTTGGAAAAACTTATTTTGTAAAAATCAAACCAACACAGTGATGAGAACATGTATATTTTGTGTATATTCTTTGAAGGAATGTGGTAGTCACTATGTCATGATCAAAAAACCCATGTTTATGCCAGTAGTGACATAGCGCCTTTTCAAAAAAGACAAGACACGATAGAACTTGATTTTAAGGAGTGTCAAAAATAAGGGGAAAATATTATACATGCTTTACTAGTGTGTCAAAACAATTTCATGTGACATGTTATGTGGAATCACATTTATAATAAAGAAACAGGTAAATGGGCACCTTTAGATCAATACACATTGATGGTAGGTGGTAAATCGCTATAAGAAGTTGTTTGATCTTTAGTGGTAGTGACATGGCAAGTAAAGTAAAATAAGAGGGCCCACCACAATCACATTAAAATACTTGTGAAATACACATCATTAGATCAGGAATTAATCAACGATGGTCGCTATATCACATAAGGAAGTTGCTTGTAGATTATGCATAGCAACATAGCAAGAAGGCGACATGTGTTTGTAGGCACCAGTGGGTCTAGATTGAGTTGCCAGCAGTAGAAAGAAAGACTTGTGTAGAGGGTTTTTATTGGATTGACTACCAACCTAGAAAATGGAAGCTGAGTCATTCATAATTTTGTTCCTAGATTGTCAATTTTTTTTAGAATTGATGACATGTTATGAAAATAGAAGGTGATGCCACCCTATTCTCCTCATAATTCATTTATGAAGATTGAAAGCTCCCATGTGAACTAGAAACATAGTATATTGCAAAGATTTCACCATCTCTTTCATACTTGAACAAATTTTTAGACTTCCAAAGAGCTCAGAGCTATTTATAAATTATGCTTTGTTTGATCAGAAAGTGAAAGAATTTCTAGTAATTTCAGTGTGTTATAGGATTGTAGTAATAAATTAGTGAAGAGCCAAGTAAGTTTCTTAGTTCACTATATATCAAAGTACTTTAGTATTCTATAATTTTTATCCATCATGCCTCAAGAGTATTCTTAGGTTAGGTAGCTTATACTAGTAGAAACATACATGATGACCTTCTTCAATTATTACCTAAGTCTACAAATGAGTCAGCCTAAAAAAAAGTTGATTTCTATAAACCCTATCCTCAAGATAGAAAATGTTTTGTATGATAGAGGAAATTGGCTTAGGGATGCTACTACTACAAAATTAGGGCTTTTCCTTTTCAAAAAGAAATTTGTTTGCCCCCCACTCAAACATTTGGAATTTTGATTTAGAGAAACTAGTGGTCCTTTGTGTATTTGTGGATGTTGATTTGCTCATGGCCATTTCCCAAAATTATGACTCTGCAGCCATAATAGTAAGAATATTGGATGGGGAGTGCTTGTTGAGTATTAATGTTGAGGAAATTTGAGAAGTGTTTGGCCTAGAACCACTTTCAAATTATCATATACCCATTGACTTGCTAGGACTAGAAAAGAAATACTTATCTAAGAAGGATAAAATTAGGTAGGGTGCACTGAGGGCACACATAGGTTCAATTGGGAACTTTTTAGTAGTCACAACATCTACTAGGGAACCTTTTAAAAAGGAATTTTTCACTTCCCAGGCTATAGAGATATATATGACTTTATGTAGGGTTTTTGGCGAGGATGAGCAAAATTTTATGCCAATAAGTTATATATATATGATGGCTCAGATTTCTTGTTTTGGTGTGGATATTATTTTTGATTTTGCATCTTATATAGCATAAGAAATCCATGTAGGGCTAGTTGGAATTGCCAAGAGCAAGGTAGAAAAGACTTTTGGTCACTACTCATTATTGATGCATATGTTCTTGTTTAAGGGTGCAACATATTTTGGGAAGGAGATGGTTTTTAATAGAGAACATGAAGGAGATGCTTTGCTAGTTCAATTATGGAGTGCAGATATGATTGGGGACGCAAAAAATGCTAGTTTTGTTAGGTTTGATCGATGTTTTGTTGCTAAATTGAGAAGCCTCTTATTAAGGGACAATCCTAGAATCCCTAGGGCATTATTGGATTTTGTCAGACCAATGGATAATCCTTCTAATTTAAAAGTATCACAAAATTGGGCTGACATCATACCATACCCTATTTCAATAGTCTTTTTGGTTTATGGTTTCCAAGGGACTCCCCATGTACTGCCCTACTAGGTGCCTTTGAAAGTAGGAATAGCTGAAATATTGTGGCAGCAAGAAGGATTAGAGGAAACATATTTGGTAAGAAGAGGCAGAGGCTAAATTTTGTACCTATACTGTAGCCCACCATTTCATAATCACAAAAGGTGGATAGTTGTTTTTGTATAAATTCTTGGATTAGTACAAAATGGTTGTGTCTCATCCCTGTTTATGTGATTCTAAGGGATTTTTTAATAGTCTTTTTAGATTAAGGGCTAAAGTTGGTTCCCACAAACATGAATCTTGTTTCCCTGAGGATATAATAAGGAATGCATTTTCTTTACAAGAGCAAGAGATTAAGAAAGAGAAATGGAGAGTTTTCTCCATAGTTTTGGAATTTATTCATTGTTTTGATAAAGATTACAAGCCTCTAGATGATGCAAAAATATAGGCAGATAAAATAAATAAAATCATGATTACTTTTTCTAAAATCATGGAGGAAATGAATGAGAAGAAGCAATTTTTTATCAATTCTTTTCCAGATAGAGCTAGAGAGGTCAATTGAGGAGATTGGCATTCACTCCTATAGTTGGAATAGGGCAGTTGATTGTCCAGAAAAGACCTAGCTACAATGTGATTCATAATAAGGCAACCACTGTGGACAAAGGAAAACAAATAGTAGGGTCAACTAGTCTTGTCTTGGAAGAGAGACCTAATGAACCCTCACCTAAGAGGCAAAGAATAATAAAAGAATAGACTTCTCACATTGAGGAATATTCACCTACTCTATCCCCATTGCAAATTAGAGATGAGCAGCTCACCAGGGAGTAGATGGAATAGTTAGGATCCTAAGGGGGAGTATTAGTTACCCAGGTAGAGCTATATGAGGGAAATCTTCAAGAACCTCTAATGCCAAGCCTTGAATTGACTGTGGTAGATTACAGATGAAGGGAATTAGACCCTTTAATGGAGTAGGCTTGCCATGAATTCATGTTGAATGATGATTTTGTTAAATCAAGAGCCTTCCATCAATTTTCCTAGAGAGGAAACATGGGATTGCTTGATGAAAGATGTAGTAAGTTGAGAGCATAGCATCTAGAGATAGAAGAGGTAGATGCATAGAACTAGCTTCAAGAGGAAATGACACAAGAATTCAAGACTTGATCCTTGAAGAGGGGTGAAAAATGGTAAGAGCATCTGGTGTTTTGTTGCTATCCAATTGGGATATTATAGATGCTTTGATTTTTATTTCTATTTCATTTAGATTAAATCTAAAAGATTAAGGAAATAAAAAAAATAAAAGGTGCTAGATTTAGTGAAGACCAAGCTGCATTGGTTATTTGGTCAATAAGGAAAGGGTCTAGAGATGGTTCCTCATAGCTTGATAAGATCATATTAATAGATAGCTTGATTGTAAAGAGAGTTTAAGAAACTACTAATGTAGAAGCTGCACATCTGGGTGTTGGAGTATCTGGCTTGACCCTGGCCACTACTAAGGGAGATGAAAAGGCAAGGTTGGAACTACAAGATAAATATGAAAAGGTTTTGGAGGCATATAATACTTGAAAATAAAGTGATGGGATGGTCCACTAGGCCAAGGATCACATACCCTCACCCACCAGTGGAGCATTTTAAATCCACTTCTCTCATTGAGATTACTGATAAATTGTAGAGGCCACAGTATTATACTGTAGAGTATTTTGAAGAGGAAAAGAGTAAACTCTAGGTATTACATGTAAAGCTAAATGTACAATATAAAGATAAGCTAAGAAATGTGATTGAATGGTCCTTGTTTTATGAGCAACTAGCAAAGACAATAAACATATGGGAAGAAATAAAAGCAAATGATGAGACTTTGAAACCGATTGTCAACAAGTGGAGTAAGAGAAGAAAAGAGGTTACCTTCTTATGTTTTTCTATTATTAATTTGTCACATGATCATATAGAAACAACTTCTGATGTTGCTAATGATCTCTTAGAGTTTGATGATAAAAGAGTTGAGTTATAGAGGAGAATTATCAGCTACTTGGACAAATACAATAGTGTTGAATTTTATTTATTCCCACATGCTTTGGATAAGAAGAATAAACTGAAAAGTAAGGAAGAATGGGCCAAAGAGTTAGATGAATTATTTTTTCTAAGGATGAATAGAGTCATAAATGAAAGGGGAAATGCATGCTGGGTAGCTACTACTGAAGAAATTGTAAAAGCCCATTTATTCTTTGATTCTTTAAAGAAAGATTTTATTAAAATTGATAAAATAGTTAAATGTGTGATGAAGAAGCAACATGATATTTTGTAGTTTGATTGGCTAGATGACACACTTTTTGACAAGTGGATGGTAGATATTGTTCCTGGTGAGTAGGTAGAAGATGTTGAAATTAATGATGATCAGGAGATGGAACAAGAAAAGATACAAATAATTGATACATCATCAAAAGATCAAAAGGAAGAAGAGAATAAAGGTGAGAAACCAATTACAGTTGCTGGCACAAAAGCCTAAACCGATGACATGGCCACAAAGGAAGTGAAAATAAATTTTATTTTATCAATTCATGATGATATTGATGGGAATCCTCAAGTTGAAGTGAGCTTGCTTAAATCAAAGCTAGAAAAATCACTATCAGTTCCATCAGCCACATCCTCTGAGGCCCCACAACAACAATAAAGCCAATCATCAACTCTTTTTTGGCAAAGAAAGCATGTTAATAGGTGGAATAAAAAAGTGGTTCTATAAGGGAATGTAATGATGTAAAATCATTTCTGTTGCATGAAAATTTTGTCTGGAATGATAGTAGCAATATGTAAATATCTTTTATCTTGAGGACAACTAAAATTTCTCTGTATCTGAAGATTGTTGCATCTCACCATATAAGTGAGATCCCAAGGTCAGAATAAGGGTCTGTGAATTTTGTAATTTTTCCTTATTCAAACTTATGTGCATTCTTTTGAGTTTATGTTCTAGCTTTGTAATTTTTTGATGTTTTGATATCAATGATAGAACTAGTAATATATTTTGAGTTTCTACTAGTTATTTTATTAATCTTTTAAAAGGACAATACAAAAGGGCATTTACACTACATCTGTGTTGTCAAGCTTTGTCTTCATTTTTATGAATTTTCTCACTTTGAGATCACTTAAATATGGTTTAATTGATTGAATGCAATCTAGATAGGTTGTATACTAATTCTATTTTTTTCTTTTAATTCAAGGAATTAATGAAGTGCTTCAATGAATAAGTAGGGTCTGTGAGTTTGTAAGAAGGATATTTCATAAGAATGGAAATTTCATTTACAAGTTATCTGAATTATATCCCCTATTGATAGTGGACTATATGCAACAAATGGATAAGGCACTAGTCATATAAACCAAAAAAAAATTGGAATAAACTCTACTTCATGTATCTAATTTATATTAAATTTTTAATCACTCATATATTTTATCAAGTGCATAAAGGTGGTCATTATCTAATTTGTGGGAATTTATGAGTTATTGTTAGCTAGTATAACTCATCTTTGTTCTACATTTATATTAGAGAAATTGGGCCATATCTGCTATTTCTACCAATTAAGTGTAAGAGTCAATTAAATATTTGAATCCCTAAGGTATTCCTACCTTGGTCTTGTAGAGCTAGAAGTGTAGGAAGCATTTTATTATTCTAAATATGAGCATTAGCTACCTCTAGGTAAAATAAATTTTTTTGTCTATTGGTAATAATAATCACTATTAAATTAGGAGCCAACAAAATTTGCAACTCTACTGGGGAGTTGTACAACACATGTTTATGTGTGAGTTTTACTGTAGTTACTTTGGTTGTGCCACTGTATGATTTTGTCAAGATTACTCATGGTCATATTGGTTTCTTCTAGTGATAAACCTTGAGAATTTAAGAGAAAAGAGTGAACCAAAAATACCATAGGTATATACTAACATGCATAATCCTTATAGAGTGTCTTATGTATCAGTCTAAAGTTGCAGTCTCAAGACTATTGTGATTGGTCTTTTCTTTACGTGTTAGTTTATTCATAGTATCCTATGATATTTTCCTTAGGTCAAAAAGTTATTGTATTATTTTTTCCCTAGGTGGGTGGTGACTCAAAGAAGGTTTTAACTAGTGTCAAGTTTGAAAATATTTTCAAATCATGGGAAATGTGAAAAGCACACAGGAAAATGTGAAGAAAAACCCATCAATTAAGTTGTAGACTAATCTTCCTCCTAAAGTAAAGAAAAATTGGGATATGAAGAGAGAACAAACACAAGGGAGATATCCTCAAGAACAAGAAATGAGAGGAAAAAATATCCACTTTTCTACTTATGAAAGAGAACCCTCTCACAAAAGCTCTAGATCTCACCCAGGGTTGTCTAAGGAGGATTATTTTAGTACTCCTAAAATAGTGTATCAGCAGAAGGTTATGCAACCATATGAGCCTAGTTTGGTTGCTAGGAGTAGTAATGACCATTTTCCAGAAAGTAGGAACCCCACTATGACTGACCATTATCCTGAAAGAGTAAGACCAAGACACTTAGAGCCTGAAATTTTTTATGATGAGAAAAATTCTAGTTATGAGTTTACTATTCTTGATCCTGATGAGAATGAAAACTTGAAGATGTAGCTTGCAAAGCAAGAGGCCATAGATAGGAAATTTCAAAGGGAGAGGGAAGAAAAGATTATGAAAGATTTTGAAGAAAAGCAAGCACTACTTAGGAGACTTGCTACCTTGAGAAAGAAAAATGAAATAGCAACTAGTGATTGGGAACCTGAAATTGTAGGTCAAGTCAAACAGCTTAGGGTGCAAGAGTAAATGATGTTAGAAAACCAAGATGTGAACCCTGAAGGTCTTGTAGTACAATAGATTAAGAGTTATAAAGCTTTAGAAGTTGAGAACCACAAAACAAGAGATTAGGACATGATGTTGGTGTTAAGGATAAGGGAAAATAGAAGGAAGTTGGTATTAAGATCAAAGAACTAGTAAAGATTGTTCAAATCCAAGATTCTATGTCACTTTCTGATCTTAAGTTAGAAAAGAAGAGGAAGGAGAAAGATGCTTTGGCCAAGAGATTAGAAATTGTAGAAAATGAGGCAGCCATAGCTGAGATGAATAATAAGATTAAATTCCTAGAAAATGCTAAGAAACAATCTACAACTATACCTAAAGATAATAGAAATAATAGGTCAAATGATGTAAATCAAAACACTGCAAAGTTGTTTGTTTCTTCCTTGTCTACTTCATCATAGAAAATGGATCTTAATAAAGCTATTACAAATGCCAGTACTAGTAATACTTTAAATAAAAATGAAAGAAGTGTTGTTATTAACCCCAAGAGTGACCTGCAAAGGAGACCTATCCAATCAGAGGGTTATAGGAAGATTTGTTTTGATGGAATCCCTAGGTTTCCTAATCTCATTCCACAAGAAATGAGGAAAAGGTTGCCTAAGTTTGCTGGGAACAATGCTATCACTTGTGAGGATCATTTGGGGATTTTTCTTGACATGATGAGTGACTATGAGGTTGAGGCTAAAGATGTCATCATGAAATTATTTGTTTAGTCATTAATTTAAGATGCTAGAGGATAGTTCAAGAGGCTTCCTGAGTTATCCATTGTAGATTAAAAAGATATTGAATATTGTTTCAAGGAGCAATATGGTGATAAATAGAACCCCAGTTATATCTTACGCGAGTTCAAAAAAATTAACAAGTTACATAATTAACCTATCACTAATTTCAACACTATATTTTAGAAGAGGATGTAAAAGTTGATGCAGGCCATGCGAGTTGATGACAAGATATATATGATTACTTACTTGTCATGCCTCAAAATTGGAGCAAAAACACACGAACAATTTTTATTTTTATTTTGAAAAGATTAATAATACCACTAAGTTTGATATGTTTATCTGCACATGTTAAAAAGTATAGGTATAATGAGAAATAGATATGAGATCTACTAATGATGTCCTCTCATTTCTATGCAAGTTTAAAATCAATGAGTACAAAAAGATCGTTAGATCTAAGCATTCGTTATTAAATTGATTTCGACATTTTTTTTGTTATTACTTTAATTTTAAAGTAGTATATTATAATTTAAATAAATAAATCAAATTATCCTAAATTCGCAATACTAAACAACTATCTAGATATATATTCAACACTTAGAAATGTAATCTAATAATCTAACTTAATTTTACAACCTTTACTAATCTAGAACATTTTAAGATAAAATAACTCTAACTTTCAATTTAAAGACAATATAATTTCTTAACATAATAAATCTAAATTATTTTTAAGATGGATTAAATACACTAACTAACTTATCTTAGACAACATATTAACCAAAAATGACACTACCCTTTCTGAAACAAAAAACTTTACTAAATAATAAATTAACTCTATAACCTTTGTCAACAACTTAGTATCAAAACTTACACTACTAGCTATACTCTCAAATTCTATTTCTAATTTAAAATTACTTAAAATAAAGAAACACTAACTATCTCACTTAGTTAAAAAAAATACTAGCTTCTAATTACTTAGCAAGAAAATCTTACTACACTTAAACTAAACCAAATTATAAAACTTTATTTAAAGATACTAACTAAATCTGTACTAATTCTAAAAGCTAAATTAACAACTAACTACACTTAAAAAAAATTCTAATATACACATATATTAATGTTAAAAAAGAATATTAATTTAATTTTAAAACTTTGTGTAAAAAAAAAACTAATCTACACCCTTAACTATCCTAACCACAACTCTCACCTAAACTCCCTTAATCACTCTGCTAACTCCTTACATCTTATTACCCTTACTAACATATAACTATATCTTCTAACATCACAAAACTTAAAAAGTAATAGTAAACACAAATTCTATCTAATACTTATTTAAAACTAACAACTTATTACATACTAATAAAACAACCTTACTACTAATTATACTAACCTAATCATTAACTAAACAATTTAATAAAAGTTACTAACATCTAAATTCTAACTACATATAATTTTAAAACTAAATTCTAAAGTAATCATTACTAACTACCCCATACCCCACTAACATTCTAACTTAACCCCAAAACTTTAATAACTTTTACCCACCCTAAACATCTACACTATAACCAACACATTCCCTAGGCCATGCATTTGAAAGGCCTGCACACTGCCCAAGTGTTGGCCAAGCCTGCCTCCTTGTAGGTCTATTCCCCCCCTTCCCACGTGCATGTAGAGACCCAAGGATTAGGCACTTAAAAAGTGGTAATGGAATAAGTTTAAACAATTTTATTTGTATTGACTTAAATGCCCACTTCAAAACCACTTTCCCTACCAAGTCACGTGGTCAATTTGGGGCTATGAATTTCATGGGAAGTACATGGGTTAAGTCACCATTAATTACATTGGATTTGGTTAAGAACTCAAGTCTTCCCACTTGCTTCAATACTGATGGCTAGGAAGGAGGATAATAGGATATGTATTCATGTTTTAAAGGTTTCCACACCCTTCTCTCCCCAATCACATTCTTGGTGATGCACTTCCCCAAGTCAACTTGACATTGACCATGGGGATAGACATGCCATTACTTTTGGAAACCCTGTTTGATCCCAACATGGGTATTGGGATGAAGATATTTGTTGAACCAATGACATGCTAGGAGTTACTTTAAAAAGGTTTAGTAGCTGAAGTTTTAGGATAGGATAGTCTCCCCTTTTTCTTTTAATGTGTTTAATTTTATTTTGTAATTCAAATTATTATTATTACTTTTATATGAAAAGGTGTCAAGATATTTAAAATAGGATCGAAGATGAAAGAATATTCTCTATGATTGAGCAAAGGAACAATTCATTTCTCCCATAAAAATTCCAGTGAGCATTTTTGCTCTTGGAAACACACCCTTTTTTTTTAGGCCTTTTTTTTTTTTTTTTTTTCTAAGTATGAGATTTCAATTTCATTTATTAATCAAGGGGGAGTATTTTTTTTTTCTAAGTTGATTTATAATGAAGATGTTAAATTTAATGCTTGAACAATTGATAAGGATTTTATTGCTTCCTAATACTCACAAAATTTATGAAATGAAATACCTATCATTTCATTGAATCCTTTTAAACATATTTTGAACTCTAATTGCATAATTATATATCTATCATCATTTTGTCAAATTAATATTAATCAAATGAATACAACTTGAACTATGATAATGCCACAGGAGGGGTAAAACACCATCGTATCTATTTATCAATAAACATATGCATATAAACTAAATTACAAGAAAGATGTTATACAAGGATATTACTCAATTTATCTTTTTCTATTGAACCACCTGATTCAAAGGCTCTGCTAGGAAAGAAACAGGAAGAAAACTTGACATTGTTTCCATTCCCACAATAAGTTAACAATAACATTTTTACATAGGATTTCAATCTCGAGGAGAAATCTCCCAACATAACTGAATTTCAATAACAAGTTGAATTTTCTTCTTGGCCCTTAACAAGGGATCCATTTCAAATTCTGCAATACACCACAGTGATCATGGAGAGAATGAAAACTAACCAAGAGACAACCAATCATGACATGAAGACAAAATTAGACATTCACTTCCATCCAGGAGTTTACAAAATAGGTTCAACATCGAACTAGACTAGGGAGAAGGTGGATTTTTCCAACAGGAGACATTAGACACAACACCAAAATAGGTGCCCTTTCGGGGCTATAACTCAAGAACTTCTGTTCTTCCATTCTTACATTCCAAAAATCATATGTGGTTTGTGCTGATGAGTAGGGGCCCATGACACCCTACCCTC
The DNA here is from genome assembly GCA_028749045.1 of Cupressus sempervirens. Taxonomy (NCBI): domain Eukaryota; kingdom Viridiplantae; phylum Streptophyta; class Pinopsida; order Cupressales; family Cupressaceae; genus Cupressus; species Cupressus sempervirens. The sequence goes on from CM053788.1 coordinate 66,755,888, forward strand.
TCTCCCTCTCCTCATCTTGAGAAGAGACTCTACACTTTCAGAGTCCGACTTAAAACCTTCCCTCATACCTAGCCACTTCTGCCCTATTCGAGGGTGAGTAATGCCAATACACCCATAAAATCCCCTTCAAAATTCAAAGAAAAACACAAAGGAAAGACATTTAAGAAAACCTATTTCAATCCCTCCCAACATACTCAACACACACACAAACATACATAAGCAGTAAAACTAAAACATGAAGCACAACATGAATAAAATGAGGTAAAGTATTCCTACCTTCAAAATTGGGTTATGGCAATAGAACAAGTTTGAGATGAGCATTCCCTTCCTTCTCCTTCTCCTTCAATTTTGATTTTCACTCTAAAACTAGAGGTTGGGTGAACACTCAAAACCCTCTCAAAATTGCCTCTAAATAAGATCCTAAACTCAACCACCTCTAAAAGCAATAACTCCCTCACTTGCCCAAAAGTTCTAGAGGCTTCTAACTCAACTAGACCTAAGGATAACCTCAAGGTGGAGTTAAAGTCATCCAACCCATGATGAAATCAATCAATTTTGCAATAAAGAAAAAATTGGTTTTTTGAGTGACCATAAAAGTCAACAAAAGGGGCTAAGGGGGTGGAAAATGCCCCCAACCCATACCCATATCCCTTGGGTACTTAGATTTCATGTTTTTAGGCCTTTAGGATTAATTAGGGACCTGGAAAATGCCAAAAAATCTTAGGACTATCTAACAACCATCAAAATGCAAATTAAACACTAATCTAGATTAGGGGTAATTAATCTTGATTACTAACTTGATTAGCAAAAATGTCACAAACCTAGTCCAATTTTGATCTTTAACTAACTTGGTTAACCCTAACTACCAAGTGGAATGCATATACAATTCACAAGTGTCAAGCGACACTATAAAAACATTGTTACAAAACATTAACATTTACTAATTACAGAATGATACATTCATTCAATGTACAATACAAATAAAATATGAACAATGGGGTTTGTATCCTTCATCAGATTTAACCGTAGTTTCCACAAATGGTACATAGGGTTTAGTTTCATTTCTCTATTAGATTTTCTTGGCTAAGATACCTTGCACACTCATTGCACACATCAGTAGCTCAAGAAACTTACATACATGTATTCAAAACTTATCTGGATAGCTATATAAATCAAAACATGAATCTCGCATATAATTAACTATTTAATTCATTTCTACTCACATTCAATCATCATAAATCACATAATCAATATAACATAACTTATTCATTAATTCAGATTAAAATGCTAGAAAATCCATTGTTAGCCATGCATATACCTAACATCATAAACATTGCCATTTAAGGAATACTGAACTATCTAGAACATAAAACTTAACATTCGAGGTATCAAAATCAACATCCTTATCATCAAGTGAAAATGCCTCGTATCATCGTTAGTGAAATTTTAATGTTTAAACAATTGAAATAATGTAGTTTGTTCTCGAATCACTAAATATTTAAAACATGAATCTATTAGGATCTTAGTTCTTATTAGGACATCTAAACCATAAAATATGATTTCATATCCATTCTAATCTCCTACATCAATTTTAACAAAGAGATACATATTTAATAAGTACATGTAAGGAGGGGCCTCACATTACTTAAATGATTTTGATGGTACAATGGCATATCAACTTAGCCATAAGGAATCTAGGACTTTAAGGGATGATTTTAGAATTGTTGTAAATATAGGAAATAACTTGAGGATCTTAGGAATGCTAGAAAGCAAAAGAGATGATCCTAGATTGTATGGAAGTAAGGGAAATAGGAAGGAAGAACACAAGCCTGTAGGTGGAAGAAAGCAAGAGCCTAGTGAAATGAGTCAAGTTTTAAATGCTATAAAGGATTTGCATCTGCCTCAAGCTAAGACTAATAGAAATCCCACTATAAATAAGGCCCCTCACCAATCCAATTTCAACAAATAGAATAGGTTACAAAATTTCCCTTATAATACCACTTGGAAAGATGGTCAACCTAGTGTTCCTCCTGCAAAGAATATCAATAATAAGGTTAGCCCTAATCCTTTGTCTAGAAATTCTATAAATATGTAGATGATCCTAAGTTTAATGTTGAACCCACATGGTGTGTTTCTTGTCTATTTCCCCATGCTCCTAAATATTGTGTAGTGTCTTTGTCATGTTCTAGAAACTAGATTGAAATAAAAGAGTAGCCAAAACATGAAGAAAATATTGATGATGTGGGCTGCAACATGTTTGAGTCACATTATGACTATTCTGATTGTGAAGATTATGGAAGAGATATTAATGAATAAAGATAGTTTCAGAATGATATGCAACAATAGGTATTCTCAAATTAAAGTGACATTGAGGAAAATGTAGGAGTCGATGAAATCCAACTCTGAAGATGCCCAAGATTACCTGCATGCAAATAACCTATCAAAGGGGAGCCTAGGAAGGAAGAGCAAGGATCTAGGGAAAAACCCTAAAGGGACACGAGAGAGAAAATATGTATTTACAATAATGCCATATGTGATATGAAATACAATGAGGAAGTTTGGATATAAAGAGCTCAAGGAATCTCCTAGAACAAGCTAGAAGACACTAGGAGATAAGTGTGACAACTAAGCATACATCCACATGAGGTGGAAAGTCCTCGAACAAGGTGAGAGGATAAATATGACTTAGTAGAGAAAAAACTCTTGTATTATCAATAGCTTATAACAAACTCCTAGACTACAACTAATAAATGAAATGCATTAACCTAAGCAAGCTTAAGTAAATAGAATAAATAATAAATAATTAATTATTTACTCTAACACCCCCCCTTAAGTGCAACTTAGGGAAATGTCTTAAGCTCAGAAAACTAAGATGAATGCAGAATGGGTGCTGGCAACAAGGCCATGTTAGCTACCCATGTACAATGCAAAGTGATGCAACCTCTGTAAACTGGGAAAGAAAGAAAACCACGTGGGAAAAACCCTCCCCCAAAAAGAGGTAAGAACCTAGTGAAGAACTGAAGAAGCCTCCAACTAGGGGAATGTCTCCTAAAACAAAAACAAGGAGTGATCATGAAGAGCATCATTGAAGCATGAAGAAGCCACAAAAACTCTACCATCAGAAAGAAAATGCTGATCTGGAGAACCTCCATGGAAGAAGAAGGCATGAACTGAGTGTGTCTATATGGTAGATGATCCATCTCACCAAAATGCATAGGTAGCCAGCCACTGCAATCGCCTCATATATAGGATCAACCACTGAATACATAGTTCACACTATTGAACCATCAAACCAAGGATGCATTAGAATAACAACATAACTCCCCCTTAATGTAGATTGGGTGAGATGATAGGCAATTGAGAAGGTGGGCCAAAAATCTCCTACAAATGAACCAAGAACGATGAGAGAGGAAGAGGTACAAACACTTATAAAGATACGATCACAATGATGCTGCATGGGGCTAATGTCATGGAAGGGACACTCACTTAACAAAGGAAGATGACACAAATATGGCAACTACTATCCCCCCATGGTGCTTTATGAAAATAGCATAGGTACAACTGTCTCAAAACAATGTTCATGACCCTCAAAATGCAAGAGTGGCACTTTATCTCAGTGCGATACATAAAAGTTCTTCAAAATGATAGCTACAATGATTAAAACTAAAAACAAGCTACACAAAAGAAAGTACAACCTAAAACAAAAGGAACCATGCCATGAAAATGATTTTCAAACCTAAAACACCGAAGATATCCACCATAGAGCCAAAATGCCTAAAATATGATAGAAAGAGCATGGGCTAGAATCTAAGGAAAAAGACTACATTTATGAAAAGATGACAAAATCGGCTCTTCAAAAATATAACATTTTCAAAAGACTGATATGGGACGCAAAAGATATGCAAGCTATAGTCAGAAAAAAAACTTTGGACTTCAACTAAAACAATACGCAACAAAACTGAATCAAAACCTAAAAATACCTACACTAATGTCTCCATCTCAAAACTAGCTTTTCGGTGCTTCTTTCAGATCAAAAAAATACCTTCGTATGCTCAAGTTATGGCCAAAAAATAAGAGTAGGTCAAAATAGACCTTAGAGAGGTGCAAGGGGTGATGTAGGATGATTACATGCTGATGTTAGCATTTCATAGGCTTAAAATTGATGACTAGACAGTTGTCGCCACAAAAAAAAAAATGCCATGTAGTAGCCACGTAGTAGTGCCACATGGATGCCACGTGGTAGGCGGTTGACATGGTAGGGGCCACATGACAAAGTGCCATGTGGTAGCCCTACCATGTGTCATATGGTGATTTTCTATAAAGTGTAGATGTTGTCTACGATACTTGTTGATTGTGCTCACACTGTGGTTGACTAGGCACTAAGCTAGCTGTTGACAAAGCGCTGAATAGGCCACTAAGTTTATAGAGCAGTGTAGGGGTGGTTATCTCCAATTGACATGTCATGAATTGGCAAAGAGGCATTATTTGAAGTGGAGTTGCCTATGGAGGAGGTGGCTGGGCAGCAGCTAGAAATTGAGCCGCTGGGGAGGAATGTGTAGGAGGCACTACCAAATGGGTAGGGTGTAGGTGGCCTTGCGATGGCTACTAGATGGTGTTGCCGTGGTGCACTCAAAATTATTTTAAATTTTTTTTTTTCTAACCCTACATTCATACGATTCATACGAAACCCTACAAGTAAATTTTTTTTTCCTCCCGGAGCCCTGTAGCTAAAATAAAAAAAAATTATATGGATCCTAATTGAAAAACACCTTCTGAATCCAATGGTAGCATCCATTTGGACCCAAAGTGCTCTAAAAAAATGATGTCCCCCCAATTTGAAAAAAATGCACAAACAAACTTGGATTTGTGTCTTCAAATCATGGCTTCAAAAAATCCTTCAATGAAGTAGCAGCAGGGAGGCTCTAATACCATGTTGGAGTTGATGAAATCCAACTCTAAAGATGCCCAAGATTACCTACATACAAATAACCTGTCAAAGGGGAGCCAAGGAAGGAAGAGCAAGGAGCTAGGGAAAAACCATAAAGGGACATGAGAGAAAAAATATGAAAACACAAGAAAATATGTATTTATAATAATTCCATATGTGATATGAAATACAATGAGGGAGTTTGAATATAAAGAGCTCAAGGAATCTCCTAGAACAAGCTAGAAGACACTAGGATATAAGTGTGACAACTAAGTATACATCCACATGAGATGGAAAGTCCTCAAACAAGGTGAGAGGATAAGTATGACTTAGGAGAGAACAAACTCTCATATTATCAACAACTTATAACAAACTCGTAGACTACAACTAATAAATCAAATGCATTAACCTAAGTAAGCTTAAGTAAATAGAATAAATAATTAATAATTAATTATTTACTCTAATAGAAAATGTGTGTAATATGACAACCACTAGAGAAGAAGTCATATTAAGAAGACCCTCTAGGGAAGAGTTTGATCAGATTATTGCCAGCATGGTAGCTTAGGTACAAACTAGAAACATGGCCTAGAAAGTTGATAGTGGCAAGGTGGGTAGTATGTTTATCAAGAGGGTTAATCCTAAGAAAAGGGAGGCTACGAAGCCTAAAGAGGATCTTGATCTAAAGGCTAAATTTATTAGCAAAAAATGGGAACCAAAGAGGATGGACTCCCCCAAGGTTCCTGAGATTCAAAGTAATGTTCCTAGGAAGTTAGAGGAAAAGATACCAAAGGTGCTCATTGCAAATGACAAGAATCATCAAGGTGGTGTAATTATTCTTGATAAAAATAAGGAGAAACAAGTTATGGTCATTAATGTCCCCTCTGATTCTTCTATAGATATGCTTGCTAATTTATCAAAAAATATTGTCAAGGTTCCTTTGTCTAAATTATTAAGAATCCCTGAACATCAAAATAAAGCCATAGTATGTGTAGGAGGTTTCAATGAAGAGCTAAAATATGATTTTGATAAGAGTCATATTCCTAAGATAAAAGTAAAGAAAAAGTAGAGGAAGAAAGGAAATTGAAGGGGTTATTTCTCAAATTCCCCAAATGTTTCAAGATAATTCTGTAAATCAGCATTTGGGAAATGTTGAACCATTTTTTTAAAGTATTTTGGTAAATGGTAAAACATTAAAAAGTTGCATGATTGATTCTAGTGCTTCAAATATTGTTATACCATGCCATTTGAAATAATGAAAGAGTTGGGCCTAAAGGTTGCTACTACTCAGGAAAGATGTTGTGTTATGGATAAAAGAGAAGTGACTATCATAGGTACTATTAATGCTTTGGCATATAAGTTGAATGCTTATCCTGACAAAGAACTCACTATGAGCATGCTAGTTGTTGATATTCCACCTAAATATGGAATGTTATTATCTATAAAATGGAGTGCCACCATGGGTGGGAGTTTACAATGTGACTTGTCATTTGCCACTTTCCAAATTGATGGGAATCTAGTGAAGGTAGATAGAGAACCTAAAAATGTATACATGATTGAAGAAGAGATAGAGGATGCTATGACAAATTTTGTAGATACAGATGTTGATGCATTTTAAGCTAAGGTTTTGATTTTGAAAAAGGATAAGCATAAATCATAGATGGAAGTAGAAGTTGATACTAAAATAGATAAAGGTGATTTGTGGACTCTCTTTTTTGATGGTGCCTACTGTAAAGATGGATCTAGTGTAGGTATTTTATTGATTTCTCCTACAGGGGTAACATACAAATTTTCTTTTACATTGAGTTTCCCTTGCACTAACAATATAGCAAAATATGAGGCCTTGCTGTTAGGACTCAAGTTAGCCTATAAACATGGGATAGAATACATACATGTCATAGGAGATTTTGAGCTACTTGTATTCCAAGTGAGAAATGTTTATGTGTCAAAAAATAAGAGACTGAAGCAATATAGAAATTCTATGTGGGATATGATTGAATTTATTGATACATTTGGAATAGTTTGGAAAGATAGGACTAATAACAAGATGGCTGACTTGCTAGAAAATATAGCAATAAAATCTGATGACATTACATTTTCTGATATATCCAAAGTTTAAATCTAGATTAGGCCTTCTATTCCTGATAATATCCATAATTGGAAAGTATTTGAAGATGATAGAAACATTTAAAGATTTTTAAATTGTGAGAATATATTATTAGGTCAAGAAGTTGATTGTGTAGCCTATGTGGAGAATATAGATGGATGAGATACTGTCTTTGGACAAGAGGTTGTGCAATTGAAAACTAAAAAAATTCCAAGGGGATTAGTTGTCTTAGAAACTATTTTTGATAATCAAGATAGGTCTAAAATGGATACTAAAGAATATACTACTAAGGATTTGGAGGATATAAATTTAGGAACTAAAGAGACACTAAAGAAGGTATATATTGGTAAAAAGTTGTCTTCTACAATAAGACATGGTTTGATTGATCTACTAAGGAAATATAGATATGTGTTTGCATGGTCATATGATGACCTTAAGGCTTATAGAGAGGATTTGTTTTAGCATGAAATCCCATTGAGGCCAGATGCTAAGCCTTTTAGGAAAAAACATAGATCTATTAACCCAACTCTTGCCCCCAAAATGAAAGAGGAGCTAATGAAGTTAAGGGATGTAGGGATCATAAAGCCCATTAGGCATTCATCTTGGGTGTCTAACTTAGTCTTTGTTAGGAAGAAGAATGGAGATATAAGGTTGTGTCTTGATTTTAGGAATCTCAACACATCATCATTAAAGGATAATTATGGTTTGCCAAATATGGAGGCCATGTTGCAAAAGATCACTAGTTCTAAACTTATGTCCATGATGGACAAATTTTTAGGATACAATCAAGTGGTTGTTAAAGAATCAAAATAGTTTAAGATTGATTTTACCACTTCATGGGGTACTTATGTGTATGTTAGAATGTATTTTGGGCTTACTAATGGTGGGGATACTTTTCAACATGCAATGGATGTGGCTTTTGCAGATATTATTGATAAATTCTTAGCTATGTATCAGGATGACTTAACTACCTATTCTAAGGATGAGAATGATCACTGCATGCATTTAGAAAAGGTATTTATTAAAGCTCTAAAGTATGGTATTTCTTTGAATCCTAGAAAATATAACTTTTGTCTTATTGAGGGGAAGTTGCTAGGGCATCTAGTTGGAAAACATGGAGTAAGGATTGACCTTGAAAGGGTAGAAGCAATATATAAGATTCATAAGCCTAAAAGTGTTAAAGGAATTCAATCATTTTTTGAGAAAAATAATTTTCTTAGAAGGTTTGTGACTAAATTTGCAGAAGTTAGTAGGCATATATCAAAAATGTTAAAGAAAGGATATGAGATAAAGTGGGATGGAGAACCTAGCACTGCATTCCAAAAGATTAAGAAAGCTATTAAGGATGCACCTATTCCTAGGGCACCAAATTATGATAAACCAATGCATATTTTTTCTTTTGCTTCATTTCACATTGTTGTTATAGTACTGCTACAAAAAAATGAAGAAGGCTATGAACAACTTATTGCATTTTTTAGCAAATCATTACAAGCAGCAGAATCAAAATATGATATCAATGAGAAATAGGCATATGCACTGGTGAAAGGAGTGAAGAACTTCAAGTGTTATTTAATGGGAGCTATTGTTATTGCATTTGACCCTACTACTATTGTTAAGGACATATTTTCACAAAAAGAGGTATCTGGTAGAAGATGTAGGTGGATTAACAAAATACAAGAATTTAATATTGATATTTAGATCACCAAACTGGTTAGAGGACAAGGCTTGGCCAAATTAATGATAGAAGCTAATTTAGAAGCAAATCAGATCAACCAATGTGATGATAATTGTAGGAAAAATCTTTGCGACATGGATACTTTTGATTGGTATAGGGATGTAATTTATTATTTGCAAAATATGAAGTCCCCACCAAGATTAATAGACAACTAGAAAAGATCCCTGAAACTATAGGCTAGAAGGTATGTCATAGTGCAGGGGTGGTTATGGTAGAGGGATATGGAGAGGGTACTTTTGAAGTGTGTAGATGAAATTAAGTCTAAGAAAATTTTAAGAAATATGCATGAGGGTGTGTGGGGAGCTCATTACATGGCTAAGACCATAGCTCATAAGGCTCTTAGATCTAGTTTTTGGTGGCCAACACTCTTCAAAGATGTAGTATTTATATGACAATATTTGACAAGAGGGATTTTGAGAGAAAATTTGAAATAGGTGATAGATGAAATATTTATATGACAAGAGGGCTACTAAGAGAAAATTTGAAATAGGTGATATGGTGCTAATGTGGAATACTAGGATAGAAGACAAAGGAAAGCATAGTAAGTTTGACCCTATTTGGCTTGGCCCATATAATACTTGTGATAAAAATGGTGAAGATTCATATTATCTTAAAGATTTAACTCTAGAGGTATTCTTGAATTGCTAGTTCATGGATAATTCTTGAAGAGATATTTTTCTTAAATATCTTTGTTTCCATGAGTAGTAGTCTAGGGTTTTCCTGTACATTCTGTTAATCCTCTTTGTCTCTTGTATAGCCCTTGTACATATTGATTTCTTATGTAGTTGTTCTCTCATGAGTTGTCATTCTTTATCAAGTGTGTGGTCTACTCTACCACAGATTCTAGATTCTTGCATAGACATAGGTAGTCTATCATCCCCAGATAGAGCCACTAATAGTTTGATTTTCCATAATGCAAATTTCTTTTCCCAAAAAATAGGTATACAAAATTAGATAGATCTATATATCTTGAAAATTAGGGTTTGGCCTTTTAAAAATTTATTAACCCTAGGTAGAACCCTATTAAAATAAAATTTGTGCCCTAAGTAGACCTGTTAGGTCATGTGCTTCTACTTTGAAAATTTTAGCGAGTGAATCTTTTTTGAAAGTGGTATATTCTTTTAGGAAACCATTTAAGTTCTTCCTTTTTGGTTTCATTTTTCTCAAATTCATTTCTACCATTAGATCTCCCTTCAAATCTACAGTGGTTTTCATGTCACTATCACAAACTACAAGTTTTTATCCTACATGACATGGTGACCATCGTAAAATAGAAAGATAGTGAGGTGAAGTTTTGAAAGATGGGTTCTTGGTTTTTAATTGCTTTTGAGGATTTTGGTGGTGTGACTAGATGTCAGAGATGTCAGATATCAGAAAAGGGTACTATTTGGATTATGCTCTATTTTCCATCACCAGTTTTTATGAATTCACAATGCTCGCTATGTTGTGACCAAAAAATGTAGGAATCCTACTGATAGTGATATGGAAACCTCCCACAAATTATAAAGCACAATGGATGAAGGGTGGTTATGGTTCCAGAAATATTTCTTGTGGTAATTAAGTCTTTCCAACATGGTGATTGTCAAATGTGTTAGGTGAAATAAAAGAGGAACTAGAATAAGAACATGTTGTTTTTATTTTCATGATGATAGCTTTTCAAAAGATCACAATGGTCACTATGTCACAACCAAAAAACCCACATTTATACTAGTAGCAACATAGCACCTTATTGGGAAACTAAAAATCATGAAATCAACAAAAAAGATGAGTGTTGCAAAGTGTCTTTGTCATTAGTGAGGCTATGTGATTATTATGCATTGTCAAGAGCATTGAATATAGTGACAAAGGTAGAATTGTGTGGTTTTTCATGGTGTCAAGATCTCTTAAATTTCAAGGTGGTCACTATGTCACCACCAAAATGTGAAGGAGTTTTGCCAGTAGTGACATGGCGATTTACTAAGTAAAATGGAACATGGCAATGGTTTATATTGAAAAGTGGGTGTTGAAAAGTTTTCTCATCATAAATAAGCCACATAATCATCATGACACATCTACAACAATTAATAGGGTACTCATGATATGAACGTGTATGCTTTGTGTGCTAGTTTCTTATAAGGAATGTAGTAGTCACTATGTCATGACTAAAAAACCCTTGTTTATGCTAGTAGTGACATAGTGCCTTCCTGAAAAAGATAAGACATGGTGGAACCTGATTTTAAGGAGTGTCACAAAAAGGGGTAAATATTATACATGATTTGCCAACATGTCAAAACAATGTCATGTCACATGTTATGTGGAATCACATTTAGAATAAAGAAACATGTAAATGGGAACCTTTAGATCAAAACACATCGATGGTAGGAGCTAAGTTGCTATAAGAAGTTGTTTGATCTTTAGTGGTAGTGACATGGTGACCAAAGTAAAATAAGAGGGCCCACTACAGTCACATTAAAACACTTGTGAAATACACATCATCAGATTAGGAATGAATCAATGATGGTAGCTATATCGCATAAGGAAGTTGCTTGTAGATTATGCATAGCAACATAGTGAGAAGGTGACACATGGTTGCGAGCACCAGTGGGTCTAGATCAAGTTGCTAGAAGTAGAAAGAAAGGCTTATGCATAGGGTTTTTATTAGACTGACTACCTAGAAAATGGAAGTTGATTCATTCATAATTTTGTTCTCGTATTGTTAGATTTTTTAAGAATTGACAACGTATTTTGAAAATAGAAGGTGATACCACATTGTTCTCCTCATAGTTCATTTATGAAGATTGAAAGCTCACATGCAAACTAGAAATAGAGTATATTGCAAACATTTTTCTATCTCTTTCATACATGAACAAATTTTTAGACTTCCAAAGAGCTTAAAGCTATTTAGAAATTGTGCTTAGTGTGATCAGAAGGTGAAAGAATTTCTAGTAATTTTAGTGTGTTACAAGATTATAGTAATAAATTAGTAAAGAGCCAAGTAAGTTTCTTAGTTCACTATATATCAAAGTACTCTAGTATTCTGTGATTTTTATCCATCATGCCTCCCAAGAAAGTATTCTTGGGCCAAGTAGATTATGCTAGTAGAAACATACATGATGACCTTAATTGAATTATTAACTAAGTCTACAAATGAGTTAGCCCGGATGAAAAAGTTGATTTTTATAAACCCTAGGCTCAAGATAGTAGATGGTTTGTATGATAGAGGAAATTTTCTTAGGGATGCTACTACTACCAAATCATGGATTTTCCTTTTCAAAAAGTGGGTTTCAAAGAGAATTTTTTTTGCCCCCCATGCAAACATTTGGAATTTTGATTTAGGGAAACTAGTGGTCCTTGGTGTATTTGTGGATGTTGATTTGCTCATGGACATTGCCCAAAATTATGACTCTATGGAAATAATAGTAAGAATATTAGATGGGGAGTGCTTCTTGAGTATTAATGCTAAGGAAATTTGAGAAGTCTTTAGCCTAGAACCACATTCAGATTATCATACACCCATTGACTTGCCAAGACTGGAAAAGGAATACTTATCTAAGAAGGATAAGATCAGGTAGGGTATACTGAGGGCACTCATAAGTTCAATTAGGAACTTTTCAGTAGTCACAACATCTACTAGGGAACCTTTTAAAAAGGAATTTTTCACTTCACATGTTGTATAGATATATATGAATTTATGTAGGGTTTTTGGCAAGGATGAGCACAATTTTATGCCAATAAATTATATATATATATATATATGATGTCTCAAATTTCTTCTTTTGGTGTGGATATTATTTTTGATTTTGCATCTTATATAGCATAAGAAATCCATGTAGGGCTAGTTGGAATTGCTGAGAGTAAGGTAGAAAAGACTTTTGGTCACTACTCATTATTGATGCATATGTTCTTGTTTAAGGGTGCAACATATTTTTGGTAGGAGATGGTTTTGAATAGAGAACATAAAGAAGAGGCTCTGCTAGTTTAGTTATGGAGTGAAAATATGACTAGGGACACAGAAGATGCTAGTTTTGTTAGGTTTGATCAATAATTTTCCACTGAATTGAGAAGCCTCTTGTTAAGGGACAATCCCAAAATCCCTAAGGTATTATTGAATTTTTTCAAACCAATGGATAATCCCTCTAATTAAAAAGTGTCACATAATTGGGCTGATATCATACCATACCCTATTTCAACAATTTTTTGGGTTTATAATTTCCAATGGACTCCCCATGTACTACCCTATTAGGTGCCTTTGAAAGTAGGAATAGTTGAAATATTGTGGCAGCTAGGAAGATTGGAGGAAGCACATTTGGTAAGAAGAGGCAAAGGCTCAATTTTACTTGTCATGTAGTCCACCATTTCATAATCACAAAAGGTGGATGGTTGTTTTTATATAAATTCTTGGATCAGTACAAAATGGTTGTTTCTCATCCCCAATTTTGTTATTCTAAGGAATTTTTTAATAGTCTTTTTAGATTAAGGGCTAAAGTTGGTTCTTGCAAACATGAATCTTATTTCCCTGAGGATATAATAAGGAATGAGTTTTCTTTACAAGATTAGCAGATTAAGAAAGAGAAATAGAGAGTTTTCTCTAGAGTTCTAGAATTTATTCATTGTTTTAATAAAGATTACAAGCCTCTAGATGATGCAAAAATAGAGGCAGACAAAATAAATAAACTCATGATTAATTTTCCTAAAATCATGGAGGAAATGAATGAGAAGAAGAATTTTTTACCAATTCCTTTCGAGATAGAGCCATAGAGTTCATGAGGAGAATCACATTCAATCCTATAGTTGGAACAGGGTAGTGTATTGTCCAAAAAAGACCTAGCTACAATATGATTTAGAATAGGATGACCACTGTGGAAAAAGGAAAAAAAATAGTAGGGTCAACTAGTGTTCTCTTGGAAGAGAGACCTGATGAAACCTCACCCAAGAGGCAAAGAATACCAAAGGAATAGATTCCTCACATTGAGGAATATTCACCTACTTAGTCCCCATTGTAAATTGGTGATGAGCAACTCACTAGGGAACAAATGGAACCATTAGGATCCCAAGGGGGAGTATTCATTACCCAAGTATAGCTAGATGAGGGAAATCCTCAAGAACCTCTAATTCCATGCCTTAAACTAACTGTGGTAGATTACAGAGGAAGGGAATTGGACCCTGTAATGGAGTAGGCTTTGATTTTGTTAAATCAAGAGCCTTCCATAAATTTATCTAGAGAGAAAACATGGGAATGTTTGAGGAAAGATGTAGTAAGTTGAGAGTAGAGAATCTAGAGATGGAAGATGCAAATGCACAGATTTAGATTAAAGAGGAAATGACACAAGAGTTCAAGAACCTGACCTCTAAAGATGGGAGATAAATGGTAAGAGCATAAGGTGTTTTGCTGCAATCCAATTGGGATATTATAGATGCTTTAATTTTTAATTCTATTTTAGGTAGACTAAATCTAGAAGATCAGGGAAATAAAGAAATAAAAGGTGCTAGATTTAATGAAGACCAAGCCACATTGGTTATTTGGTCAATAAGGAAAGGGTCTAGAGTTAGTTCCTCATAGCATGATACATTGGATTAATAGATAGCTTAATTGTAATTAGAGTAGAAGAAACTACTAGTGTAGAAGCTACACATCTAGGTGTTAGAGTATCTGGCTTAACCTTGGCCACTACTAAGAGAGATGAAAAGGCAAGGTTGGAACTGCAAGATAAATATGAAAAGGTTTTGGAGGCATATCATAAAGAAGTTCAAAAAAGAATTAAACTTGAAAATAAAGTGATGGGACAATCCAAAAGGCCAAGGAGCACATACCCTCACCCACCAGTGGAGCCTTTTAAATCCACTCCCCTCATTGAGATTCTTGATAGATTGTAGAGGCCATAGTATTATACTGCAAAGTATTTTGAAGAGGAAAAGAGTAAACTCTGGGCATTACATGTAGAGGTAAATGTAAAATATGAAGATAAGTTAAGAAATGACCTTATGTATTTGGTTGATAAGATTGAATGACCCTTGTTTTATGATCAACTAGTAAAGACGATAAACATATGGGAGGAAATAAAAGAAAATGATGAGACCTTGAAAGCTATTGTCAACAAGTGGAGTAAGAGAAGAAAAGAGGTTACCTTCTTATGTTTTTATGTTATTAATTTGTCACATGATCATATAGAAACAACTTGTGATGTTGCTAATGAACTCTTAGAGTTTGATGATAAAAGCGTTGAGTTATAGAGGAGAATTTTTAGCTACTTGGACAAATACAAGAGTGTTGAATTTTATTTATTCCCACATGCTTTGGATAAGAAGAATAAACTAAAAGAAAGTAAGAATGGGCTAAAGAGTTAGATGACTTATTTTTTCTAAGGATGAATAGAGTCATAAATGAAAGGGGAAATGCATGCAGGGCAGCTACTATTGAAGAAATTGTAAAAGCCTAATTATTCTTTGATTCTTTAAAGAAAGATTTTATTAAAATTGACAAAATAGCTGAATATGTGATTAAGAAACAACATGATATTCTACAGTTTGATTGGCTAGATGACACACTTTTTGACAAGTGTATGGTAGATATTACTTCCAATGAGTAGTTAGATGATGTTGAAACTGATGATGATGGAATAGAAAAGTGGTCCCATAAGGCAATGTTATGATGTAAAATCTTTTCTGTTGGATGAAATTTTTGTGTATGATAGTAACAATATGTAAATATCTTTTATCTTGGGGACAAATGTCATTTCTCTATACCTAAAGCTTGTGCATCTCACCATATAAGTGAGATCCCAAGGTCAAAATAAGGGTCTATGAATTTTGTAATTTTTCCTTGTTTAAAAGTATAGTCGGTCCAATCTTATGGTAGTCTTTTGAGTTTATGTTCTAGCTTTGTAATTTTTATGATGTTTTGATATCAATGACAGAACTAGTAATATATTATGAGTTTCTTTGAGTTTCTACCAGTTATTATATAAGTCTTTTAAAAGGACAATACAAAAGGGCATTTGCATTACATCTATTTTGTCAATCTTTGTTTCCATTTTTATGAATTTTCTCACTTTGAGATTAGTTAAGTAAGGTTTAGTTAATTGAATGCAATTTGGATAGGTTGTATACTAATTCTATTATTTCTTTTAATTCAAGAAATTAAGGAAGTGCTTCAATGAATCAGTAGGGTTTGTAAGTTTGTAAGAAGGGTATTTCATAAGAATGGGAATTGGTGATCATAGCTGATATAATTCATTTACAAGTTATCTAAATTAGATCCCCTACTGATAGTGGACTCTGCGCAACAAATGGATAAGGCACTAGTCATATAAACTAGAAACAAATTGGAATAAAATCTACTTCGTGTATCAAGTTTCTATTAAAATTTTAATCACTCAAATATTTTATCAAGTGAATAAAGGTGGTCATCATCTAATCTATGAGAACTTACGAGTTATTGTTAGTTGCTATAGCTCATCTTTGTTCTACATTTATATTATAGAAATTGGACCATATCTACTATTTCTAGGATTAAGGGTAAGAATCAATTAAGTATTTGAATCCCTAAGGTATTCCTACCTTGGTCTTGTAGAGTCAGAGGTGTAGGAAGCATTTGTGATTTGTGAAGATGGCCCAAAGAAACAATTTATTATGCTAAATATGATCATTAGCTACATATAGGTATAATAAATTTTGTTGTCTATTGTAATAATAATCACTATTAAATCAGGAGCCAAAAACTCCCACACCTAATAGGAACCTAATAAAGAATCATCCCATAGAGAAAATTATTGGAAGTAAAGACAAAGGAGTAATGGAAAGAAACTTAGTGAATGAGGAACTATGTTTGATTTCTCAAGTAGAACCTAAGAGTGCAGATGAGGCATACAAAGATGATGATTGGATTCAATCAATGAAGGTAGAAATTGATTAGATTATGAAGAATACAATATGGGAATTGGTTCCTAGGCCTAAAGTAAAAAATGTTATAGGAACTAAATGGGTATTTAGAAATAAGATGAATGAACAAAGTGAAGTTGTGAGGAACAAAGATACACTAGTATGCAAAGGTTATTCACAACAAGAAGGAATAGACTATGAAGAAACATATGCCCCTGTAGCTAGAATGAAAGAAGTGAGAATGTTTTGGCTTATGTAGAAAGTAAGAATTTCAAAGTGTATCAGATGGATGTCAAATCAGCCTTTTTGAATGGAGAATTTGAAGAGGAGGTTTACATTGAGAAGCCTGAAGAATTTCCCTTGATTGAAGACAAGGATATGGTATTCAAATTGAAGAAAGTACTATATGATCTAAATCAAGCACCTAGAACCTAGTATGCCAGATTGGATAAATATATAGAAAAACTTGGATTTTCTAAAAGTACAACATATGCTAACTTATATTTGAAGGAAAATGAGAATAGTTTGTTGATTATTGTGATATTTCTTGATGACATAATCTTTGGAGTTAATGATGAGGAAAGTGACAATTTTGTTGAAGAGATGAATAATGAATTTGAGATGAGCATGAGTGGTGAGATGATGTTTTTCTTAGGTTTGTTGATTGGGAAAAATAATTATGGTATTTTCATTCCACAAGCTATGTATCTAAAAGACTTGTTGAAAATATTTGGCTTGGAAATTTGTAAGCCTATTGGTACACCGATGATAAAGGCTTCATTATGTCAATCATTTGCTTCAAGTCTTCAAATAGTTCAAGTGTCCAAAGACACTATTCAAAACTAATTACCAAGAGTCCTAGATGAATTTTCTCATCTTAGATACTCCCCCATACAGGAAGCATCAACATTTAGTCTAGTCAAACAATAGTGCTTTGTTACACTAGACTGATGCAATCTTTGCATCATCTACTCCAAAGTAGGAAGGGGAATAACCCTAAGCATACCTCTCAAGTACTCAAATATATCTTTAGGAAAGGGCTTCATAAAGATATATGCAATATGATATTGTGTACTTACATACTCTAATCTAATTTCTTTCTTTGTAACTTTCTCTCTCAAAACATGATACTTAATAGATATATGTTTAGTCTTAAAATGAAATACACAATTCTTAGACATACTTACTAAACTTGTGTTATCAAAAATTATGACAATAGGGTTTGAAGATTCTATCAAAATATATTTTAGCGCTTGCATCATCCACATGATTTGATTACAATTATTTACTTTTTCTACATACTCTACTTCAGCTGTACTCTGTAAAATACAATCTTGTTACTTTCTCAGCCAAGAAATCAATCTTCCTCTAAGGAAAAATTTTCCAAGTCTAGTGCTTTTTATGTCATCCATACTACCTATCCAGTCTACATCAATATAAGCACATAAATAGAAATCACTTGATCTATCATACCATAGTCCATAATCATATGTTCCCTCCAAATTTCTAAATATCTTTTTAGTGCTTCATGGTGATACTCCTTGGGATCAACTTGAAATCCAGCTAAAATCCCAACTACATTTTCTATATTTGGTCTTGTGTGAGTCATAAATTGCAAAAATCTAATCATTTATCCATACTTCTTATGCCCAACTATAGGCATCTCATATTTGCTAGATAATTTGTGACCTTCATTCTTCGTCTCTTCAGAGAACTCTTCACTTGCCTCATCATTACCTCCAAAGATCATGCCATCAAAAAATATCACAATAATCAACAAACCATTCTCAATTTACTTCAAATATAAGTTAGCATCTATCATACCTTTAGAAAATCAAAGTTTTGTAAGATATTTATCCAATCTTGCATACCAAGTTCTAGGTGCTTACTTTAGACCATATAGTGCTTTCTTCAATTTGCATACCATATTGTTGTCTTCAGTCAAGGGAAATCCTTCAGGCTACTTAATGTAAATCTCCTCTTCAAGTTCTCCAGTTAGAAAGGCTGATTTGACATCCATCTGATATACTTTGAACTTCTTACTTGTTGCATAATCCAAAAACATTCTCACTACTTCCATTCTAGCTAATGGGGCATATATTTCTTCATAGTATATTACTTCTCACTGTGAATAATCTTTGCATACCATACTAGCATTGTCCCTCACAAATTCACCTTGTTCATTCATCTTATTTCTTAATATCGATTTAGTTCCTATAACATTGTTGTCTTAGGCCTAGGAACAAAACCTTCTATGCCATAACCAACTTTTATCTACCTTTGCAACCAAACATGTCATCTTAGTGGGATTTAGTTGAAATAAATTACCTCTTGATCTTGTACCTATTCTAATCATCTTACCATAATTATCTTTGATAATACAAATTTTCTCTATAAACTGCAACTGATAACCTTTATCCACCAACTATCCAACACTCAACAAATTATGCTTTAAACCATAAAAGAAAGTAAACATCATTAGTGTTAGTCTTTCCATCAAGAGTAATAGATCATATCCCTATGATGTGAAATATTGCATTTTTACATAATCTAATAATACATCCATCATGATTTGTAAATTTAACATACTTATTCATATCACCAGTGATATGATGTGAACAACTACTATCTATGATCAAATTAGATTTCTTTTCAACTTGGGAAACTAGAGCCTTCTCTTCTCTAATTTTTATTATCAAGATCATCTTCTTTTATAGCCACAAATCTTGATTCATCATTACTCTCACTCTGAGCTCTCTCCTTAGATTCATCATCCTCATTAACATATAATAAATCTTTAGTGTTTCTAGACTTGAAATTTCTCTTATACATTTTCTCTTTTTTAGGACACTTAGATGCATAATGACCAAATTCATTACAAGTCCAAGATTTAAATATTTTCTTACCATTTGGTTCTCTTCTCACAAGCAAGGCTATACCTTCTTCAATATTTCTATCTTCTTCAAATTTGGTTCTATTCCTGGTAGAAAAATCTCTATGGGTGCTTGCACTTTTGGATAATCAAGGAGAAACACTTAGGGAACTAAAAGCTTCCTCCACTCTTATCAATTCTCTTGATTTGTGAGATATTTTCACCAAAAATTGAAGTATCTCCAAAACTCCAAAAAATGGCATAAGTTTTAAGTCCTCAAATTTTTGCACCCAACGCAACTCAAACGGGCAGAAAAGGAGATCGTATGCAAAAGTTATAGCTAGTCAAAGTTTGGTCAAATTAGGTATAGAGGTCATCAAAAAGTGAAAATAAAATCATCTCAAAAGTGGTCAACAATGGATTTCAAGTTGAAGATCTCATCAAGAGCTTTCCTACGACGTTCATTTCATCAAAAATGGAGTTTGTATGTGAAAGATATGTCCAATTGAAGTTTGAGATGATGAGGTGGAAAAAATAATAATAATAAATTAAAAAAAATAAAAATAAAATAAAAATATAATTGAGATCGGTGTCAGGTTTTGAACCCTCGACCACCGGCCCCTAAAATCTAGCCGGTGGCTGTTACATTGTCGGCGGCCTTTGATAACTATTTAAAGAATGTTCTATATATCATTTAAACAAGTGCTAGTTTGAGTAAAAAGACAAGAGGTCGGTGTGGGGGTTGGAACCACTGACCTCCACTGTCACAAAATTTGCTTTTGCCATCATACCACATGAGTGGCTTTAAATACAAGTTGCATGGATTTTTATTTAACCCATAACCAAATCCCACCTTAAAATAGCCTTTTGAGGTTATATGGTTAATTATTTAACTCCCAAATTTGAATAAATGCCAAAATGTAAAAATGGAAAAGGGGGTTATTCGAAGGGAGTGTTTTTTTTTATTAAATTAATTGGTTTTGAGCCAATTTAGGCAAATTATTTTGTATAAAAAGGGGGGTAGGATGTCTTTTGAAGGCATGGAAAATGAAGGGAGAAATTATGCAAATGGTGAGAGAGAGTTTGTCTATGTGGAGACTTAGTGATTTTTTTCCTGCACATAGAGGAATTTCATTGCATGTGCTTGAAGAGAATTGTCACAAATCACTTGTATTGATTTATTGGAGTTAATTGGATCGGTCCCCCTATTGGAGCTGGACTCAGAGACATAGTCCTTCCCGGACGAACTCCGAAATCAAATGTGTTGTGTCTCTATCTCTCTTTCTATCATCTCATTCTGTGTTTTCTTATTTGCAATTACATTAATTTTTCTTTATTAAAGCGTTAAAATTAACTTTATGTAATTGGTTAGTATTCTCTGTAATAGTCCTAGATCCTAGAAATCATATAAAATTTGGTATCAGAGCTTTGTTGGACTAGTATTGCAGATTTGAATGTTAACAAGATCCAAGTTGAATCAAGGCAAAGGTGATCTTGAAGAATATAATCCTAAGATCAGAAAATGAAGAGCTAATCCACCATTTCAAATGGAAGATAAAGGTGGTGGACAAGGTTCAGAAGATCAAAATGTCTAGAAGACTCTCCAGAGTTTGCAAACAATGGTAGAAATTTTGTTACAAGAAAGAGAAGAGTAGATGCGAAGGTGTGCAGCTCGTGATGAAAAAGGGAAGAAGAAAGGCATTGATGATGATCCTGATCGTGAGCCTCTATCTCCTCCCTCTTCTCCCTCTTCTCCTTCTCCCCCTTCTTCTCCTTCTTCTACACATTCTGAGTCTTCTAATATTTTTAAGGGTGGACATAAGCCTTGAATCAAGTTGGATGTAAATTTTGACTTGCCAAAATATTGTGGGGAGTTAAATGCCAAGAAATTAGATGACTAGATTCAGCAAGTAGAAGTCTACTGTAGAGTCCAAAACCTTGTAGATGATGTTGATAGAATTCAGTTAGCCACTCTTTAGTTAGGCGGTGTAGCTCTAACTTGGTGGGAGAGTAGGACCCAGCATGAAACTTCACGACATGGTAAGTTAAATATGTCTTGGTTAGAATTTGTTAGTGCTTTAAAGAAGCAATTCTATCCCATAGGCCATATGCAACAGTTAATGATGAGCTGGCAACATTTTAGACAAGGGAAAGGTCAAACTATCCTCTTACACCCATGAGTTTCATAAAAGGGCTATTTCATTAAATGTTCCATTGTATACCTAGGAGACTTTACTCAAGTATATAGGTGGTCTTCATTCTTACCTAAGGCACTCTATTCTCATCCTAAATCTTTGTAATTTGGATGAAGTATGTGTCCAAGTAACACATTTAGAGTCAAGAGGTAAGGGTACCTTCATTAATAAGTCTGATAAAAAGACATCTAAGTCTGAGGAAAAGTCCAAAGGAAAAGGGAAGGGTAAAAAGATAGCTACAATAAAGAAAGAGGGTGAGAGACTGACATGCTCACATTGCAAGAAATAAGGGCATGATGATTCTAAGTGCTGGAAGATGCATCCTAAAAAGAGGTCGAAGTGATTTGGTGGAAATAAAGGCAAACAAAAGATTACTGCTGTAGCTCAACAGGATCTTGGATCTGACTCTGGAGATGAAACAAAGATCGTTGCTACCAGGATCCAAGGTAAAGGAAAAGGCATTTCTCTTTCATTAGCTACCAGTTCTTCTAGCATAAGTGCAAGTACAAATGAAGATTCTTCTCCTAAGAATGATAAGAAAAGGAATGCATTATTTCACATTCGAGTTGTCATCAAGAAAAATAAGGTTGATACATTATTCGATACGGGTTCTCAAGTTAATTTGATATATGAGGAAATTGTTAAGAAGCTCAATTTGACTACAATACCTCATCCAAAGCCATATCCTCTTGGATGGGTTTGCAATGATGTGCAATTATAGGTAACCAAGCAATGTAAGTTAAGATTTGCTATCACTACAAACTTTGTAGATGAGGTAGAAGCTGATGTAGTCCCTTTAGATATTCGTGGTCTTGTACTTGGGAGTCCCTATTTATATGATTGACAAACTATCTTCTATAGGGGGGAAAATAAGTATCATTTGTTTAAAGACAATATTGAATACATTGTATGGGCACATAAGATTAAGACTAATCTGGCATTAGTCAATGCTGGTCAAATGAAAAGGTTCGTCAACTATAGTAAGAATTTTATGTTGATGATTGTAAAAGCTAAAGAAGATGAGACATTTGAGGCATTTAAGGGATGTGATCCAAAACATAAAGATGAAATGGTCAAAGTTGTTTCTGCCTACAATGAATTGTTTCAGGAACCAAAGGGATTGCCTCCTAAAAGAGAGATACAACATGAAATTCAGTTACAGCTAGAAGCACCACTTCCTAATATCAGCATGTACCACTTATCAGTCTTGCAGAATGAGAAAATCAAGAAGCAAGTTCAAGAGCTCGTCGAGAAAGGAGTTATCCATCCTAGTACTTCTCCTTGTGGTTCTCCTATTGTGTTGGTTCCAAAGAAAGATGGGACTTGGAGAATGTGCATTGAGTATAGGGCTTTGAACAAGATAACAGTAAAGAACAGGTACCCTCTTCCTAGAATTGATGATTTACTTGATCAATTGAAACATGCAATTTATTTCACTAAGCTAGACTTACGTAGCAGATATCATTAGATAAGAATAGCAGAAAATGATATTTGGAAAACTACTTTTAAGACAAAATAGGGACTTTATGAGTGGTTGGTTATGCCATTCGAGCTTTGTAATGCACCAGCGACATTCATGAGAGTCATGAATGATGTCCTTCATCCTTTTATTGATGATTTTGTCATTGTCTATTTAGATGATATTCTTGTATTTAGTAAGTCTTGGGATGATCATGCAATTCATGTAAAAAAAGTACTTGATGTATTGAAAAAAGAAAAACTCTATGTAAAGATGTCAAAATGTGATTTTGCAAAGACATCCTTAGTGTACTTAGGCTATGTTGTAGGAAATGGTCAATTGAAAGTAGACCCTGCGAAGGTTGAATGTATTGTAAAATGGCCTAAGCCAAGTATGGTTATAGAAGTCAAAAGCTTTTTAGGTGCAGTTCAGTATTGGAGAAATTTCATTGCAAAATTCTCTTATATTGCATCACCATTGCATGCATTGACTAGTATCAAGGAAACTTTTCAGTGGGGAGGTCCACAACAGAAGGCTTTTGACACTTTGAAGGAAAAGTTGAGCACCACACCAGTTCTAGCTTTAGTAGATTTACATCAACCATTTGAGATTGAGATAGATGCAAGCGGGTTTGCCATGGGAGCTATACTCATGCAAGGAGGTAAACCGGTTTGCTACCACTCTAAAAAAATTTCGGGAGGAGTAAGTAACTATCCTACTTATGATAAGGAACTTTATGCTTTAGTTTAGAGTGTTAAAAAATGGACGCACTACTTAATGGGAAAGGAAACTATAATCCACACTGATCACTAGCCACTATAATATTTGCACTCACAATCTAATTTCTAACAAAGTAGG
This sequence comes from Cupressus sempervirens, assembly GCA_028749045.1. Lineage (NCBI taxonomy): Eukaryota > Viridiplantae > Streptophyta > Pinopsida > Cupressales > Cupressaceae > Cupressus > Cupressus sempervirens. Next base: position 66,779,895 of record CM053788.1, read on the forward strand.
CATTTTAGGTGGATGGGTTTTCTACAATAGTTTCATTTGGTAATTAAGTATAAAAAGGGTTCCCATAACAAAGTAGCAGATATGCTCTCTAGGCCTCCTATTAAGAATGCTTTGATAATCCTTTAGAATAGTTCTATGGTTCATGAAAGTTTTTAGGAACAATATGCTAATGATGAGAACTTTAAGGATATCTATGCAGCTTTAATCCAGGGTAAACATGTGGAAGAGAAAGATTAGTATGTGCAGGATAATTTGTTGTACCACTTGGGCAAACTATGCATTCCTAAAGATGAATAAGCACATGTAATCCATGAAGCACACACCTCTTTCATTGCATGGCATTTCAAGGTAAGCAAGACATTAGCTCAATTTCAAAAATATTGTTATTGGCCTCATATGCAGGAAATTATCACCAAGTATATAAAAGGATGTGTAATTTGTGCAATCAGCAAGCCAAGTAATAGGAAATTGGGTTTGTACAAACCATTACCTATACCATCCCATCCATGGGAAAGTGTGTCTATGGACTTTGTGGGGGGTTTACCTATGTCTAGGAAGGGTCATGATTATTTGTATGTAGTAGTTGATCGGTTTAGTAAAATGTGTATTTTAATGCCTTGTAAAAAGTAGGTCACTGCTGAACTGACTGCTCATTTGTACTTTCAAAATGTATGGGTTCATTTTGGGTTACCTACTTCTATTATATCAGATCGAGATTCTCTATTCTTAGGGGAATTTTGGTCATCTTTGTGGGGACTCATGGATACCAAGTTGAAGAAGAGTACAACCTTCCATCCACAGACCAATGGATAGACAGAGGTAGTGAATAGAATAGTTGTGCATCTACTTAGAGGTTACTATAGAAAGCATCCTAAGTTGTGGGATGAAAGCCTTCACTATGTGCAACATGCTTACAACCATGCAGCACACTCTTCTACAAAGAGGTCTCCTTTTGAGATTTATTTTAGATATTTGCCAAAAACACCAATGGAATTTGCTTTTGGAAAGGATGACATCATCAATGGATGTCATGATGCAAAAAGGGCTTTGAAGTTCATCCAAAAGGTCCAAGCAATCCATCAAGCAGTAGAAGCATAGTTGGAGCAGAGCCAAGAAAAATACAAGGCTCACCATGATAAGCATCGCATCGATCATCAGTTCCAAGTTGGTGATAGAGTTTGGTTACATATCAGTAAGGAAAGAATGCAAGGTGAAGGAAGGAAGCTCAAGCCTATCAGGTATGGTCCTTTTGAAATCTTTCAAAAGATAGGTACTAATGCCTTCTTCCTTAATCTACCTCCATACATGCAAATTTACTCAGTTGTCAATGTTGAGAATCTGAAGTTGTATGAGCCTCCAATGATCTTGGATGAGGACATCAGTGTTCAGGTTCCATCAGTTGATGATCTTTCACCAGAGTACATGACGGAATTGTTAGAAGATGTCATCCTTGATAGGAATGTTAGAACTTCATGAAGAGGACCAGTTGAATACCTCTGAGTGGGATTGAAGGGGATGCATCCAAGCAAAGCAAGATGGATGGAGATTGGTAAAGTGAGAGAAAAATATCCTCAACTTCTTTCTGAGTAATCCAAACTTTCAGTGGTCCGAAAGCTTCTTAGTGGGGAGGCTTGATCTGGGGGATATTTTCACCAAAAATTGAAGCATCTCCAAAACTCCAATAAATGAAATAAGTTTTAAGTCCTCAAAATTTTGCACCCAACGCAACTCGAACGGGCGAAAAAGGAGATCGTACGCAAAAGTTATAGCCAGTTAAAGTTTGGTCAAACTAGGTATAGAGGTCATCAAAAAGTGAAGATAAAATCATCTCAAAAGTGGTCAACAATGGATTTCAAATTGAAGATCTTGTCAAGAGCTTTCCAACGATGTTTGTTTCGTCAAAAATGGAGTTTGTATGTGAAAGATATGTCGAATTGAAGTTTGAGATGATGAGGTGGAAAAAATAATAATAATAAATTTTAAAAAATTAAAAAAAATAATAAAAAAATAATTGAGAGTGGTTGGGTTTTGAACCCTCGACCACTAGCCCCTAAAATCTGGCTGGTGGCTGTTACACTATCAACGGCCTTTGAGAACTATTTAAATAATGTTCTATATATCATTTAAACAAGTGCTAGTTTGAGTAAAAAGACAAGAGGTCGGTGTGGGGGTTGGAACCACCAACCTGCATTGTCACAAAATTTGCTTTTGCCATCACACCACATGAGTGGCTTTAACTACAAGTTGCATGGATTTTTATTTAACCCATAATCAAATGCTGTACCCACCTTAAAATAGCCTTTTGAGGTTATATGGTTAATTATTTAACTCTTGAAATTGAATAAATGCCAAAATGTAAAAATGGCAAAAGGGGTTATTCGAAGGGAGTGTTTTGTTTTATTAAATTAATTGGTTTTGAACCAATTTAGGAAAATTATTTTGTATAAAAAGGGGGGTAGGATGTCTTTTGAAGGCATGGAAAATGAAGGGAGAAATTATGCAAATGGTGAGAGAGAGTTTGTCTATGTGGAGACTTAGTGATTTTTTTCCTGCACATAGAGGAATTTTGTTGCATGTGCTTGAAGGGAATTGTCACAAATCACTTGTATTGATTTATTGGAGTTAATTAGATTGGTCCCCCTATTGGAGTTGGACCCAAAGATGTAGTCCTTCCCGAATGAACTTCAAAATCAAATGTTTTGTGTCTCTATCTCTCTTTCCATCATCTCATTCTGAGTTTTCTTATTTGTAATTACGTTAATTTTGCTTTATTAAAGCTTTAAAATTAGCTTTGTGTAATTGGTTAGCATTCTCTATAATAGTCCTAGATCCTAGAAATCAAATCATCTCTAGTCTATCTCAAACTTGATTTTGCTACTTCTAATCTTCCAAGCAAACTTTCCCTTGTGAACTTCTTAGTGTAGGGTATTAATAGCTCAATAATCTTTGTTGCTTGATTGAATGGTGGTGTAAAAGTTTTCAAAATCTTTCATTCAATTTCATCTTCTTCCTTGAATCGACCATATGATTTTATTCTTGTAACAATCTTAGATGTCCTACCAATATAGCTTCTTACAGATTCATCTTCCATCATTTTAGCATCTTCAAACAAGCATATCCAATTTTATAATCTCATTCTTATTCTATTTTTATCTCCTTCAAAAGTAGATTTTAAAGCTTTCCAAATCTTATAAGACATTTCTAGTGATTATTCTCAATTGTACTCATTTTCAAAAATAACTATTAGTAACGCTTCTCTGGCTTGCATATTACACATATACATATCTCTTTCTTCTTTGCTATATTCTTCAAGCTTCTCTTCTTTCACAATATCTTTATCATTCTTTTCCAAAAGCCAATATCTTGGATCCATGCATATAAGATGAGTCCTCATATTTTCCTTCTAATTGTCATAGTTAACTCCATCAAACTTAGGACTTTTTCTTCTGAAGTAAATTGGCATTGATCTCCCAAAGCTATTATGATTTCTCTTCAAGGATCTAAAGCTCTAATACCAATTTTTAGAATATAAAGTCCACCAATATAACTAAGAGGGAGGGGGGAGTGAATCAGTTATCCACCTATTATTACAATTATTAACCTTATTAATCCTTAATAATATGAGCAATATAATAATCAATCATAATATGATACTCATGTACAATAACACTAGATATGTTAACTAGGGAAACCCTTGATCATAGCGAAAAGCCTAGCAGGGATGGTACCCACAAGATGATGTACGAATATAAATATTCCTTGTTAGAGGATGGACCCTGTTAAGAGTCCATGAAATACATTTAGTACATGTTAGTCCTTGTTAGGATACTTTGAATCCCTCTTAGTAGATTCCAACCCTATTAGGGGTTGTGACAACCCTATTAGGAGTTGTAGAAGGCAGATGGACCCACAATCCAAATAGCTTTAGGGGCAAGACCAATGAACCCACTATCCAAATGATCTCTATATTATTCCTTGTGTTACAATAAAAATGAACTATACTTCAGCTTCCTCTTCCTTTGTCCATTCAACCAGAAAACTCTTCTTCTTCTGATCTAGGTACTAGATCACCAATTTCACATCTAATAATCCCTTAGATTGCTTACTTGCATTTACCAAAAACTCTGCTCTTTCTTGCACACTTTGCACACTTGATACTCTCCTCAATCAAATAAAATACTTTCCTTTATACCATGTTCTGAAAACAATTTCTTGAGTCAACCTTGAGGATTTCCAAACTAATTATAATAGGTCCAAAATAAGACAATTAATTATTTCATGATCACACAACACTATCGTCTCACAGTCTTTATAACTTGTCACACATGGGAATCCAAACCTTGTGCACTCAATGACAACATCATCAGACTATCTTCTATCACTATATATTTTTGGATATCTCGATTCTATGTCTATTAGGAGATATAATCTAATCATCAAAAATTGCTTATCAAGTACTTTGTCTTTGTATTTCTTTCTATAAATGAAACATATCGCCCATACATCTTCAACTTACTTCATGTGTACTTAACCTCATTATTAGGACATAGTGTAGAACACATCCTTAACCATGCTTCACCTGAACATTAAACCTCTATCTATATGACCTTGATCTTTATCTACTACTCTGCTAGTTTTTACATAAACTATACTATGTTTTGATCAATGAAAAAAATAATCATGAATTCAACATGTCAATCATGCTGCATGCTCTCCAATTCTTAGGATACTTCACCAAGGGAATACCATCAAAATTCATGCTAACAACTAAATCCTCTAATTTTTCTCCTTCATCCTTCTTCTCTTCTTCTTCCTTTTTACCATCCCCCTTTTTTCATCTCCAAAACTTGGGTAATCAACCAAATTATCAAAAATGGTAGCTTGATCCTTAAAATGATCCTCTATTTCATCAATAGTAATATGAGTACTATCACTATTCATTATATTAACAACAATTATTATTTGAGGAGTCTCTAAATTTGTTCCTTCTATTGTCTTGTTGACATTTTCTTCTATCATTACAATATTTGTCTTTACTTCTACAATGATTGGAGTTTGGATGTCTTCTAATCCCCCTTTCAGTTGGCTTCCTTCCTCTTCACTAGGCTTGGATGCATCCAACATTATCTTGTCTTCTGAAGTCTCTGCCTCATTCAATGTGTCCTTACCTTTTGTCATTACCTTTACAATGGATTCCTCTATTTATTTATTCACTTGTTCATAGGTGTGTCCTATGATCAAGATTTATCTTGTCTTATTTCTTAGTAGATGCTCTAAAATCTTAATTATTCTTCCAAAATGCTATTCATTTTTAATTTCACAAAGTTTTCTCACCATTATTTCCCTTATTTCTTTTTCCTCTTCCTTGACTCTCCTCTTTCTATTCTTTATCCTTTCATACAAATCATCTGGTATTTGACCATGAATGTTTATGAACTTTTGTTTGAAAAAAATCATATATCTAATTACCAAATCTTCTAATTGAAACTTTTCAAAATTTTAGTATAGATTATAAAAAATTTTCAACTTTGAGAGATTTCTTTCATTGATAATCATATTGTTCATGATATCAATCTTTGGTTTCCATTTCTTTCTCCTTTCACTAGTTTCTTCTAGTTTATCTTTTTCTTTCCCTTTCTCTAATTTAGTTTATTTTTCTTGAGATTTCTCCTTTTCTCCCACATAGGTAACTAATGTATTTTGCCTCTTGTTGGGTTTAGTGACTAATTATTTCACTCTTTTTTGTTTTTGTGGTTCTACCTTTTCCTTTTTGACCTCAACTAATCTCACTAATCTTTTTGTGCTTGCAGGTATAGATGACTAGACTTTCACTATACTCATCTTCCTCTATAGGCTGATCTTCTACTACTATATATAGAGCAATAGGTGATTTTGTTGATGCTACTGCAATTGTAACTCCCATAGAAGTTCCACTTTCTATTGCAAGTGGTTTGGAGATCAAAATTTCTAATGGACCAATAGCTTTCATTTCTTTTTCCATGCTCATTTCTTCTCTAAATTTTCCTTTTTCTCATGCCTATTTCTTTGAGTTACTCATTAATTTTCTTGTCAACTTTCTTCTACATCTCCTTATTGTATAACTAACCTTGCACTTCTCTTAGTTTTTATTCATAATTTCACTGTCTAGGACACTCCTTATCTCTTTCTGACTCAAGAAATATCTTCTCATACCCTTCAATTATTTCTTAATTCATCTTATAACTCATAGGGTCAATGAATTTAACTTTTTCTTCAGCTTCTTCCATACATGTTACATCAATTTCAACTATAAAGCACAATTCATCCTTATATTTATCCACTACAGATGATCATATTGTATACCTCTATTTTATTTTAGACTAAAAATTATTCATTATCTTTGAAATATTATCTATAATTCTATTAGTAAGGTTCTTCCTGTAGTAGTGAATGATTAATTTCATTGTTCTCTTGTTTGTTTCTGATTCATTATTAGGTATTCTAGAGAATTTCCTTACAACTTGAAAGAATAGATGTGTTAACTATGATTCTAATTCAAAGGCTTCATTCTTGTTCTTTTTTATTCTATCCAATTTATCAACTAAATTATTTATAAGGTTCTCACACATGTTGACTTTCTCCCTTCCTATAGTCATCATATAGGTTGCATCGATGAATCCAATAGGTATGGAGTTTACTTTAAAATTGTAGTTCATCTTATATCTATCTATCCTACTAGCAATCTCACATCAATTTGCTTAATCTTGTCTAATTTCATGTTTCTTCCATCTAATACAAATTTAGTGTTTCTCTCAACCAACATTTTAACATTCTTCTCATTGACATAATTACTAACCTCATTACTTGGAACAATAAGTTTATGAATCATGTCATTGTCAATAATTACAAGAATATCACCCACCTAGGACATATCCTCATAAATTCAGCTCAATGTGATTCTTGTTCACTCACGTTGATCAAATTCCTCATATTTTTAGTGATGTTTAGGAACTCAAAACCTTGTCTGAAGGTCAAATCATTGTTTAAAACTAGGTTCATTTCCTTATGAATATCATTATCCCCAATTGACTCAAATTTATAGTGTATATATGCTCGAATGTCTTCTACATGTAAAGCTCTACAAGGAACTTGTGAAAAAGCTCCAAATGGATTATTGTTAAGAGAAATATGGGGGTGTTTCTTAAATTTTTACTTAGTTATTTCATTAAAATCACATATAGTAGGTGTAGCCATACTTTTAAACTTAAAACCTTTGCTTCACTTAGAAACATGATTGCACATGATAAATACCTTTAAAATTGTAAAACTAGAGCTTAGATGAATTCACTTCTAATGTTCTTCATGAAACTCAAAATATTATCAAAAACTCACTTATAAGGGCCCTTCAACTATTTGCATGATCAAATGATACTTATCCCATTGATTCCAACCATTATATGTGTTGACATTTCAGCCATGTTTGTTATTAGTGACATATGCTTATTCATATTGTAAGTATCTACCAAGCACATTGTAAAGTTAATAGTGTTAACCAAGCATTTTTGTATCTACCAAGTTATATAATTGCTATTGAGTCTAAGGGGCAATATTCATTTTGTGCTAAGTAGTTACTACCAAGGCATTGATCAGTAGTATAAATTGAGCATCTTAGTGTACACTTAGTTTATCAGTAAAAACTTAGTTTTGTAGTGCTTACCAAGTTCACAATTAATGTGATGTGAGTCTAGAATGAATCAAGCTACTCAGTATTAATCAAGTGATTTAGTTTATACTAAGCTTGTAGTGATAGCATTGACCGAGCTATGTAGTGTGAATCAAGTGATTCAACTTATATGTTGAGTTTCATAGTATTTGTTGAGTTACTAGTGTAGACTGAGTTCAAGACTACTTGGAAGTGATTAGCATGGACCAAGCTTCTACATCTACAAAGTGCATGATGATGTTGAGTATTGATAGTGGATGCTGAGTATCAAAACCTCACCAAGCCATTCTTCAAAACCTAAGTTCCTACAGTTGGGCCGAATTTGTGGTTTTTGTGTAAACTTGTATTGTGCTTGAATTTGTAATTTGTAAATTGTATTGGTGTATATGTAACATATTGTTCTAGAACAAGATTTTAGTGTGCAAAGAACATTAAAAATAAGAAAAATATTCACAAAGTAAAACTATATTCTTATATAAGATTAGACAAAAGAAGGTGTAAGAGAGTGCAAACTAAGAGGAATATCACTCCAAATGCCTCCTTGATTTTGTAGATGCATCCTTTGATGTAGATGCATTGTTGGATGGAGATGTGTGCTTAATAATGTTGCTCAAGCGTCAATGAAAAATATGGATAAAAGTGGATTTGTGGATGGATTTTTCCATTATGATGGTATTTTGATAGTCCTTAGTCTCTCAAAATAGCATTATAACATTAGCATAGAAGTGGATTATTTTTGTGAAGGGAGAGGCTTATATTTATAGGCCAAGGGGTAGAGGGATGGATGATCAAGATGCAAGGATGGAAAGATGGCGAGGGAGGGCTAGGATGCACTCAAAGGGGAGCACATGAATTGTGCTTGTTTGAAGCCAATTAGGAGGTGACACATGTCACAGGGTGATTGGATGTGAGAGGGTAGGATATGGGTTGATCAAAGGATTAATGAGGGAGGTTGAGCCATAAATGGGGATGGTTGGGTCATAAATGGAGATGGTTGGGGGGGAGAATGAGATTGTTGACTTTGGCTTGGGTCATAAATGTTGGAGGGTGAGGGGAGAATGAGATTGTTGATTTTGGCTTGGGTTAGCAAGTTTTAACCAATGTTTATGATTGTGCACATGATTAGAAGAGGATTAGGCTTGGATTAGAGGGGGATTAGGGGGTAAGTGGCTTAGATTTGATGGGATGGGTTAGTTAGGTGGCTAAGTGAGGTTAGTATGTGTGAATGGGTTGGATTAGGGATTAGGATAGGGTTTAGAGAGGCTCTTAGGATTTTAGATATTTTATTAAATGATTTATTTAATAAAATGGGGATATAGAATTAAATTGAATAGATTTGAGGATTTATTCAATTTAATAAAGGAATAGGGATTTAATTGATAAATTGATTTTGGGTGATCTTTTAATTTTATCAATTGCACTATGGTTAATTAAATTAACTAATTAACTAGGGGATGACAATAGATTAATTAAATATTAAACACTTAATTAATGATGCCTTAGGAGATGACTAAATAGGATTACCTAAGTGATGTAATCAAATTTAGGTGTCTACAATTGTATTATATCCAATATGATGCTATGGAGTAATGTAATAAGTAGAGAAGAATAGAAGAGTGAATTACAAAGGCTACAATAGTATAAGGAGCAACAAATATTTATCTACTAGTTACTACCAAGGTATTGATCAGTAGTATAAACCAAGCATCGTAGTGTACATCGAGTTTATTAGTGAAAACTGAGTTGTGTAGTGCTTACTAAGTTCACAATTAATGTGATGTGAGTCTAGTATGAATCAAGATACTTAGTGTTAATCAAGTGACTTAGTTTATACTGAGCTCATAGTGATAGCATTGACTGAACTATGTAGTTTGAATCAAGTGATTCAATTTATATGTTGAGTTTTATAGTATTTGTTGAGTCACCAATGCAAACTGAGTTCAAGACTACTTGGGAGTGATTAGCATGGACTGAGGTTCTACATCTACCAAGTGCATGATGATGCCAAGCATTTATAGTGGATGCTAAGTATCAAAACCTCATCGAGCCAGTCTTCAGAACCTAAGTTCCTGTAGTTGGGCCAACTTTGTGATTTTTGTGTAAACTTGTATTGTGGCTAACTTTGTAATTTGTAAATTGGATTGGTGTATATGTAACATATTGTATCACATCCAATATGATGATATGAAGTAATGTAATAAGTAGAGAAGAGTAGAAGAGTGAATTAAAAAGGCTACAACAATATAAGGAGCAGCAAAGATTTATCTATCAGAGTAACATGATTACTATACTCAAAGTAATCTCATTTAGCAAACCAAGTTACAGATCAAAGATCAGCTACTATTTCATCCTAATAGGTGGATCGGTCAAATCCTTTCACAAAGTAGACTTAACAGTCTTATGTAAATCTCTTTACTGAGTGCATACTTCATTGTATGTTTATAAATCCTTTTGCAAGGTGGACCTAGTAGTCCTTATTGCTTCTAAAAGGGTAGATCATCAGAAGTGATCATTGTAAGCCTTAACAGGTTGACTTTGTACTGCAGTACTAAAGCTTGTGGGTATCATCTCTACCCCAGTTTTACTTTCTATTTGGAACATTTTTGGGTCACCAAATTGTGTGTCAAAGTGTTATGAATGCTCTAATATTTTTAGTTTCTCATGCATGCAATTAGATCATAATGCACATGAAGGATTAACTACTAATTAAGGATTAAGTTTTATAGGTTACTAATTCACCCCTCCCCTCTTAGTAACTTAGCCTATCATAATATTTCAAACAATTGGTATTCGATCTTTATGGTTCTTAGGAAAGAAGTTCAACAACTTGAGAAAAGATCAAAGGCTATGGAGGTATTCAAACTTGACAAGACTATTAACAATGAGAAGCTAGATTTAGAATTGGCTATTGGTCAACTCAAGAAAGTAAAAGAGAAACTCTCAATCCCTAAAAAGAAGAAAATATCTTGCAATCCAGATGAATGACCAACTCTACATTGAAGATGTTGAGATAATGAGTGTTGCACATATTGTATAACATTGTTATATTGCATTATTTTATTTTATTATATAATTTTGCACCTAGGAGCATCTAGATGGATGTGCAACATGTAAAGAGTTCCATGAGATATACTTGATGAGTTGTATTGTAACATTGTGATATTATTTCATGTAATTATTTAATATTGGGGAAAAGAATTGAAATTCTAATATTAAATGTGGGGTCAAGAGGTTAGGTAGGACATGGTTTTAGCACATGGTTTATGTAATACCACTTGATGGTTTTGTGGGACTTGCTACTATATAAGCAGCCATAAGGGTAGTTGTTGTAAGTGAGAAAGTGAGAAGAAGAAAGAAAAAAAGGCAAGAGTTGAGAGGGAAAAGGCTTGACAAGTTAGCCAAGGGAGCATTTGTGAAGGTTGGAAGCATGGCATGGGATGTGCAGATTCATGCTTGTTCACATGGATTGCTCAGTTGTGGCTATGTCTTTGAAAGCTTCCATAGTTGTATTACAATAGTGCTTTTTTCTCAATAATACATGGTGATGGATGCTTTTGGAGGTTGGGTTTTTCCCTCAATGAGGGTTTCCCAAGATATATCGTGTCGCATTTTTTTGGGTATGTTGTCTATTCTCTTGCATGTGGATTTTAATTGCATATTTATTTAAGATCTATTATGGGTTATGTGGAAATGGTTGTATTCTTTATTGCAATTTTCCTTACAAGTGGTATTAGAGCTATGATTTTATTATTGTAACCCTAGATTGAATCCATTGGAATGCATGAGAGGATAAAAGAAAGGGCAAGATATACAAGTTATTAATTGTAGATTTAAGGGTTTTGGGTTTGAGCTGTTATGATGGGATATCAAGATATTTTGGGCATGTGAAATTTTTGGACAAAAAGATTTTTTGGATGTTTCATTTTAATGAGGGTTTTAGGGGGAGCTTGTAGAAATGACCTCTTAGGTAAAAATAGACCTCACCATTTGATCCGAGTCAATGTTTCCATAAATTGTGATATATAATATGTCACAATTTGGCCATGTTTAGAGGAAATGAAAGAGTTTTTTAGTTTTAGCTTGTGATGGCTATCAAATTTAATCACGTCAAAATTTTTGTCACAAAATAAATCACAGTGAAAATGGTAAAAAAATTATATTAGTAAAATGGCCATAACTTTCTCTTAGGATATCATATTTCAGACTTCTTATAGGCATTGGAAAGCTAATATAGAGCACTATAACTTAGTGTAGGTTTGGTTATGTGATTTTGACATTTTTTTAGGTTTTAAGAGCCTAGAAGTTGGATGTTATTTATTTTGAGCATAGATTAGGGCATAACTTGTGCATATAGAGTCAGATTTTGGACTTTGAGTAGTCAATGAAAAGCTCTTGAAGATCTCTACATATTGGTTCAGATTTGGTATAGGTTTGGCATGATTTATTTAATGATATATTAATATAAATAGTTTATGGTATATATTGACTATGGTAACATTGTCATTTTATGACATTGTATGTTTGGAGATTTAAGATTTGATGTCATTGTATACTCAGTTCATATTTTAGATTGGTCCCATGATGATATGGTTATCAATGTTTGATTTGGATATGTATGATGACTTGTTGGGTCTACAAGTTGTGCAATGTTGTAAGTAGTCGATACTTACAAGTTGCACTTATATCTTGGATATGAGTTGTCTTTGCCCATTGATCTTTCATTCTTGATGCATATTCAGATTATTGGCTTGGATTTGGCTTGTCTATGCGCTAAGTCACATGATTTGCTAATTTTTACTTCATGTAGAAGGGATGAGATGTTGTTACCAAGTACAATCATGGCGGAGGATTGTGGCTGACTATTTTATGCTGATAGGTTGGACACATTGAGAGTTAGTTGCTCAGTTCATGGATGTGATCATGGTGCCATGGATTTTGGCACAAAATGATTGGATATATAGGTACATCCTTGACGTTCATTAGGTTTGGATTTTTGATTTAGTTATGGTGATATATCTTCTTGGTTGAGAATTATGGTTATTAGGTTTCTTTTGAAAAGGTCATGATGTGCACTTTGAGTTCTTTGATGGTTTGATGCCTTGGTTGATTCTCGTGGTTAGAGGATGGTTTTGTTTTTTCATCATGATTTCATGGATATCTTGGATATATGGTTTAGTGGGAGCTTATGAGAGTGATGAGGTGATAGTGTAGGATTAGTTTCTTGTTAGATTTGTATCTTCTTGGTTTGGAGATCTTGGTTTCACTTGGTACTGACACTTTGATTATGTGATTGTAGACTTGGAGGATCTTCATGTAGAAGATGGATTTTATAATTCCATAGGTGACTCAATACCATGGTTGAGGAGGAGTTGTTGGCATTGATAGATTTATTGAGTGTTTGTAGATATTGGAGATTTGTCTTAGATCCTATTGCTGCAAAAGTGTCTTTGATATTTGCATGGTGCACTTGTTATCTTCATGGTGTATGAAGATGGTTAGATCTTGAAGACTCATGGGGTTCTTGGTTATCTTCATGGTGTGTGGAAATAGTTCTTCATGGTGTGTGGAGATGGTTCCTCATTGTATGTGGAGATAGTTTTCTTCATGGTGTGTGGAGATTGTTGCATCTTGAGGACTCATAGGGTTCTTGGTAAAGGTGTAGTTTATGCTTTCATTTGGCATGTTATCCTTAGTGTGAGGATGGTTTCATTATTATGTCATGGTATACTCTTGATATGCATTTAGAGTTGTGAGTTGTGACATGTTATAGTATGTTCATATGGAGCATGTTATCTCTTTGGTTGAGATGGTTAGATCATGTTGTTATGTTTACATTCCTAAGACCATGGTTAGAACTTTGACAATGATCTTGGTTTAGTTTCTTGGTATTGAGTACATTGATGATAAGCTAGAGACTTCATGATATTGCTATGTTGCATTTGGAGTTGGCATTGATTGATTGGTTATACGTGCTCATGGATACTTAAAGATGGTGGTGATGCTTATTTCTCTTGGATTAGAGAAGAATTTGTTGGGACAATTCTTTGGTTTTAGTAGGAAGTCCGAGGGTCACTCACTTGATATGGACTTGAGTGGAGATTATTCTTAGATGAGTCTTGGTTGGAGACTTGGATATCTTAATGAGCATTCTCATTCTCCACTCTTGGTCTACTTAGTGGTTTGAAACTTGAGAGGTATAGCCCATTATTTTTCTAAGGTGCATTATATTTATGCTTATTTTTCATGGATATGGATCTTGAGCTACAATACATGAATTAGTCCTAGAGTGTTCATTTGAGAGATGGTTTAGCATTGGTTATCTCCATTTGCATGTGTTGTTATGCTGCTTTAGTTTGGGATATGCTTTTATATTGAGCATATTCCTTGAATTAGGAATGGTTTATGAGTTTGATCTTCTTGTGAGAGGCTTACATCCATGATTAGTTATATGGTATGGTTTAGGTGTTGTTGTGGCTTCTTGTTGGAGTTTTTATGGAGGAGATCATACTTGTACAATTTACATCTAGAGGTGTGTGTAGAAGGACATGATATAGGTTATGATTTGCATGGTTTATCTCTTTGGTCTTAGTTGTCTTCTTGGATGTTCATTTTTATTTATATTGGATTCAAGATTGGTTATAGATTATGGTGATTGGTTTGTGCTCATGTATGTCATGTGAGAGATGACATGGTTATTCCTTTCTCTTTCCTTTGTTGGTTGTGGAGAGCTTGGGAGACTATTGGAGATTTGTTATGAGAGTTGTTCTTGTAGGTTATTGGTTTATGTATTGTGGATGTCCTTGAGATTGATTCACTTCTTTGAGATGTTGTGAGTGGATTATTTATAGATTTCACATTATCTTTTGCAGTGGGAGCTTCTTGGTATATATGTGGCATGTATTTCTCTTGAGGGCTATGATTGTAGGTTATAGATTGGATATGTTGATGATGTGAGATTCACTTGGTATAACTTTGGAGGTATGGATAGTTGGATGGGTTTGGCACTTACTGTGGGTGCTATTTCAACTATGGATATTTTGACAACTATAGATACATGTGATTACCTTTGGATCAAATTTTTGTGCTTGATATTTTAGTTGATACATGATTTTATGATCTTCTAATGTGACAGGTTGGGTGGCTTTCTCTTTGGATGGCTTCTACGTATGTCTAGTGGATGTGCCATAATAGGAGGTGATATTATTCATGTTTGAGATGCTGGATACTTTGATTTTGTTGTGGATACCAAGATAGAGTACAATGTGTACTTTGGTCCATGGTGGTGGATGTGCTTGGAAGGATTTTTCCCTTGTTCATTTATGTGGCTAAAGATTAACCCTATGCAATGTATACAACAAGTGGGAGATTGTTGAGATAATGGGTGTTGCACACATTGCATAATATTTTTATATTACATTATTTTATTTTATTATGTAATGTTGCACTTAGGAGAATCTAGATGGATGTGCAATATGTAAATATTCCCATGGGATATACTTGATGAGTTGTATTGTAATATTGTGATAATATTTCATGTAATTATTAATATTGGGGAAAAGAATTAAAATTCTAATATTAAATGTGGGGTCAAGGGGTTAGGTTGCACATGGTTTATATAATACCACTTGGTGGTTTTGTGGGACTTGCTACTATATAAGTAGCCACAAGGGTAGTTGTTATAAGTGAGAAAGTGAGAAGAAGGCAAAAAAGCCAAGAGTTGAGTGAGAAAAGGCTTGATAGGTTAGCCAAGGAGGCATTTGTGAAGGTTGGAAGCATGGCATGGGATGTGTGGATTCATGCTTGTTCACATGGATTGCTCAGTTGTGGCTATGGCTTTGAAAGCTTCTATAGATGATGGGGACACAAGCCAAGCACAGAATGGACACAATAGGAAAGGGAAAATTTTATTAACTATAAAAATATGCTAGTCCACTTAGTGCAGAGAAAAAAACTCCAAAACATGCCCTAAGGGCTTACAATAGCATAAATTTGGAGATAAATTCTTCTCCCAGTACCTTCTCTCAAACTCCACTCCGAACTGCCTTTTACAATGCCAAAAATGTTCTTAAATAGACCTCGAAGGGTTAAGGATTAGAAATACATTCTAGAAAGTGCTAGTTGGTATCCATTGACCAAATAGAAGGCTGTAGAAGTCACATTAGAAGTCGGCACAAAATTAGAAGAATTCAAAAATGGTAATCAAACTTTTGCGAGGCATAACTTTTGAACCATAGCTCCGATTGACGAACTGTTTACATTTTTGGAAAGCTTTTGAAGTGCTCTATAGCCCTATGGACTAGCTTTGCTCATCCCCCAATTTTTTGGCCCTATTCAAGGTCATTTAATGCCTCTAACTTGACTTTGAAGCATTCTTAGGAAGTCTCCAAAAACTAAAAAACTGTGATAACTTTCAAATCGTGGGGCCTTTTGACCTGATTCTTTTTCTAGAATGCTCTAAATTACAATTACATTCATCTAGCCAAATTACACCTTCTAGTTCACCAAAATGATGGCTCAATTACATACTCCTATATTTTTGACATTTACATGTATCCCAAGGTGTTCAAATACCCTAACCTAGAACACTGATAGTGGAACTGTGAGAGTTGGAACCTTTATCTGACCCAGATGAGTATCCAAAAATGAAAACACATGAAACAGAAACTAAGTCTAAGCACATTTTTTTGGGTGACATAGGATTGCCCTTATACCTCTGGATGCTCCTGCATCAGACACCCAGGGTAGATTGAAAAGTTACCCTATCACTCTATGAATGGTAGAGGAAATCCCAAATGGGAAACCTCAACTATTGATATCCAAGTTGAGTCCTCGATCGATCGGCCTTTTCACTTAACTAGATACTCTTCATACTACCTATTTTTGGTCATCCTACCCATATGACTATCCAAAATCTCCTCTATCTCCTTCTTCTTAGAAGTAGGAATTGGACATGGCTCTAACATCAGCTCCTCATCTGCACCATCATCATGATACTCTATTAATTCTACAATGTTGAAAATAGGAGAAATGTGAATTCCATCTGGCAACTCTACTTCATATGCATTTCTTGAGTCATGTTTATTCAAAATTTTGCAGGGGCCAAATTTCTTCATCTTCAACTTGTTGTAAGTATTGGCTGGAAATCTTTCTTTTCTTAAGTGTACCATGACTAGATCCCCTACTTAGAACTCCTTATGTCTTCTCCTTTGATTAGCCTTAGCTTTATACTATTGGTTCATCTTGGTAATGTGTGCTTGGACCTCCTCATGTAAACGCTTCATATGTTCAGCAAATTCTTCAGCTTTAGCACTTGTCCTCTCCCCTTGCTCTATCTTCCTCAATTTTGGCGCAGTCCTTGGGCTACTTCTATATACAATTTGGAATGGTGATCTACGAGTACTCCTATTTATAGAGTTATTGTAAGCAAACTCTACTTGTGGTAGAATCAAATCCCACCCTTTGGGCTTATCCCTAACTAAACATCTCAACAAATTGCCCAGACTTCTGTTTACCACTTTTGTTTGGCCGTCTGTCTGTGGGTGATGTGTGGAACTGAATTTCAAGTCTGTTCTCAACTTCTTCCACAATGTTCTCTAGAAATACCCCACAAATTTAGTATCTTTGTCAGAAATTATACTCCTTGGGAGACCATGTAGTCTTACCACCTCTCTGAAAAACAAGTCTGCAATATGGACAACATCATGAGTTTTGTGGCATGGAATGAAATGTGCCATTTTGGAGAACCTATCAACCACCACAAATACTGAGTCATTACCCCTTTGTGTCCTCGGCAATCCAAGAACAAAATCCATACTTATGTCCTCCCATAGCTTTGATGGAATAGGCAATGGCTGATATAGTCTAGTATTGTGACTAAATCCCTTGGCCACTTGACAAACCTGGCAATTCTGTATAAACTTCTTCACATCCTATGACATTTGAGGCCAAAAATAATGTTCTTTGAGAATGGAAATGGTCTTATCTTGACCAAAATGTCCTGCCATCCCTCCACTGTGTTTCTCCTTAATTAGATTTTCCCTCATGGAACTCCTTGGAATGCATCATTGACTACCCTTGAATAACATACCATCCTGAATCAGATAGTCTAACCACTTAGTTTTGTCTATAGCAATAGGTTCTTTACAAGCTTTCCACGCTTTAGCAAAATCAGGATCCTTAGGGTAAAGATTCTTGAGTTCATCAAACCCAACTACTACAACCTGCATTACTGTAAGCAACAATTGTCTCCTACTTAGTGCATCTACAACCCTGTTAGACTTTCCACTTCTATGCTTCAACATAAATGTATAGCTCTGCAAGAACTCTACCCACTTCATATGCCTCTGATTCAATTTACCTTGGCTATTTAGGTACTGTAATGCCTGGTGATTAGTATATAAAAAAAAATCCTTTGGTAATAAATAATGCCTCCATTTCTTTAAGGCCTGAACTATTGCATAGAACTCTTGATCATAAATAGAATACTTCTTTTTCACATCATTCAATTTTTCACTAAAATATGCAATAGGTTTACCTTCTTGGCTCAATACAGCTCCAATAGCATTACCAATAGCATCAAAATCCACCTAGAACACCTTTCCAAAATCTAGAAGTGCCAACATAGGTTGCTGTGTCACCTTCTTCTTCAACAATTCAAAACTTTTCATAGCTACCGCAGTCCATTTGAACTCTTTTCTATCCCCTCTTATTGTGTCAGTTAGGGGTGCACATATGCCACTAAAATTCTTAATGAACTTCCTGTAAAAACTAACTAGACCATAAAATGATCTTACCTCATTAGTAGACCATGGAGTAGGCCATTCCAAGATGGCTTTTACCTTCTTTGGGTCCATTTTGAGACCTTCAGGTGATATAACAAACCCCAAGTAGACTAACTCCCTTTTTGCAAAGATATACTTCTTCAAATTAATTAACAGTTTCTCTTCCCTTAACCTTTCAAGGACACTATGAATATGCAATAAATGTGCTTCCAAAGTCATGCTGAAAATTAAAATATCATCCAAATAGACAATAACAAATTTTTCCAAGAACTTTTTAAGTACCTCATTCATAAGCCACATGAAGGTGCTTGGGACGTTCATCAATCCAAAGGGCATGAATAACCACTCATAAAGACCCTCCTTGGTCTTGAAAGTATTTTTCCACTCATCTAATTTTCATATTTGTATCTGATGATAGCCACTCTTGAGATCTATCTTTGTGAAGTATTGAGATCTATCTTTGTGAAGTATTGAGCTCCACTCAAGGAGTCCATAAGATCATCCATTCTTGGCAAATGAAACTGATACTTGATGGTTATCCTATTTATAGCTCAAGAGTCTGTACACATCCTCCACTCTCCATCCTTCTTTGGTACTAGTATTGTAGGTACTACACATGGACTTAGGCTCTCCCAAATCAAGCCCTTCCTTAATAGCTCCTGAACTTGTCTATTTAGCTCCTCAGTTTTAGTAGGAGTCATCCTGTGAGCAGCCTTGTTAGGTAAACTAGCTCCTGGGATTAAATCTATTTGATGACTAATTTTCCTTACTAGTGGCAATCCTTCTGGAACATTATTAGAGATGATATCTCTAAACTCACCTAGTAAATTTGAAACTTCAAGTGGTATTTCACTACTACCTTCTTTATCTTTCCTAGGAATCAAAGCATAGCACTACACTAATGTTTCATGCCATCTAAAAACTTCCTTCCATCAACAAGACAAATCCTAGCACTACTACATACCTTTTTACCTTCCTTTTTCATGGGCTTCAGTTTGTGGCGAACTCTATCCTTTGTTAGAGAGTATGTTTTTGCATGACCATCATGTACTACATGTCTATCAAACTGCCACAGTCTTCCCAACAATAGATGGCAAACATCCATTGAAATAACATCACAAAGAACTTCATCATGGTAACTCCCAATTTTGAATTTCACTAAACATTGTTCACTTACTAGTACCTTATGATCATCTTTCACCCAAGCAATCTGATAGGGTTGGGGTGTTTCTCCCTCTTGAGCTTCAGCTTAGAGACCATCTCCTCTAATACCAAGTTATCACTGCTACCACCATCAATGATTACATCACAACATTTATCCTCACACTTGCACCTAGTACGGAATAGACTCCTTTTTCCTGGTTCAATTTCACCACTTAGTAGGACCCTTTCATTTACTAAGGTCTCTCCTCTTTCTACATCCTCTGAATGTGATGAATGTGCATCCTCATCCACATGAGCAACCCTAGCTTGACCCTCAGCTCTCCTATCTGTCCTTCCTTATTGTTGAGGGAATTCAAAGGCATGGTGACCTTCTTCATTACAATGGAAATTGGTACCATGGAAGCCTCCTCTTCCTTGTCCATGTCCTCTACCTCTTCCTCTCTGATTTCCAAAGTCTTGATCATGGGAGCGGTTGAAACCCTCATTCCTCTGGTTCCTACTAGTACCCACATCTTCATTTTTCTTTTGGGTTTCATTTCGGCCTTCAGATGACCTACCACTACCCCTTACTCCTTGACCATGCCCTCTTTTTCTCCCTTCAAACCTCTTATTTAGCTTCTCTTCAACTTGTAGGGAAAACTGGTATGCCTCTTCAATGCTGGTCATTCTTACTAGACTTAATTCCTCTTGGATGCTAAGTTGCAACCCACTGATATAACGAGCAACGTTCTCCTTATTTGCTTTTCCATGCCCCGCTCTAATAAAAAGTTGATAAAAATCCTCTGTATATTCTTGGATTTATTTTCCTACTTTCTTTAACCCATGCATCTTCTTAAACAAATCAAGCTCATAGTCAATAGGAATGAACTGCTTCTTTAGTTTGTCCACCATGCGATCCCACCTTGTGATCTTCTCCTTTCCTCTTCTATTTCTTTCCAATTGAACCTCTTGACACCAAATTTTGGCATGTACTTTCAATTTTGCCTTTGCAAACTTAATCCTACCTAGATCCTTGATATCCTCATACTCAAAGTACTCTTCTAGTTCATTGATCCAATCGATCAACTCATCTAGTTTTAGATTTCATAAAAATACACCCACATCAATTGTAGGTCTTTTCCCAAACTCAGTAATGGCCCTAAAAATTCTTTCCTCTACTTGATTTAGAACTTTCCTATCAAATTCTCCTTTTGGTCCAATTTCTTCTTCTTCATTTTCATCCTCACTTTCATGACCTGCAGCAACATTTGTTCCCCTACATAGCTCCTCTTGCAATGCTTGGACCTACCTTTGGAGGGCTCTAACCTCCTCAAGATTAATAGCTCCAACCCTTCCTCCATACTCTCTTCATGGAGGCATCTTCTTAACTTAAACCCACAACCACACAATCCTGGTGCAAACTACCTCACAGTAGGCACTCTATCTACACACTCAGGAAAACCAGCTCTGGTACCACTTGATGGGGACACAACCCAAGCATAGAATGAACACAACAGGAAACGAAAATTTTTATTAACTATAAAAATATGCTAGTACACTTAGTGTAGAGAAATAGACTCCAAAACATGCACTAAGGGCTTACAATAGCATAAATCTAGAGATAAATTCTTCTCCCAGTACCTTCTCTCAAACTCCACTCCGAACTGCCTTTTACAATGCCAGAAATGTTCTTAAATAGACTCCAAAGGGTTAAGGATTAGGAATTCATTCTAGAAAGTGCTAGTTGGTATCCAAAAATCAAATAGAAGGCTCTAGAAATCGCATTAGAAGTCGGCACAAAATTAGAAGAATCCAAAAATAGTAACCGAACTTTCGAGAGGCATAACTTTTGAACCGTAGCTCCGATTGACGAACCGTTTAGATTTTTAGAAAGATCTCAAAGTGCTCTATAGCCCTATGGAATAGCTTTGCTCATCCCTCATTTTTTGGCCCTATTAGAGGTCATTTAATTCCCCTAACCCAACTTTGAAGCATTCTTAGGAGGTCTCCAAAAACTGAAAAAGTACAATAACTTTCAAATCGTGGGGCCTTTTGACCTGATTCTTTTTCTAGAATGCTCTAAATTAAAATTACATTCATCTGGCCAAATTACACCTTCTAGTTCACCAAAATGATGGCTCAATTACATAATCCTATTTTTTTGGCATTTACATGTATCCCAAGGTGTTCAAATACTCTAACCTAGAACATTGATAGTGGAACTATGAGATTTGGAACCTTTATTTGACCCAAATGGGTATCCAAAAATGAAAACACATGAAACAAAAACTAAGTCTAAGTACATTTTTTTGGGTGAAATAGGATTTTCCTTATACCTCTGGATGCTCCTGCATCAGTAGATGTATTGCAATAGTTTTTTTTGCTAAATAATACATGGTGATGGATGATTTTGGAGGCTAGATTTTTTCCTCAATGAGGGTTTCCCAGGGTATATCTTGTGTCACATTTTTGTGGGTATGTTTTCTATTCTCTTGCATGCAGATTTTAATTGCATATTTATTTCAGATCTATTATAGGTTATGTGGAAATGGTTATATTCTTTGTTGCAAGTTTCCTTATAGAAGAAAGAATTGAAGACATCCATTCAAGAAATTTAGATAAAGCTAATGAAGCAATCAAAGAACTATTTGAAAAGAATAGTACTCTTCAAGAAGAAGTAAGAAAACTAAGAAGAGATCAAGAAATTTAGTTAGTAAGATTGTGTGGAGTCATGGAAAGAAAAATAAGATAAAAGAAGAGATAGAAGGAAAGAACAATGAAATTTAGAACCTATCCCTTCAAAAAATAGACTTCATTGATTAGCTCACCAATACAAATGAAGAAATCATGAATGTAAGATTAGCGAATGAAAGATTGTAGAATGATCTAAACACTAAAAGGCAAACCAATGAGAGGATGATGAAATCTTAAGCAGACATGAATCAATTGAATGAGAAAAGCCATTACAGACAAAAGAGAAAATCAAGAGTTGGATATATAGAAGAAGGTGAATCATCCAAGCAAGGAGCTCAAAAGAATCAAAGACCTACTAGCAGTCACTATGGTGAGATAGGCCATACATCAAATGAATTTTGGAGAAATGGAAGAGGTAAATTCAATGGTAAGTGCTACAATTGCAATCAGCATGGTCATAGGGAAAATGAATGTAAGGAGAAACCTAAGTTTGAAGGAAATGTCATAAATGTAAGAAGAATGGGAACACATCATCAGAATGCAAAACTAAGACATTGAACCTAGCAGAATAGATTATGAAAGCTATATTTGGTTGGAACTATAACACATGGTACACATATCATTACTGTGGAGAATTTGGACACATTGGAATGAGTTGTGTGAAACATAACATGAGGACAAGAGACACTACCAAAAGATGTTTCAATTGTATAGAACTTGGTCATCTTGCCAAGAATTGTATGAATACTAGAAGAATTGAAGATGAAAAGAAGGAAAATGCTGATAACATAAAAAAAAAAAAGATGAGATATCAATGGGTTCCAAAATCTTCTAAGAATACAAGTCTGAGTAATGATGAACAAGTCACTCAAGAATTGGTTGACTCCACCATTTCCATTTGATCTCTAATAGGAGAAATAGAACTAGGATATTGAATAAGATATCTCATATTAGTTCCAGTTAGCAGAACAAAAGATCCAAATCAGCATTCAAGATGTAAAGGGATCACCTAGTAAAATATGCAATAATTATCGAGTGAGGTTGGGTTGAAGACCCTACTGAGCAAGGTTAGGAGTAACTAAGTTTTGTGTGGTTAGTGAGTCATGGAAGACTTTGCCAAGCATTCAATGCAAGTGAAGTGGATGATAGTTTTTTCGTTTGAACAAACAATCATACCAAGCATTTATGGAAAAATTTGATGAAAAAGGGAGAAAGAAAAGTCATTTCTCACCATGAATTTTTGAGAGCTATCTATGCAAGGTGATATTTAGATCATTCAAGTGATTTGAGAAAATTATTATTGAAGACTTTCGTATTCTCTTAAACCCTACCAAGAAAAGATGGCATCCACCACCAGCAAATCAAAGAAAAGTTCAAACATGTTAGTTTGAGGCATGGAATGGAAGGTATTGGACTTTAAGTGAAGTCCTATTGTTGTTGAAATCCTAGATCCGAGTGGAGCACAACCACAAATTCCACCAAAGGTTCTATTAATCAATAATATCTATTCGCATTTTAAATGTGCTATTCAAGATATTGGAACACTGGAAATGGATGACTCATTGAAAGAATTATGCATTAATGGTGTGTTGAAACTAGAACATCAACATCTTAAAACTAAAGGTTTAACTCACATTCTACATATGCCACAAGAATTTCAAGTAAAATGGATAAGATATATTCTTAGTCATGTGCACAATGGTCAGTTGTGGTTGGAACAACCTATCTTGATAACCAAGAAGATGATTCACATGATCACTAGTCTTACCATGTTGACAAAAGTAAAAATGACTAAAACCCTAAGTCAAGTTGAACTGGAGAAGAAAACCCTTGCCAAGTGGGATGAAAGGGGAATGAAGATCAACTATGTTACTAACATGGAACTCAAGTTTAGGATACATGTCATCACTCACAAGATTTATAGCTCAAGTAGATTGAATACCATATCATGTGAAGTAGTGGATTTAACATACAAAGTGGTCAAGAATAATTTGTCACTTGACCTTACTGAGTTGATGTTGAATTAGTTCAACAAGAACATGGAGAGTATAAGAACTTCGAAGAAAAATCCATGTAATTTTGGTTCACTCTTGACTTGTTTATTTTTCTATGTGCAAAATTTTTTCCCATCTAAAGGTACAGTAGTTTGGAGGAAGGATGTACCTATTCTTTATCAGATTAATGAGTATATAGTTGAAATGGGAGAGAACTATGTAAGTATTATGGACAATTTCTTTGATGCATTCAAAGAGAAGATGAATAATAGATTCAAGATTCCAAAAAACCTAGTTGATTACTACAAAGATGATGCTTGTTTCATGGTTGATAGTGACAAAGTATACATTCAGGCAGTTAAACAAAGGATACTATGGGTAAAACCTCTTGGTTATGAGGTAAACATAGATGAAACTAAGGACATTATTGAGGCACTAGTTAATGAGCCTATTGACCCTAAAGCTACATACTTTGGCACTTATGATGAGGCAAAGGCTAGAATTGAACTTGAAATCAAACTACCTCAGGCAGTCAACAAAGGAAAGAATAGAATTGCCAAACTGAAAACCAATACCACTCTTCTATTGACTGAAGGAAAATGAGATGATATTGAGGATGAAGAAGTAGAAGATGAAGAGAAATTAAAGGATGAAGAGCCATTGAAGAAGAAAGGTAAGATAATTATTACCAAGCCTACCAAGTCATCTATTGTTGTGTTTACACGAAGATCATCTAGGAGGAAATTAGATAAAGAAGGAGGAGATGTAATCTTGAAGAGGCCTCCAACTACTTTTGAGGAAAGACTTAAAGATATTGAATCATGATCAGGCATTCCAAATTTCAAGGCACTAAAGTATGAGACTAGGATTGTAGATGAGTGAAAGAAAATAGAAGATGTGCTAATGATTAAAATGGGTAAATAGAAGTATTCCCCAGACCAACTTGCTTAGAAACTTCCAAGTGATCTAATGGAGAAGATCAAGCCAAGATGGGAGATTTCCATGAAAAATGCATTAGACATATATGAGTAGATCCTAAGGCAACTCATGCCAAGTTTAGATGACAAGGAGGTAAGGTAATCTCTAAAGAAAAATGAAGAAAAGCTTACTTTCAAATTCAACACTTGTCTTATATTGTTGAATGACATTGAACATGTGCTAAGGAACACTACAAATGCATGGAAGAACATTTATCTTCTTCACAAGATGAGTGATTTTGTTGTCAATGTTAGTGACAAGGATGAAGGTGATGATGAACAAGAAAAAGATGAGGAAATTGACAATGAAGAAGTTACTCATTTTGATAATATAGATGACAATGAAGAGGAATAGGGGCAGGAAGCTACCAAGGAAGATTTGTTAGATGTACAAGATATTGAGGAGACTGACCCAATGAAAATTGCTATAGTAGTCATAGCCTCACTTCCTCATTCTCCAAGAAAAGTACTAAAAACATCAAGCTTGGAGAAAGCTTCAACAAGATTGATTGTGATAAACATGGTTAGCACAAGCACTCAATCAATTTTTGTACCCATCCAGCTCAATACTTCATTGACTGAAGTGAAAAGCACTTCATCTACTTAGTAGCCATCACTTCCCTCTACATCAATTTTGTTAAATCTTGATATTTCTACTATAGGTATTTTGGTAGTAAGTACAGTATCTACAACTAGTCCCACTATTTCTACAATTTTTTCCATTTCTAGTATGCAATCAATAAGTGCAAAGATAGTTGAGTCACATCTCAATGGAGTACAAGATTTTTGGGTAAAGGAAAAGAGAAGGAAGAAGACATAGATCTTGATGAGGAGATTGTAGTTCTAAACTGGGACATCTCAAATCTCAATCTTGATTAAATGCATGTTTTTGGAGAAATTCTTTAGAAGAAAGCCAAGCATTAGAGGCTTAGAGAAGAAAGGAACAAGGAATTCCAAATAATAGAAGATCTAAAGAATATCCTTATAGAGGCATTAAATATAGAGGTTGATACTTCTCAACCAATTTTGAACCAGTTAGTAGAGGTAGTCCAAAAGTTCAATAATGATTTGAATGAACAAGAGAAATTGTGGCAAAGAGCTGAGAAGAAGTTTGAGAATAAGGTTCTGGAACTTATTTCTCAACAAATTGCTATCCATCAAGTAGAATTATCTACTATTCTAGGCTCACTGGAGACCTCTTGCAACAATGTGTCTTCTCTATTTGGTAAACGCTATGATATTTTGAATTTCACTAAGGAAATAAAAGATAAACTTTCAAATATTGATGAAGATCTGAAAGAAAGTGCACAATAATTGCAACTTGACCTGAGCTATAGCTTTACCCATTACACCAATATCAAATTCCTGACTGAAATGTAGGCATAATTGCTAAGATAAGAGGTAAGAATAAGAGCTACATTGATAGATATATAGAGTATGATTCTCCCAAACATGGATGCATTGTAAAAACACGTTGCACATGCTAGAATTCTCATCCATGACAACAACTTCTCCATTGCAAAGCACATGATAGAACTATCAGTAGAAGTGCAAATTGCATTATACACATGCAAGGTGTTGCAAGAGAATTAGGACAAGACATTGGAAATAAATTTTAAGGTACATTTAGATTTCTTATCACATTTTGGCATTTATGTATAATATATATAGCATACATCTTTGGCATTAATGTCAAAAGGGAGGAGGAGATGTATATTGTAGAGCACATGTATATATCGTATAAAGTAGAGAAGATGTATAGAGAAGAGGAGAAATGTATATATCATATGTGAAAAGATGTATATTATACTATACGGGGAAGCATTATAATATTATTCATGTATAGATACTCAAAGGTACATCTCTTATAAAACCAATTTTGGAAAATCTCAAACATAGTATACTCTACCGAGTTAGAGACATAAGGTGATGGATAATTTTTGAATTCAATTTTGACTAATAAGTGTTTTTGTCACTAATGCCAAAGGAGGATATTATTGACATTTCAATCATGTTTGTTATTAGTTACACATACTTATTCAGATTTTAAGCATCTACCAAGCACATTGTATAGTTAACAGTGTTAACCAAGCATTTTAGTATCTACTAAGTTCTACAGTTGCTACCGAGTCCAAGGGACAATATTCAATTTGTTCCAAGTAGTTAATACCAAGGTATTGATCAGCAATATAAATCAAGCATCTCAGTGTATGCCAAGTTTATCAGTGAAAACTAAGTTGTGCAATGCTTACCAATTTCGTAAATGATGTGATGTGAGTTTGGTGTTAACCAAGTGACTCAGTTTATACAAATCTCATAGTGATAGCATTGACTGAGCTATGTAGTGTGAATTGAGTGATTCAATTTATATGTCAAGTTTCATATTATTCACCAAGACACTAGTGTAGAGCAAGTTCAAGTCTACTTGGAAGAAATCAGTATGGACCAAGCTTCTACATCTATCAAGTACATGATGATGTCGAGCATTGACAATGGATGCCAACTATTAGAACCTAATCAAGCCAATCTTTCACATTCTCCTTTTTTCCATTGCTATTCTTATTTCTTCTAACATTTTTATTTGATTTCCTTTTAAAGTTAGAAATCCTTTCATTCTTTTGTCTCATGTTATTCCTCATGTTGTTCATCCTACAAACTCTTGATCTATGTCCCATGTTGTTACAAATATGACTTGCCATCACATTGTTTCCATATCTAGGTCTTTATTTATTTATCTATAATATGAAATCTTTGTTGGAAACTTACAATTGGAACAATTCTTGTTTTTCCATTGATGTCAAATCTATTGATGAGACATATTGCTATCTAATCTAAATTTCTTATCCATTTTATTGATGAAGAGGATTTGAGAAATTACTCATAACAATAGCAGCTAGAGGAAAGGTTGAATTATGAAAAGAAAGATATAATTGATACTTGATTAAATAGACTTTGATAAAAGAAAGTGATTGTTTATGTCAAGAAAGTTAAGCCAAGACGAGAAATAGAGTAAAAGGAAAAGGAAAGCTAAATGATGCTAGTGTCAACTGAACCAGAGTTATGTCAAGAAAATCTATTGCTGCTCGAGCATCACTATTGATCAAACATGTTGGTTGATGCTAATCCAAGGATTTTTACAACACCCAAGTATTAAGTGATGACTCAATGTTAGAACTTAGTGATTGCTGAGTAATATTGTTGAGGATGAATTCAAGGAAATTGTGATTCCCAGTTGACTTAGTTGATTTTTTGGGAGATGTAAACCATGTTGAAGATAAGATTAATGAGTTGTATCATTAAATTCAAGGTGATGATTAGGTAAATACCTAATAGAAAAATTCCATAGAATTTTCTAGAAGAAGATCAAGAAGATGGACAAATATAGTGAATCATGTTGAACCTCATCATAAACCCTAAGATCGATGGTGATCATGGAAAATGGTAAAGCAATAAATGCTTATTTAAAGAGGTATAGAGATAAACAAATTATTGACGAGTGAAAGTATATATGAGAGGGACATATAGATAGAGGTAGATAAAAAATGCACAATTTTGTGAGTGAATGCGAAGATAAAGGCGAAATCTTGCAAAGATGTTTTTGATAGTGATAAATGAAATTTGATAAAGAAGGATTAAGTGTTTTTTAAGGGGGAAGACTAATTTCTTGAAGGTTTTCCAAGAGAATCAAGAACATAGATGACAGTGGAGAGATTATCAATGAATCAATACCTGAACCAAATAGAGATATGAACTTGCAAAATGAGTTGTAATCACACATATCAAAACCCTACTATTTTCTTTCTAATCATTCTAAATAGTTTGTATTGAATAACTTTTAACAGAGGTTGACCTAACAACCATTTTGAAGGGCTTAATAGTTTGTGTAAATCCTTTCACAAGGTGACATTCTAAATGGAATGATCAAATTCCTCTGACTAGGTTACTCCTAACAATGTGATTAAATCCTCTAACTAGGTCACATTTAATAGTGTGTATTATAACCTTTAACAAGGATGGCTCCTAATAGAGCTCACTTTGAAAGAGTGAAAAATTGGTGACATGTGCTAGTGGTTTCCCCAAATTGGTCTTCCATGTCAAAATCCTAGTGTCAAAACTGTGTTTAATGCTTTATATGTCTTACATTTTGTATTCAAAAAAGCATGTTATATTTGGAACAATAAATTTCATTTACAGTTGAGATTGAGTAATAATAGAGACTGAGAAACAATAGGATAAGAAGAATAGTAAGAGTTTTATTGTTTAAAAGATTAAATGGTACTTAAGGACCTTGAGTAAATGATTCACCCCCACTCTCAATTATTCTAAACATTGGTATTAGATATTAGTGCTTATAGAGAGAATTTTGAAGGTACTTGAAGCTAAATACCATGACTCACAAGAGAGATGTACCCAAGCTAAATACAAAGAACTTCCCTACATGTAAAATCTAGATCAAGTTGCACATATCTAGTTTGATGTTGTGATCAACTTTGTGGACAATGAGTATGTGAAGGTGACCACTAATCCTCTGACAGCTAATCAACTAAAGTAGAAGTTCTTGAACACAACCAAAAAATGTTGGAGATTTTCTTAGCCCTAAGTTATGTCAAGTTTGGTGAACTAAAAGACTATAAAAATGTAAAAAAATGTGGGAAAAACTGAAGACCATATATGCAAGTGATGAAAAAATCTTGAGAGCCAAACTAGAAAGCCTTTAAAGAGGTAAATTTAATGACATGAGAATGATGGAAGGTGAAAATATTGTTCAATATTGCACAAGAATTAAAGAAGTTTTTAATGCTATTTGTGGCACAAATAGAGAAATCATAGATGAAACTATGATAAGAAATGTATTGAGGACTCTACTCCCTATTTATGCCATTAGAGTATCTTCAATCCAAGAACTTAGATGCACACTAGGTAACACTTTGACCTTGGAGGGTGTAATTGGTAGACTTACTACTTTTGAAATGTCTAACTTTGATAACTATACAACTACTACTATTGAATCTGCATTTAAGTCACAATTGGTTCTTAGTAAAAAGAAAGGAAAACATGTGAAGAGTGAAAGTGATAGTTTTGATGATGAGATTGATGAGCTTGAACCCCTTATTGCAAAATGAATTGCAAGAGGACAAGGTAAATATAAAGGTAAACTACCTATCATATGTTTTTCATGCAACAAAGTAGGTCATATTGCTGCTAGGTATCCAGATAGAGAGGATAAGGATGAAAGGAAGAAAAGCAAGTAAAAAGGAAGAAGAGATGATTGAGACTTCAAGAGAAACAAGGATGAAAAAGATAAGAAATCCTATTATATTGTTGAAAAAGAAATTGATAATGAATCTGAAAGTAATGATGATGAAGTAGTTTATGTTTCTATGAAAGAAGACTATGATGAAAATGAGAAAAGTGCATTTATTTCATATGTAAAAAAAAGTGATAGATAGATAATTGACAGTGGATGTTCAAATTATACAACTAGTGATAAAGAAAAATTTGAAGATATTAGTCCATACTGAATAGATAAAATATGGATGGATAGGGTTTTAGAATAGTGCACATGAAAGAGACCCTAAACCCATATTTTAAATATACATATAGATTCCTATGAAATGGGATGTAAATGCAAGAGACTAATACTGAAATGAAGAAATAAAAGGTACTTACCTTTGAAAAAGAATCAACTAAAAACCCTATCAAACAATCTTAGAAACTGTCAATTTTAGAGATCCTCAACTGAAACTGTGAGATCTACAAAACCCAAAAATATTTTTATTTTTTGAGGGTAGGTCAGCCTTTACTTAGGTAGACCCCAAAAGTTGACCTTGACTTGTACTGCTCTAATGGAAATTCTATTTGCGGATCTTGAAAGTTCAATGAAAAAGGCACTCAAATCTATAATGATACTTGTTGTCCTACACCTGTACCTAAAAGAAAAATGGTTTTTTGTTTGGATGGGAGGTTTTCCTTAGTCAAACCCCAATTTGGAATCAACTTTTAAATGTTATTGGAATTGTAATATGTATAAACAAGGTAAATGGAACTATTCAGCTTGCTTATGTTGAAATCCTTGTAGAGGATTTGAATCCTTGAATACATAAGTATGGGTGCTCCAAACAATGTAGAATAGGATGTAGGATGTCTCAAATCAATTCTCTTAGATCTTGAAAAATATTCTTGAATGTATTTTGGATTAGGAAGAGGCTTGGATGAAAATGGATGAATCTTAAACAAGAGGGCTCCATAGAACTTGAATCCTTCAATGGCTACTAATGGATTTCCTTGATGAATTGAATCCTTGAAATTTTGAAGGCTTGAATGCTTGCTTGAACTTGAGAGCTCAATTGTGAAAGTGGATTCTTGATTAGAGATAGTAGATAGTCTTCCTATCCTCTTCTAGTTTC
The DNA here is from genome assembly GCA_028749045.1 of Cupressus sempervirens. Taxonomy (NCBI): domain Eukaryota; kingdom Viridiplantae; phylum Streptophyta; class Pinopsida; order Cupressales; family Cupressaceae; genus Cupressus; species Cupressus sempervirens. Next base: position 66,811,593 of record CM053788.1, read on the forward strand.
CCATTAGAGAAAATGAGAGGATGAGGCTTCTTTATATAGATATCTAAGGCACAAACTCTTAGAGAGGTTGACATATGAGAAATAAATTCCCATTGGGTCCTTACCCCTAGAAATGAACCTATATTAAATGAAATTTAAGAGTTTACCATTTTGGAGACCAAGACAACTAATCTGGAAGTGGGAAAACAATTCTTTCTAAAACTTGACATCTAGAAATCATGGAGCCTTGAAATTTGGACCTTGGGTCAAGGTCAAGGTCAACTCTAACCCAGATTATGCTAGAGGTCATCCTTAACCTAGGTCAAGGTTGAGGTTGACCTTGACCTAAAAGGTTGACCTTGATCCTAAGGTCAATAATCTCAGGATCTTGGTCCAAAATGCTAGAAAAATGCAGAAAGAAAGTCAAAAAGGGGGCAAAAATAGGGGAAAAATCTAGATCTAAGTCTAGGACCCATTCAAGGCACTTGACATGATCCAAAACCACTTACTAAGAGGGATAAATTCTCTTAACATGGAAGTGCTTCCATTTTAAGATGTTACACATACAAAGGTGGATGTGTAAAATTTTGTAATGATATTTCATGTGTTGTAAAAGGTAAAGGGACTATTCAACTAACTAACAAGATAAAATGTGATAATGTTTACTGGTTTGAAGGACTTAACTATAATTTTTTGAGTGTTTCATAGCTAATCAAATTAGGTTACAAAGTTTAATTTCACAACAAGAAGGCCAAGATACATGATGTTGATGGTAAGCTACTTGGAAGTGGTGAACATACAAGAGGTTACTTGTTGTATCTAGATTTATCAAATGAGACATGTTTGTTTACAAAACAAGGAGATGTTTGGTTATGGCACAAAATATTATGTCATGTAAATTTTGACAATCTAGTTGATATAAGTAAAATGAAGAAAGTAAGAGGGTTGCTTAAATTAAAGAAGGCTGACATTGCTATGTGTAAACAATGTCAACTAGGAAAAATGACCCAATCTAGTTCTAAGAGAAAAGCATACATTTCTAATGATATTTTGGAATTGGTTCATATTGACCTATGTGGACCCATTGATGGTATTTGTTGATGATTACTCTAGGATGATGACTATGATATTTCTTAAAGCTAAATTTAACACTTTTTAGCTATTCAAATGGTATTTAGGCATAGTTGAAAAATAAAAAAGGAAGAGTTTGAAGTGCTTGAGATCTAACAATGGTGGTGAATTCATTTCCAATGAGTTCAGTACATTTTGCAATGATAGAGGAATTAAAAAATAGATGTCAACACTAAGGACCCCTCCTTAGAATAGAATAGCTGAAAGAAGGAATAGATCAATAGTGGATTGTGCAAGGACATTAGTGATGGAGAAGAGTGTATCAAAGAAATATTAGAATGAAGTTATTAGTACTATTGTTTATACCCTGAATAGAGTACAAATAAAGAAAGGTACAAATGTTACACCTTTTGAACTATGGTATGGATATGCTGCTAATGTGAAATATTTCAAAATCCTTGGAATTAGATGCAATATAATTAAAGATAATAGGAATGAAAAACTTGTTGCAAAGAGTGAAGAAGGCATATTCATAGGATATTCTACTAAGATCAAAGCTTATAGGTGTTTAAACTCCAACACTAACAAAATTGTGGAAAGTACAAATGTGAAAATTGGTAAGTTTGCAAAAATAAGTGACATTGGATGCAAAGAATATTGTAAAGACTATAGTACATTCATCTATGTGGATGATGATGCTCCAAGCACTCCTAATGAACAAGAAAACCAAGCTCTAGTCTCTCAATAGACAAAAAATGTTGTAGAGCAACAAATTGTCAAGCAACAGAGAGTTGGTGCTAAGCAACATACTAAAGATGTCAAGTTGTAGATAGACAATGCCCACCATCAAATAGAAAATGTTGAGCATGTAGAAGATGTACTAGAACTAGAACAAGGAAGATAAAATGAGCTTGAGATTGATTTTCAAGATGAACCTATAGAAGAACAAAGAAGGAAACTACTTGTGTTAGCAAAATATGTGAGAAGACATCACAAACCTGATCAAATCATTGGTGATGTTGAATCAAGTGTTATAACAAGGAAAAAAAAATATATGAAACATGCTTAATCTATGAATTTGAACCAAAATAATCAAAGATTCTTTGGAGAATGAAGATGAGATTTAGGAAAAGAATGAGGAAATTGAACAAATTGAGAAGAACAATACTTGGAATTCGGTGCCAATACCATTGGGACAAAGTGAGTTTTTAGAAATAAACTCAATGAGAATGGTGAAGTAACAATAAATAAGAAAAGACTAGTATGCAAGGGTTATGCTTAAGAAGAAAGAGTTGATTATGGAGAAAATTTTTCTCCTGTGGTAAGACTTGAAGGAGTCAGAACTCTTCTTGCATATTCTGTAAGGAAACTCAGGTGTGGAAACAACTTCCTATGCTAATACCTTAAGGAAAGTATTGTGAAAATTCCTATTAAATCCTTACAATTACAAATTTGATATTATGTAAACAACAATATTGAGATCAACCATGAATATAGAAAAGTGATAGAGAAAGAAAACATGTAAACACAAAGATATGCTAGTGGAGAAAATGCTTTCAGTAACACAACCCCACCCCTCCAAAACCTACACAATTTATTATCTTCAACTCAAAGGCTACAACACACTTACAATGCAAGTTCTTTTCAAGACATGGAAGACAAATCTAGTAGCAACCAACAATACACTTTTTACTCTCTCCTATCTTCAAACCTAAAAATGCTTATATCATGCACTTTCCTTTTTAGGGCAATTTTTAATGAACAAATTTATTAGGTTTTTACCATTCTCTAGAAAATAGGAACCCAAAATTTTTTTTGGGGTGATATCCTAAACCCTACATGCTAGATCGAGACTTGAGTGTATAGTACTCAATAATCAATTACCACATCTCTTCACTTCTTCACCCATCATCATATCTTCCAATGATAGCTCTTATGCATTATAGGAATCTATCTTAACCATTTTAGTCATGATCTCCTTGCACACTATTCAAGATGCCAACACATGCAAGTGGAGTGACACATCAACATGCCAACTAGACATGTACACTCAGACTGAATTACATTATTTGCAAAAAATACATTTATAAAACAAATAATAAGAATAGGAATTATCCAAGGTTGAGACACCTTATTCCTAACATATTTAACCTACAAGAAGTTCAAGGTATATCAAATGGATGTTAAATCTGCATTTTTATATGGTATATTGGAGGAAGAAGTATACTTGATCAACCTAAAGGATTTGTGGATCTAGACAAGAAGAACATGGTATGTAAACTGAAAAAATCCCTCTATGGATTGAAACAAGCCCCAAGAGAAAGGTATGAAATATTGCTTAATTATTTGGTGAAGATTGGTTTTGAAAGGACAAATGATAATAGTAATCTATATTTAAAGAATGGTAAGAATAATGAAGTATTATTGTCTGAAATATTTTTTGATGATACTATATTTGGAGGAAGAGAATCATTATGCAAATAATTTTTTGATGAAAATGAAGAAGGAATTTGAAATGTCTGTGTTTGGTGAGATAAAATTCTTTGTTGGATTACACATATGTCAAATAAAGTTTGGTATTTTCATTACATAATCCAAACACATCAAGGAGATACTAAATTTTTTTGGAATGGAAGATTCAAGGTTAGTGAGCACATCTATGTCAATAAGACATAAGCTATCTAAGAATGATGAATCTACTAATCTGAACCAGACCTTATATAGATCCATGATTGAAAATTTATAATATTTTGTTCATTACAAGCCAAATATTTCTTTAGTAGTTGGGATAGTTGCTACATTTTTAGAAAATCCTAAAGAGAATCACATGATGGATGTAAAAATAATATTGAGATATTTGAAAGGTACAAAAGACTATGGATTATATTACAAGAGAAGTGATACATTTGAACTAAAGGTATTCACTGAATCAAATTGGACGAGAAATATTGATGATAGAAAAAGAATTAGTGGAGGTGAATTCTTTATAGCAAAGGGATTGGTGTCATGGACAAGCAAGAAATAGAATTATATTTCCCAATCAACAATTGAAGCTAAGTATGTGGTAGCTATAGTAAGTTGTTCAAACATTATGTGGACCAAAAAATTACTAAAAGGTATGAAAGAAGAGGTTACAAATCCAATGGTTATCTATTATCATAACACAAGTGCTATTAACATTTCAAAGAATCTAGTGATACAAACTAAGAAAAAGCACATTGCTATCAAGTATCATTACTTGAGGGAACTAGTACAAGATAAAGAAGTGAAGCTAGAATATGTAAACACCAAAGAATAGATTGCTGACATATTCACAAAACCCTTACCTAAAGATGCTCATGATTATCTTAGAGGTAAATTAGGGGTGATTCCCCTAATCAAAAATTGCATCAAATGTGCTACTCAGAATATCATACACTTTGATGAAATACAGTTCTACCTTGGGGCATGGCTAAGGTAGATAGTCATGTACAACATAACAAATTATTTATAGATAGAAATCAGCCAAAAATGCAAAATCTACATAACTTAGATGTATGAAGATATTGAAGCTAAGACAACTTAGTGTCTTTGGAATTGTTGTCAAAGAGGGAGAGATATACAATGGGAGAGATAAATAATAAAGTCAGAGAGAGAGAGAGAGAGAGAGAGAGAGAGAGAGAGAGAGAGAGAGAGAGAGAGAGAGAAGTGAGTTATATCAAAGAAGGAGAATATGAATATAGAAAAGAAACTATTATCTCAAAGGGAGAAAATATTTTTCGATTGTATGGTAACCAGGTTAGCTACTTCTACTATTGAGATGCAAATATTTTTGGAATATAGAGATTTTTCCATCAATGCCAAAGACGGAGATTGTTGGAAACTTACAATTGCAAAAAATGTTGTTTTGTCATTGATATCAAATTGCTATTCCCTTAATATTGGTGTATATAGGGTTATGAATAGTCAACTTGTGGCTATCTTAATCCTTAATTAAGTCATGTTATCATTATTATATTATTATTTATGTAGGTAGGTCAGCCTAGGTGTTATGTATGGTTGTTTCTATTCAACCTAAACATAATTAGGTATATATAAGAGGTTGTGAGTCTTATTTCAACAACATATTGTGAAGTGTGTTCTCATTGGATATATTTGGAGGTTTCCCCATCAAAGTGGCCTATTAATCTCAGCTATTATCAAGTATTTACATAATATTTCATATTATTTCTTATATTATGCAAGTTATTTCATTATGATTGGTATTGGAGCATAATCTTGGCACCATAGAGGCAATATTTTTTCTCAACATTGGGGAGATTGTGGGAAGAGCATAACTTTAAGATTTTAGCAATTTTTAAAAATATTTTAAATTTTTTTTTGAAGACCATATTAAAGAAGCTATAGTCCAAAATTTAGAGGAATTAGAGAAAATCTGAGAAGATCATTGCATAATTACTATTTCTACACAATTTATTGAGATCTTCATATCTCTCACATCCTACCAAATTGGAGTATAACTTGTACTAGATTTTGGAATACATAGTAGAGAAGCCTAAATTTCAAATCTTGTAGATATTGGGAAAAAAAGCAAGATATTGCAAAATTAGGAAAATTCTTTCTCAAGGCAGCAAATTTGCTAATTTTTTTGGGATTGTTTTGAGTAAGGGTATCTTTTCCCTAGTAAGTTACAATTAAAATAAAATAAAAATCATAGAATTTACATTTCATTTGTGTGATTTATTTCAAAAATATTGGTTTCCATCATGACAGGGCCTTCAACAAGAGGCAAAAAGAATGCTACCACATTGAGGAAATCTTCTAATCAAGATTGGGAAGCAACAAAGGATAGTAATACTAATGAGGAACTCAATAAGTTCAAGGAAGAGGTTAAGAGGGATATGTTTCACCTACGAGGAGATATATTAGATATACAAAGCATGTTAAGCACCTATATGAATGGAACAAGGAAGGAGCTCTCAAGCAATCAAGGTTAAACCTTCAAGTTGACTAATAATGACCCAAATTTTATTAATCCTATGGGGTATAGGAATTTCTTTCCAAAGGTGGATATGTGAAATTTTTTTGGAAGGGAAACTCTAACATGGATAAATCAAATGGAGGTTTTCTTGAAGTACATCAAATCCCATATGGACAAAAGGTTGTGATGGCTTCCTTATATCTAGAACTAGATCAATTTATTTTGTATCATTGGCTTTGTACTCAAAGGAGGAAAAAGGGTCTTACTATATCATGGTCAATTTTTATAGAACTCCAAGTACAATATAGCAATAGTGTGATAGAAAAATTCTTTAGCCAACTTGCTAAACTTCAAAAAATAGGGTTAGTTAAGGATTATATTCAAAAATTACAAAATCTATCCTTAGGAGTGGATACAATTACAAAGTAGAACTTGAATGATTTATTCTTGGATGGTCTCAAGGATCAAATTCAACATGAGGTACACATGTTTTGTCCTAGCTTAGTAAATGAGTCTTTTATATTGGCACATAGGGTAGAGGAGAAGTTCTTGATTCCTAGAAAGCAAGGGGCTAATGCAACAAGAGAAAAATGATATTCAACACCTTCTCTTCATCAAATCCATAAAAAATTGATGACCACTTGCTTCATAAAAAATAGGTACTTTCAGGACTCGAGGAAAATTTAACTATGGTACAAAATTGAATGAAACAACAAGCAGACCAACATTGTAGTGAAATAAATTTTGAACTTGGGGACTGGGTCTTCTTGACATTGCAACCTTATAAAAAAATCTCAATGAAGCAAAAAAAAGGAATAAAAAATTTTCTCCAAGATATTATGGACCATACCAAATCATGCAAAAGATTGATAGTGTTTCCTACAAGCTTGAGTTGCCACCAACAACAAAGATACATCCATTTTTTCATGTTTCTTGTTTGAAGAATGTAATTGGGTAGAACATTCCTACTCAAATAGTACTACCAAAACTTGATGAAGAAGGAAGAATAATTTTGGAATCAAAGTACATTCTTCAAACATACATGAAGAAGCTAAGAAATAGAACCTTAACTCAGTATCTCATCCAATGGAAGAACTTACTAGTTGAAGATGCCACATGAGAGGATGAGGAGTTCATTCAAAAGAATCCACACCTGGTTAGCATTGAGGAGAATGATTCTTTCAAGAGAGGGGGCATGCTATGACCTTAATATTGGTGTATTTAGGGTTATGAAAAATTCAACTTGTGGCTATCTTAATCCTTAATTAATTCATGTTATCATTATTATATTATTATTTAGGTAGGTAGGTTGGCCTAGGTGTTATGTAGGGTTGTGTCTATTCAACCTAAGAATAATTAGGTATATATAGGAGGTTTTAAGCCTTATTTCAACATTATATTGTGAATTGAGTTCTCATTGGAGATATTTGGAGGTTGCCCCATCGAAGTGGCCTATTACTCTTAGCTATTATGAGGTATTCATCAAATATTTCATATTATTTCTTCTATTGTTCAAGTTATTTCATTACATAAATCTATTAATGATACATATTTCTACCTAATATAAATGACATAGCTATTTTATTGTTGAACAAGATTTGAAAATTTTCTCATAACAATAGCACCTAGAGGAAAGGTTGAGTTATGAAAAGAAAGCTACACTAGATATTTGATTAGATAGACTTTAATAAATAAAAGTGATTATTTATGTCAAGAAGTTTAAACCAAGCAATCAATAGAGTAATAGGAAAATGAATTTTGAGTGATGCTAGTTTCAACCAAGCCAAAGTTAGTGGGGAGAAAATCTAGTATTGACTAAGCATCAGTATCAACTGAGCAAGTTAGTTGATGACAAGGCAAGAAGTTTTACAACACCTAGGTATTAAGTGATGATCAAGTGTTAGAACTTAGTAATTTCCAAGTAATACTATTGAATATGAATTCAAGGAAATCATGATTCCTAGCTGACTCAGTTGATTTCTTGGGAGAGAATTAGTAAAGACGTAACATACTAATTCCAAAGAAGTTTCTAGAAGAAGATCTAGAAGATGGACATGTATAGTGAATCATGTTGAACATGATTGTAAACCATAAGATTTGTGGTGATTATATAAAATGGTAAAGAAAGAATTTCCTATTTAAAGAGGTACAAAGCCAAAAAAATTATCAAGGAGTGCAAGAATATGCTAGAGGCACATATAGACAGAGGTAGATCAAAAACACACAAGTATTGAGTGAATGAAAAGCTAAAGGAGAAAGCTTATAGAGATGTTGCTAATAAGGATAAGTGAAATCTAAGAAAGAGGACTTAAGTGTTGTTGAAGGGGAAAGATTGATTGCTTGAAGGTTTTTGAGTGAATCAAGAACAAACATGATAGTGGAAAGCTTATCAATGAATCAACACCTAAATCGAACAAAGATATGAACTTGCAAAGTGAGTTGTAATCACATAGATTGAAGCCCTATTGTTTTCTTTCTAATCATTGTAAATAGTTTATATTGAATTCCTTTTAATAGAGGTTGACCTAATAGTCATTTTGAAGGACTTAATAGTCTATCTAAATCTTTTCACAAGGTGACATTCTAAATGAAATGATAAAAGTCCTATGACAAGGCCACTCCTGATAGAGTGATTAAATCCTCTAACTAGGTCACATTTAATAGTGTGTATTTTAACCTTTAATAGGGTTGGCTCCTAAAAATCCTTGTATCAAAACTATGTTAAATGCTTTATATGTTTTAAATTTTATATTCAACAAAGCATGTTATATTTGGAATAGTAAATTTTGTTTAGAATAGAGATTAAGTAATAGTAGAGACCGAGCAACAAAAAGATAACAAGAACATTAAGAGTTTTATTGTTTAAAAGTTCAAATGCTACTTAAGAACCTTGAGTAACTAATTCAAGCCCCCTCCCTCTTAGTTATTCTAAGCATTTCTAACAATCTTTAGCAATATGTCAAAATGAGTTGTACTTATAACACATGATTCTATATATCTTATTACATAAGTTGCACCAATAGGTCTAATAGTTGCTATGTTAGTACCTTAATACATATTATTATTGAATCTAGGTCTTCTAAATTCACTAGCTCTATGTCCATAAGCATAAAAATTATAACAATACCTAGTAAAAAGGTTAGAATACTTACCTATACAATCCTTGTTTAGGTCTTCTTATTGTTTTTGGGCTATTGGCTCACAAGATTTAATTCCTTAGTAACTTAAAATCTCTTAGATGATTCACCTTCATAGTAATTAATACTAGTCTTATCATAAGTAGGTCTTTACATAATGATCTGCTCATCAAGATTTTCAGTGTAGGAATACAACTTCTCATTGTGTTTCTTTATCTATGTGAGCTCTCCTTTCACAAAAATATTATTCTTCTCAAGTTTTGTAAATTCCAACTTTGTATTCTCAAGATCAAATGTCACCTTGATAAGTTTGGATTTCATATCTACACTCTCTGATCTCAAATCTAATTGACTTTTCTTCTCATCTTCCATCAAGCATATTTTAAGAATGGTGATTTCAAGTTCATGCTTTAGGATCTCATTTTCCTTCTTTATTTAGAGAATACATCACAATATTTAATCTAATCACTTGTCTTGTTCTCCTGGGAATTGATAGATTCAATCTCCTTTTTCAACTTCTAAATGTAAGCTTTTCCCTCTTTGCATTTATTCTTCAAACTGTCTCTTTCTTCTGTAATCACATCTAGCTCCTAAAGAGCTTCTACATTATTTTTCAATTGATCCATATGCATAGTGATGTTACTTAAGTTGTTAGGCCTTCTCTAAGTAAATTTTCTCTGATACCAATTGTTATAAATAAGAAATAATGAGAGGGGGGTTGATGAGGACACAATCAAAGACCAAAACAAACACAATAGGAAAAGGAAAATAATATTATCAAAATTGATATGGTATTACATTTAGCACAGTGAAAATAGACCCAATGACATGCCCTAGGGCTTACAATGTTGTGTAATTCTAGAAAAAACCCTTCTCACAGTACCTTCTTCCAAACTCCACAAAAAATTGCATTTACAATTCCATAAATGTTCTTAAGTAACCCTAATTAGGTTTAGGGTTAGGAATAAATTTTAGAATATGCTATTTGGCATCCACTACCAAAATAGAAGGTTCTAGAAAACTCATCAAAAGTTAGTGTAAATTTAGAAGAATCCAAAAATGGTAGTCTAACTTCTGAGAGGCATAACTTTTGATCTGAGACTTCAACTAACAAATTTTTTACATTTCCAAAAAGATCTCCAAGTGCTCTATAGCCTTATTAAGGAGATTTTCTCATCCCTCATTTTTTTGGCTTGTACAAGGCCATTTAGTGCCTCAAATCTGACTTTGAAGCACTCTTAGAGGGTCTCTAGGCAACTTAAGACTACAAAAACTTTCAAACCATAAAGCCTTTTGACCTAATTCTTTTTCCGGAGTGCTTTAAATTAAAAGTATAATCATCCCTCCAACTTAAACCCTCTAAACCATCATAATTATTGCTCAATTACAAAATAATCTATTTTTGCATTGGCACATATCCCATGGTGGTCAAAAACTCTAGCCTAGAAAACCAATAGTGGAACTATGAGAGTTGGAATCTCTAATTGACCCAAATGGTTACCTAGAAATGAAAAATCATTAAATAGAAACTAACACTAAGCATATTTTTGGGTGATACAGGATTGCCCTTACACCACTAGATGCTCCTGCATCAGACACCTAGGGTAGATTAAAAAGTTACCCTATCACTTTATAGCTAGTAGAGGAAAACCTAAATGGGAAACCTCCACTGTGGATATCCAAGTTGAATCTTCTACTAGTCATCCTTTCCACTTCACCGGGTATTCTTCATACTACCTATTTTTGGTAATCTGACCCATATGACTATCTAGAATTTCTTCAATCTCTTCCTTTTAGAAGTAGGAATTGGACATGGCTCTAGCATCAACTCCTCATCTACAACATCATCATGATATTCTGTTAAGTCTGCAATATTGAAAATATGAGAAATGTGAATCTCATTTGGAAACTCCACCTCATATGCATTTCTTGAGTCATGTTTCTTCAAAATTTTGTAGGAGCCAAATTTCTTTAGCTTTAGCTTTTTGTAGGTACCCATTGGAAATCATTCCTTCCTCAAGTATACCATAACTAGATCACCAACTTGGAACTCCTTATGTCTCCTCTTTTGATCTGCCCTAGCCTTATACTATAGGTTCATCTTGGAAATATGTGCATGTATCTCCTCATGTAGGTTCTTGACATGTTCAGCAAAATCTTCTACCTTAGCACTTGTCCGCTCCCCTTACTTCATCTTCCTTAGCTCTAGTGTAGTCCTTAGAGTACTCTCATACACAATTTGGAATGGTGATCTACTAGTACTCCTATTCATAGAATTATTGTAAGAAAATTATGCTTATGGTGGAATCAAATCCCATCCCTTTGGCTTATCTCCTACTAAACACCTCAGCAAATTGCCCAGACTTCTATTTGTCCATCAGTTTGCAGATGATGTGTAGAATTAAACTTCAATTCTATCTTCAACTTCTTTCACAAACTCCTATAGAAATACCCAACAAATTTAGTATCTCTATTAGAAATAATAATTTTTGGGAGACCATGTAGCCTCACCAACTCTCTAAAAAACAAATCTATAATATGTACTGCATCAGGAGTCTTGCAGCATGGAATGAAATGTGCCGTCTTGGAGAACCTACAAACCACCACAAATACTGAGTCATTACCCCTTTGTGTTGATAGTAATCCAAGGACAAAATCCATACTTATTTCCTCCCAAGGTTTTGATGGAATAAAAAATGGCTGATAGAGTCCATTATTTTTCCTAAATCTTTTGGCTGTTTGACATAATTGACAACTCTACACAAACTTCTTCACATCCTATGACATTTAAGGCCAAAAATAATGTTCTCTAATAATGGTAATGGTCTTATCTTGACCAAAGTGTCATGTCATCCCTCCACTATGCTTCTCCTTGATCAAGTTCTCCCTCATGGAACTTCGTGGAATACACAATTGACTTCCCTTGAACAACATGTACCATCTTGAATCATGTAATCTAGCCACCTAGTCTTGTCTAGGGTAACAAGTTCTTTACAAGCCTTCCAAGCCTTTGAAAAGTTAGGATCCTTAGGGTACAAATTCTTGAGTTCATCAAACCCAACCACTTTAACCTACATTATTGTTACCAACAACTATCTCCTACTTAATGCATGTGCAACCCTATTAGACCTTTTGCTTCTATGTTTTAATAAAAATGTATAGCTTTGCATTAACTCTACCCATTTCAAATGTCTCTAATTCAATTTACCTTGGCTATTTAGGTGCTACAATGCCTGGTGATTAGTAGACAAAAAAATTCTTTTGGAAAAAAATAATGCCTCCATTTCTTTAAGGCTTGAACTATTGCATAGAACTCCTGATCATAAACAAAATACTTCTTCTTTGCATCATTCAATTTTTCACTAAAATAGGCAATAGGCTTACCTTATTGGCTCAAAAATAGCCCTAATAACACTACCACTAGCATCATAATCCACCTAGAACACTTTTTTGAAATTAGGAAGTGCCAACATAGGTTGCTCTATCACCTTCTTCTTCAAAAATTCAAAACTCCTTGTAGCTCCTGTAGTCCACTTGAACTCTTTTCTATCTCCCCTCATTGTTTTAGTTAGAGGTACACATATGCTACTAAAATTCCTAAAGAACTTCCTATAAAATCTAGCCAGACCATGGAATGACCTCACCTTAGTGGTAGGCCATGAAGTAGGCCATTCCAAGATGACCTTCACCTTCTCTGGGTCAATTTTGAGACCTTTAGTTGATACAAAAAACCCCAAATAGACTAACTCCCTTTTGAAAAAGCTAAATTTCTTCATATTAGTCAACAATTTCTCTTCCCTCAACCTTTCAAGGATACTATGAATGTACAATAAATGTTCATCCAAAGATTTATTGAAAATCAAAATATCACCTAGATAGACAATAACACATTTTCCATAAAAAATTCTTTTGTACCTCATTCATAAGCCACATGAACGTACTTGGCACATTGGTCAGTCCAAAGGGCATGACTAACCACTCATATAGACCCTCCTTGGTCTTGAATGCAGTCTTCCACTCATCTCCCTCTCATAGTTGTATCTAGTGATAGCCACTCTTGAGATCTATCTTTGTGAAGTACTGAGCTCCACTCAAGTAGTCCATAAGACCATCCATCCTTGGAAAAGGAAGTCAATACTTGATGGTTATTTTATTTATAGTCCAAGAGTTTGTACACATTCTCCACTCTCCATCCTTCTTTGGTGCTAGTACTTTAGGTACTACACATGGACTTAGGCTTTCTTGAATTAAGCCTTTCCTTAATAGCTCCTAAACTTGTTTTTTTAGCTCCTTAGTCTTAGTAGGATTCATCCTATGAGTAGCCTTGTTAGGAAAAATAGCTTCAGGGACTAAATTTATTTGATAACTGATTTGCCTTATTGGCAGAGACCCTTCTGGCACATTATCATAGATGAAATCTCCATACTCACTTAATATACCTAAAACTTCACTACTACCTTCCTTATCTTTTCTAGGAATTAAAGCATAACACATATGTTGATGCTTCATGTCATCCAAAAATTTTCTTCCATCAACAAGACATACCCTAGCACTACTGCATACCTTTCCACCCTCCTTTATCAAGGACTTCAATTTGAGGAAAACTCCATTCTTTGTCAGAGAGTATGCATTTGAATGACCATCATGTATATCATGTCTATCAAATTTCCATGTCCTTCCCACAAATAAATGGTAGACATCCATTGGGATGATGTCACAAAGAGCCTCATCATGGTAACTCCCAATCTTGAACTTTACCAAACACTTCTCACTAACTAGGGCCTTATGATCATCTTGTACCCAAGCAATCTGATAGGGATGGGGGTGTTTATCCCTCTTGAGCTTTATCTTTGAGACCATCTCCTTTGACATGAAGTTTTCAGTGCTCTGTCATGTCCCCTTTTCAACTAATTAAAAATAATAAACTTTGCTAAGGTATGCAGGCTCCAAAAAGGTGAAGTTTCGGAAAAAGAGGCTAATATTTGGAAACCAATGGAATAATAAATTAAAATTATTATTAAATTATATTTTATTAACCCTTCTTGGATGTGAGTTAGGGTTATGCCCTCTTTTAAGGGGTTTGGAGACATTTTGGGCTCATTCTAGAACTTGATTTTCGCTTATTGCTTTGTTGTTCTTCAGAGGCTACCAAACCTGTGGAGAAGGAGACCTAAGGATGGGATTTTTCAGGTTTCTAGGAAGGCTAAGGATGGGAGTTTGAATCAATTCCATGTGCAAGCTCATGCAGAGTTTTCCTTTGTGCTGAATAGTGTAGATTTGTGAGTTTTCGGGTGTGTTTTTTGTAAGAGTTTGGTGTTTCCGGTTGAGTATTTCATATCAGTTTGGGTTGCTGCTATATATAAAACATTAAGATGTTAAAATAGATTTGAATATATTTATTTTGCTATGATTATACTTTTGTGATGGATTATTAGTGTTTTTGTGGTGTTTTCGACTATTTTGTGTTGTTTTCAAAAGCCCGATGAGCATAGTTTTTGTCATACATTTGTGAGCTATTGTGTAAACGCTATACAGATATAGAAATTTCATTTTGTAGGATTTTATGCTGCTAAAATTTTTGTAAAAATGTCCATTTTCAGATTTATTAATAATATATGAAGTTGTGAAGTTTTTGGCACTATTTCGAACATACCCAATTTGTGGTTTATTGAGAAATTGGTGGATCTTTGTATTATTGGTTATTTGATTTTAAAAATCTGATTAGAGGTTTGAAATATCATATAAAATAAAAAAAGAAAAATTTCAGTGGTATCAGAGCTATGATCTTGCCAGCCTGAGGGTTTGTAGAAGTTTGCATGCAACTAAGTGAAAGAGAAAAAAGATATTTGCAGCGAGAAAAGAATAAAGAAATTTTGATCAAACCTCCAGTTGAAAGTAAAAGTAAAAAATCCAAGGAAGGGAAAAGTATGGCTGATCCAGATGAGATGGCAAAAAAATTCTTTCAAGACATCCAAAATACTCAGAAGCAAACAGTGGATAGTTTGGCAGAAACTAGAGAGGCTTTGTGAATATTGACAGGAAAACTACAAGGAGTTGCATCTATTAATGAGAAAGGGAGCACTTCAGAGGAGCCAAAAAATCTAAAATCCACACCATCTAAATCAACCAAAACTATTTTCTTGCTTGCAGATGAGCCACCAGTACCAAATCCAACCCTTAATCCCATGGAAGAGGTTACAGGTAACTTGATTGCATTAAGAGCTACTTACAATGGCTTAGATGATGACTTTTGTAGTTCGGTTCCTTTTAGAGAATATGTGGATATGATGAACACTCTGATGCCCAAGAAAAAGAATAGGAGGGAGCATGACATAAGTGGAAGAGAGCTCAAAAATAAAATAAGCAATTTTACATCACCTACTTTTGATGGAACAAATAAAATTCAGCTAGAGCATGGCTACAAAAATTACAGACTTTCTTCACACTTAACCCCATGAAGGAGAGTGATGCTGTTCAATTTGCAAGTCTACACTTGGAAGATGCAGCCTATGATTGGTGGTATCATGGAATGACTACTCAAGGTCATGATCAGGTAACTACATTTGATGATTTCAATCAAAGAGTGATAGATAGATTTGACCTCAAGGATGATAAAGAGTACTTTAAAGAATTGTCAAAGTTGAAGCAAACCAAATCAGTTAATGAGTATATAGAAGAGTTTCAAAAAAGTGGCTGTTATGGTACTTGATATGAGTGAAAAGAGGATTGTTTATCTTTTTCTTGATGGTTTAGAAGATTTTGTTAAGAGTTTGGTTAAGGCTTTCTCACCTTCAACCTTATAGGAAGCTATCAAAAGAAGCTTGCAACTTGAAACTTGCATGCCTATGAAACCAGTCACTAATCAAAAACCCCAAAATCTTTGGAAACATAAGGGAAATTTTTAGAAAAAGACTTTCCCAACACTACCACCAAAAGATGTGATAAATGTGGCAAAAAAGAAGGTAGATGAAGAGACTAGGAGTGAATTACGAAGGAAAAAGCTTTGTTTTACTTGTAGAGAACTATGGGTTCCAGGACACAGATGTTTGGGGAAAGGTCAAGTGCACTATATTGATGTTGCTTCTGAATCTGATTCAGATGAGCATGTGAAATTTCATGACACTAAGGAGGAGGTAGAAGAAGAGAAAGAAAAAGAAATTAGAAAGGATGGCACTTTAGCAGCATTATCAGGAGTCCCTAGATACCATCCCTTTCGAATTCGAGGGGTACTGGCAGGGAAAAGGTTGACAGTTCTTCTTGATAGTGGAGCAACTCACAATTTTATTGATGAGGGATTTGTCATGAAAAGAGGGCTTAAAACAGAAGATTTTGAGGGATTCAACGTTATTGTACCTAACGGATTCACTATGCCTTGCACACGGGTGGTGAAACAACTCAAGATGACCTTAGGAGATTATGAGTTATGTGGTGACTTCTATGTGGTTGGTATTGGGGAGACAGATCTTGTATTGGGTGTTCAATGGTTGCACTCTATTGGAGGCTATTACATGAATCATCAAACTATGGAGTTTAAATTTCATTCCAATGGGAAAGAAGTCATATTGAGAGGCTTATCGAATGGAGCACCTAAGGCGGTCTCTGCAAAGAGGATGGAGAAGAATTTTTGAAGAGGACAAGTAGCATGGGCAGCAGGAGTCATAATCCATCCAACAAACTCTCCAAAGAATCAAGGTAATTTCCATTTTGAAATTCAAAATATTCTTGATAAGCATAGTATAGTTTTAAATGACTTGCCTCCAAGATTACTACCAGATAGAGGTATTGAGCATGTTATAGAGTTAGAACAGGGTGCCAAACCAATTATAGCAACCCCATACCGCCATCCAAGAGGTTATAAGGAAGAAATTGAAAAAACTATTAAAGAACTCTTGGACATGGGATTCATAAGGCCTAGCTCTAGTCCATTTGCATCATCTATGGTACTTGTCAAGAAAAAGGATGGTACAATGAGAATGTGTATAGACTATAGGGCTCTAAACAAGAAGACCATAAAAAATAGGTATCCCATACCACACATAGATGAACTCATTGATGAGTTACATGGTGTTGTATACTTATCAAAAATTGACTTAAGATTAGGGTACCATCAAATCCAAATGACGAATGAAGATGTGGAAAAGACTGCTTTCAGATGTCACTATGGGCACTTTGAATTTCTTGTTATGCCATTTGGCCTCACTAATGCACCTGCAACATTCCAATCTTGTATGAATAAGGTATTTAGCCAGCATCTTTGAAAATTTGTTTTGGTATTTTTTGATGATATCTTGATTTACAGTAAAACATGGGACGAGCATCTAAAGCACATAGAAACTATTTTAGGAATCTTGGAGCAGCAATCTTTCTATGCTAAGCTATCTAAATGTGAGTTTAGTTTGACAAAGATCTTATATTTGGAACATATTATAAGTTCTAAAGGAGTACAGGTTGATCAACAAAAAATCCAGGCAATTTTGGATTGGCCTCCACCCACTAATCTTACACAGTTGAGAGGTTTCTTCGGGTTGTGTAGCTACTATAGGAGATTTGCCAAGGGATTTTCTCAGCTTGCTGCCCCCTTGACTGATTTGACAAAGAAAGGAGCTTTTGTTTGGACAAAAGAGGCACAAAAAACATTTGATAAGCTTAAGGAGGTAATGAGTTCATGCCCTGTGCTTGCAATTCCAAATTTCTCTTTACCTTTTGTTGTTGAACGTGATGCTTTTGGAGAAAGTATAGGGGCTGTCCTAACTCAAAGGAAACATCCAATAGCATTTGAGAGTAGAAAATTAAATCAATTAGAGAAAGGTTACTCCATCTATGATAAGGAAATGTTGGCAATCATGCATGCACTTCATAAGTTTAGACAATATTTGGTATGTGGGAGATTCATTGTAAAGACAGACCATAATAGCCTCAGGTTCTTCTTGAACCAAAGGGATTTGAATGATCATCAACAAAAATGGGTAAGCAAATTGCAAGCTTATTATTTTGATATTGAATACATGAAAGGAAAGAATAATGTGGTTGCTGATGCTCTCTTAAGAAAGCCCACTTTGTGTTCCTTAACATCTATCTCTACTGATTGGAAAGTCTTCATAATTTCAGAGGATGCTAAAGATTCCTTTGCCACTAAGATTTTGGATAAGTTAGTGGATGATAACAGGTACAAGGTTGTTGATGAATTGATTTATTACAAGAATAGGATCTTCTTAGTGCCAGGATCAAAAACTAAGGAGATGATATTGAGGGCCTTTCATGACACACCTTTGGCTGGTCATCAGGGATACTTTAAGACATACATGAAAATTTGAGAGTAGTTTTTATGGAAGGGTATGAAGGAGGATGTCCTTAAACACATTAAGGAATTTATGGTATTCCAACAAAGCAAGAGTGAGAAAAATTTTCCTACAGGGTTGTTGCAGCCACTTCCTATTCCTGAACAAAAATGGGAAAGTATTTTCATGGACTTCATCACTGGGTTGCCCAAGGTTCAAGGTAAGGATTGAATATATGTGGTGGTAGATAGACTAACTAAGTATGCACATTTCTTTCCTATCACATCTGATTTCAAGGCATCACAAGTGGCCGAATTGTTCTTCAAGGAAATTTTTAGATTACATGGCTTGCCTAGAAACATTGTTAGTGACTGGGATAGTAGATTCCTCAGCTCTTTTTGGAAGGAGCTCTTTCATTTGGCAAGAACTAAACTCACTCTCAGTACTAGCTATCACCCTCAAACAGATGAACAAATAGAGATAGTTAATAAATGGATAGATGGATATTTGAGGAACTATGTTTCAAATCAACAACATGCTTGGGTGAAATGGTTACACCTAGGGGAGTATTGTTACAATACATCTCATCACATGTCTATTGGTATGCTTCCTTTTTGTACTCTTTATGGTTATGATGCCCTTTCCTTTGTTGATCTAATACTTTTCGATAGCAGAGTACCAGCAGCAAGTGATTTTGTCAAGGAAAGCCAAGACATAATAAGGTCCCTCAAGGATAATCTACAACATGTACAAAACCAACAAAAGTTATATGCTGATAGGAAAAGGATTGAAAGATATTTTGAGGTGGGAGATTTGGTATTTTTTAGGTTGAAGCCATATAAGCAAAGCACCTTGAAGAGGAGTGGGGTAGAGAAACTCAAGCCAAGGTTCTATGGGCCTTATAAGATCATCAAGAAGGTAGGAGAGGTAGCTTATGAATTGGAGCTCCCACCAAACAGCAAAATACATAATATTTTTCATGTATCATGCCTAAAGAAGGTTATAGGCTAGAAAACCATAGTATCTATAGAATTACCACCTCTTGATGATGAAGGGAAATTAGTTTTGATACCAGAAGAGATTTTGGATACAAGAGAGAAAAGATTGAGAAATAGGAGCATCATAGAGCATTTGGTCAAATGGAAAGGATTACCACTAGAGGATGCAACTTGGGAAGGAGAAAATATTCTTGAAAATTCCAACCTTCATTGCTTGAGGACAAGCAATATTTGGGAGGGGAGGACTTCTCATGTCCCCTTTTCAAATAATTAAAAATAATAAACTTTGCTAAGGCAGGCAGGCTCCAAAAAGGTGAAGTTTCGGAAAAAGGGGCTAATCTTTTGAAATAAATGGACTAATAAATTAAAATTATTATTAAATTATATTTTATTAACCCTTCTTGGATGTGAGTTAGGGTTATGCCCTCTTTTAAGGGGTTTGGAGACATTTTGGGCTCATTCCAGAACTTGATTTTCGCTTATTGCTTTGTTGTTCTTCAGAGGCTGCCAAACCTATGGAGAAGGAGACCCATTGACAAGAGTTTGTAGGTTTCAAGGAAGGATAAGGATGGGAGTTTGAATCCATTCCATGTGCAAGCTCATGCAGAGTTTTCCTTTGTGCTGAACAGTGCAGATTTGTGGGTTTTCGGGTGTGTTTTTTGTAAGAGTTTGGTGTTTCCGGTTGAGTATTTCATATTAGTTTGGGTTGCTTCTTTATATCAGACACTAAGATGTTAAAATAGAGCTGAATATATCTATTTGGCTATTATTATACTTTTGTGATGGATTATTAGTGTTTTTGTAGTGTTTTCGACTATTTTGTGCTATTTTTAGGAGCCCGATGAGCATAGTTTTTGTCCTACATTTGTGAGTTGTTGTGTAAATGCTATAAAGATTTGGAAATTTAATTTTGTAGGCTGTTATGCTGCTAAAATTTCTGTAAAAATGTCCATTTTCAGATTTATTAATAATATATGAAGTTGTGAAGTTTTTGGCGCTATTTTAGACATACCCGATTTGGGGTTTATTGAGAAATTGGTGGATCTTTGTATTATTGGTTGTTTGATTTGAAAAATATGATTAGAGGTTTGAAATATCATATAAAATCAGAAAAGGGACATGTCATGCTGACACCATTAACAATCACATCACAACATTTACCCTCACACTTGCATCTGGTATGAAACAAACTCCTCCTTTGTCCAAGTTTAGTCACATTGCTCAGTAAGAATCTTTTATTTACTAGAACCTCTCCTCTTTTTAAATCTTCTAAATGTGATAACTATGCATCATCATCCACATGAGCAATCCTTTCTTTACCATTAGCTCTCCTATTTGTCCTTCCTTGGTGTTGAGGGCATTTGTAGGCATGATGACCTTCTTCATTGCAATGAAAATAGGTAACATGGAAGCCTCCTCTTCTTGAACCTTATCCATTTCCTCTACCTCTTCCTCTCTAATCTCCAAATTTTTGATCACGGGAGTGGTTAAAACCCTCGTTCCTCTGATTTTGGTTAGTACCCACATCTTTATTTTTCTTCTAATTCTCATTTCAGCCTCCAAATGACCTACCACCACCCCTTCCTCCATGATTACACCCTCTTTTCCTTTCATCAAAATTTTTGTTTAGCTTCTCCTCAACTTGCAAGGCAAACTGGTATGCCTCTTCAATTCTAGTCATTCTAACCAACTTAACTCCTCTTGAATGCTAGGTCTTGACCCATTAAGGTAATGGGGAACCTTCTCCTTGTTTGCTTCCACATGCCTTGCCCTAATAAGGAATCAGTAAAATTCCTCTGTGTATTCCTAGATAGATTTTCCTTCTTGCTTTAACCCTTGCATCTTCTTGAACAAATCAAGCTTGTAATCAACAAGAATGAACTGCTTCTTTAGTTTGTCCACCATGTGATCCCATCTTGTGATTTTCTCCTTTCCTATTCTATTTCTTTCTAGCTAAATCTCTTGCTACCAAAATTTGGGATGGCCTTTCATTTTAGCCTTCACAAACTTAACCCTATCAAGGTCCCCAATATCCTCATACTCAAAATATTCCTCTAGCTCATTGATCCAGCTGATCAACTCATTCGGGTTTAGATTTCTCAAAAATATGTCGACACCAATTTTAGGTCTTTTTCCAAGCTTGGAAATAGCCCTAAAAAGATTCTCCTCTACCTAGTTTAGGACTTCTTCATCTCCTTCCCCTTCCTACCCAATATTTCCTTCTTCTTCATTTTCTTCCCCAATTCCATCGCTGACAACAATATTCATTCCTCTATGAATCTCCTCTTGTAATGCCTAAACTTATCTCTAGAGGGCTCTAACCTTAGGAAGAACAACTCTAGACCTTCCACCATGCTCTCTTCATGGATACATCTTCTTTCTATATCAAAACCCACAACCACATAGTCCTAGTGCAAACTGCCTCATAGTTGGTACTCTATCTACACACTCAGGAAAACTTGGCTCTGATACCACTTGATGATGGCACAATCCAAAACCAAAACACCAAGAAAAGGGGAATAATATTATCAGAAGTGATATGCTATTACATTCAGTACAATGAAAAAATACCCAATAATGTGCCTTAGGGCTTACAATGTTGTCTGATTCTGGAGAAAAGCCTTCTCAAGATACCTTCTTCCAAACTTGACCAAAAATTGCATTTACAATGCTAGAAATGTTCTTAAGTAACACCAATTTGGTTTAGGGTTAGGAATACATTTTATAATATTCCATTTGGAATCCACCACCAAAACAGAAGGTTCTAGAAAACTCGTCAGAATTCAGTGTAAAATTAGAAGAATCCAGAAATGGTAGTCTAACTTTTGGGAGGCATAACTTTTGATCTGGGACTCTGATTGATGAACTATTTACATTTCTAGAAAGCTCTCCTAGTGCTCTATATCCCTATGGAGGATATTTTCTTGTCCCCCATTTTTTGGGCCCATACGAGGCCATTTAGTGCCTCAAATCTGACTTCCAAGTGCTCTTAGGGGGTCTCCAAGCAACTTAAAACTACAATAACATTCAAATTGTAAAGCCTTTTGACTTGATTCTTTTTTTGGAGTGCTTTAAATTACAAGTGTAATCATCCCTCCAACTCACACCCTATAAATCATTGTAATTATGGCTCAATTACAAAATAACTTATTTTTTACATTGGCATGTATCCCAAGGTGCTAAAAACGTCTAGCCTAGAAAACCAATAGTGGAACTATGAGAGTTAGAATCTCTAATTGACCTAAATGGGTACCCAGAAATGAAAACACATTAAATATACTGTAACACTAAGCATATTTTTGGGTGATACATGATCGCCCTTACACCACTAGATGCTCCTGCATAAGGGGTTGAATCAATATTTCGCAAACTTTGTCCTAACTATGGATCTTATTTGTAATCTTAAAACATGCACATGTGATTAAAACATAATACAACTCATAACACCATTATTTGTTAACTAGGGAAACCCTAGCCAAGGGAAAGCCTTGGTGGGGATGGTATCCACAAAATGACCCACTAATCAAAAGAATCCTATGAAATATATTCACTTGTTAGGAGTCTATTACAATTATATAATCTCTTGGTCCTTGTTAGAGGAATAGGCCTTGTTAGAAGCTTCAACATTATTAGGATTTGGTATTACAATCATGAAAGATATGCAATATGAGCCCACTACTCAAACATGCAATTACAATGATATATTTTGTACATAAAAGGTATAAATATAAAATCCTTTTGACAATGATGATATCTACAATATTTGATTTGTTCTTTGAAGTTTTTTTAACACAAATTCACATATACTATCCTTCCTTGTCTCTAACATAAATTTCACATTATATAGCAAGTGCATTTAAATGTCCAAAGACATCACACAACTTTGCATATTTGAATCTTTCCTTTACACCAAGCTATTATGTTCTGTCAGCCTTCATGTCTTCACACATTTCCCAAAATGAAAAATTAAATGTTCCTAAGTTGGTGTTAACATATAGGATGTCATCCCTAACTAGGTAAGCAATTATTTTGGTAAACCAAAATAATTCCTTAGCACAAATTAACATTTCCTTCACTCTATCCTATTCTACCTGTACATGACTACAACTAGTAAAACATTAATAACTCTTCCCATATAGCTCATAATGACTTGCAATATGAGCTGGAGTTTCCTCATACCTTGTTCTATATTCTCTCAAGTTCTCATGTGCCAATTCACTATCTATGAACTTATCAAATTAAAAGGTGTCTCTATTGACAATTATCCTTTACAACACTCAGACAATTTTCAAAATCTTCAAACCAAAAAATTAGTCTCCACAACATGATGACTTAGACAATTTCCTAACATGATCATAAGGATCTCCATTCCCATTATACTTCTCATATTTAGGAAATCCATTTTTCATGAAAATGGAGTAGAGAATAGATCCCTTTCAAAAGGAAAAAGGTATATATAATTAATAGAAAATGATTTTTTAGGCTTTTCCTTTTCCTTCTTTATACATGTCAATTCATTTTTAAAGGCTTATATTTCTTTCATCACAACCTCTATTTGGGAGGGTTCATTTTTTTTGAATCAATCTTTGAACATCAAATTTGTGTGGAAGTTTAACTCCTCTAGAAGCTAGGTTCTTGAAATAGTGATTAATATTTTTTTATAATATGTTCTTCATGAATTTTTGAAAATGATCATCTTGCTGAAAGCATAGGATTTCATCTTCAGTAACTTTAGGATTGGAGTCATTGCCATGTTGTGAGTCATGTGAGGAATTCTTAGCATGTGTAGATCTAGGAGGTGGTGAATCATACTAGAATTGTGATGGGATCTTGGTAGTATACTTGGAGATGAATTATTTCCAAAGTTTCCAAAGTCGTCAAATTTTTTATTTTTGTTGAATTGTTGAGCCAAACATCTAGTTTCCTCTTCCCTATAGACTTATTTCTCTAACTCAATTCTTTTGAGTCTTTCATTCTACCTAAAGACATTTTAAATGCACCTCTCACGTTCTTCTCTAGCCATAGTAAAAGAGAGGCTACTTTTGGATCTAGTTGAGGTGACTGGTGTCTCAAAGAAGCTACCAAAAATATAAAACCAAGCTTTAGAGTTCGTCTAAGGTGATTCATCAAAGATCACTTAGGGTTATTTTCCTTTACAATGTTAATGTATAGTTATCAAAGGTAACTTGTCAAAGATAATGTTAGGATTCTTTCCTTTAAACTTGATACCTAGTTTCCATTTGTATGAAAGAGAACAAGAAAGTTAATAGGATGAATCAAACCAGCTTGATGTCCAAACGAGATTAGAAAAATGTCCACTTCTCCAAAGAGATAATTAGTGAAAACAAGTAAATAAATTAGAAAATATAGACTTGCCACAAAGTTCCTAAGTTGTGGATATGATAGACCCTACGTACAACACTTGTGAACAAGAAAATCCAAGCTAAGAGAAAAGAGATATGATAAATATGTTGGACAAGTGAATAATTTTGACAAAATAAAGTATGTAGTCAGGAGATTCAAGTGAAATTTTCAATGAGACACAACCTCTAAAATGATGGAGAAATATAGAGATCATATAGACCAATTTTAAGCAACCTTAATTGGCTAATAAAAGTTTCTAAGAAAACAAACCATATACAACAATTGTATGATGTTTCACATTGAACTACACAATACTCAAATAATAGAACACCACTTCTCCCTAAATTTGACAATGTTTCAATCTGATACATATTCTAGAAAGAGGTTTGGATGATGTTTTATATTAAGGCCAAAAGATAAACTACAAGATTATAGGAAATATTCTATAATATTATATGATATTTCTCACCATTGTAGATGATTGAGAAAATAGTGATTGCAAAATGATTGGAATTTTGACTAAGGACACCAACTCAAATTGTTATTTTGGATGTTTTGATAAGTTGGAACATATTGACAATAGTAAATTTAGATTTTTGGCAACTGATTGATGTTCAAAAAATCAATACTTAGCAAATAATTGTGGCACATACTATAGTCTTCAAGCAATTAGGCAAGGGAAAAAGTAAGCTTGCATGATATAAACACATGGGGAGGTCTCAAGAAAATAAAAAACTTATGAATGCTACTATCATGTGTATGTTTAAATTATTTCCATGAGTCTATCATAAATGAAAACATGTCAAGAAAGAGCTACCTAATGGACACAATTTTTACTCAATAACTTTGCCCACAACTTGATTCTCACTTGCCTCATAAAAAGTGGTTGCCCATAATAGATATTTTCTTTGTCATAGAGTGATTTTAACACATCTAAAAGGGCACATATGGTGATTCAAATCTTTGGGTGACCCTAGTAATCCACTTTGGTTAGTCCTACATAAAGATATTGAGAGGCTAAAATAGGGCGACTTCAAATCTAGAGTTCTTTGCAAGGGTCTCTGTTCATATAACTCCTCTTGCATTCGATATAGAATAGAGGCCTTACAACCACAAAAGAATTCAAACTAGCAATTTAACCATGGTCAAAATCCCATGAGATTCCTCACTAGGGTGAATGAAAAATTCTATTTCCCTCCAAGACTTTAGTCTTTTCGAAGGGACTTGAGATTATAGTGGGTTGGAGTAGCCATGTTCACTTGTCATCACTTGGGTCATTCCCATGAGATTTTTCCCATAATGGTAGGCCCTTTAAAGGTAAGAATCTCAATAAGAGATTGAACACAAAATGGATCAACACAATGAGGTCAAGGTTTTATATTTACCCCAAAGAGGCAAAGAGAATACTCTCCTAGTCCATATGTTTTTCCCAAATACACTAAGCAAGTTTAACTAAGAGGTCAAGATTTTATATCAAGATTTTATATTGTCCACTCACTTTCTTGATACATGCTAAGAGGTCAAGATTTTATATTGTCTTAGAAAGACAAGAGCATACTTTATTACCATCAAAAATAGCCTTACTCATGACTTATTAGGTTCCCATGAAATAAAGCACTACTAATAACAAACACAATGATATCGTTTTGTTATTTTTATGCCTTTCTTTCCATCAAGGAAACCTAAAAAGCCACTTTTTAGTGTTCTTAGAAATGCAATCTCTTTTAGAAAGAAACCATAAAAAACCATAAGTTAGGGCACAATATATGCAAATAAAGAAAAGTAACATTGCAAAAAAACTTGTTAGACTGCTCTTAGGAACCAAAAAATACAAATGCAATGAGATGAAAAGAAAAAAAGTCTACCAAAAATTGAGAGCAAATAGCAAGAAATCTATACGATCTTTCACAATTTACCATAATCTTGTATGATGTTTTTCTATAAGCCAAACTATATTTCAGACATAAAAAATAGAGAACAAAAAATTGTAGAAACTTTTTCCTTACTAGGGACAATATTCTAGTGCATTGTTAGATGAAAGAGTATGATTGCACAAAAATCACGCATAGTATAGAGAAGCATCAAACACCAGACCTACAAAGTGTCATATGATATCCCCTACTAGAAAAATAAAAAATGACAAATCAACGAGAAAAAAAATCTGGATATGAACAAGAAATGGAGCTAGAAACTTGGTTCTATTGCCAAAGTGGGTGCATTAAATGTATACCAAAAATGAGGTACACTCCTATAACCCATTACACTTGAAAGAACCCATGATGTAAAGTGTCTCAAGAAGTTTCTTCTAGCTTCCTACTCGTATTATGTAAGGGAAATAAAAAAATTATAGTGCTTATGATTCTCAAATGAACCAAGATAAATGACCCTTGTAAGGTGCACTACAAGATGGAAGAATCAATGGAGTAAGAGCAATGAAGTGCTAGTATCCAATGACTACCAAGTTAAAATGCAATGCAAATGAGAGAGTAAACTAAGATGAAAATACAAAGAGTAAGCTATGATGAAATGCAATTGTAAAGAAAGTAATGTTGATCTAGCAAGATGAGAGTTATAATTATAGTGATTAGACTATGTGATTTAAACTAGATACAATAAAAAATAAAGGATTAATCTTAAGATGCAAGTATGCAAGTAAGCTAGATGATAATACAATTACAAGTGCTCAAGTTCTCAAGAAAACAAGTGAAAGTGCAGTTGCATAACAATAGTATTAAAGTATAAGATTATAAGATAGGAGAACCTCCTTTTAAAGAGAAATGGACTTGTAGAGATTATGAGACAAAATCAAGGTTACATAATTATTCTCATTTTGACTTTGCGTACAATTTTTTTTTCTTTTATTTTTAATTGGGAAATTCCTTTTTCATGCGCACATAAAGGATAAATGGGGTTTAATTTAATTAAAAGGGGACATGTTATTCTAAATAAATATAGACTTAGAATAAGGAGGTCAAACCATAGGCTATAATTGAATAAATGATTAAGTGATAATTTGATCAAAGGTTATTGATTCATAAATACATATAATTGATTAAGCATAAGACGTAGTCTAGCATAGATGTTAAAATGTTGAAAAGGGGGTTTATAGTTTAGAAGACAATTTTTGGGTGATTACACACATGTCTTCAACCATGATCTAAGCTTGCTCACCTTAATTCCATCTATATCATAAGATACAACTAGAATATCTACAACCTATTTCCTACACACTAGTTTTCTACCAGTCTTAACCAAATGATTAGTAACATATGCAAATCTTATCCAAAATATACATGAACATAGATGTATTATCTGAACACATCCTTGAAAATGATTCTAAGCTTGCATAGCTTAATGTATTATATCATCTTTGTTGACAAAACCAACCTTTGTGATGTACATAATCTATGTTTTTCATGATAACAAACATATATATGTTGACATCAATGCCAAATTTGACATCAATGCAACACATGAATAACATATCCAAGTGCCAAACTCCTTTGTAATACTAACAACCTATTCATGGCCAATTTGTAAAGCATTTCTTTAACTAATTATGAAACATTCCAAGTTGTACTATAGAATTTTCTTTTCTTGTGTGTTATCTTGTTTGTGGTTTTGTTTTTTTAGGCTATAGGGGATTTTTCTCTCCTTAATAAAGTCTAAATTCTTTAAGGAGTTGTTTAAAAATACCCCATCACTAGAAAGATCCACTGAAAGAGATATAAAATTTCAATGTTTTGTTATTTCAGATTAGCATGTTTTGAAGAGTTGTAAAATAATAGGATAATAGTACAAATATGTGTCACCTTAAAGGACATTTTAACCTATTTTGGCCAAATCTAATTTCTCTAGAAAAATCCTATTTCTTCAAAAACTAAAAATAAACTGTTATAGATCTAGGAGTCAAGATTGTTATTAAATAAATTTTATAGTGTTATAATTTCAAAATATTGTAAGTATGTATATTAACATTTGTGAAGATGCTACTTTAAAAAAAAAATAGTTTAAATTTATATTTAACACTAGAGGAGAGATTCCTCTTCAAGAATATGTGGTTTTTTTTTTTTTCAAAAAGTGTATATTTGATAGGGAAGTTTTGATGGGAGAAAAAATTGTTGATTTCTAATAAGTTAGACTTTGAGTGCTTATCAATGTTACAAATCTTTAGAATGACTAAGAGTGGGGGGCAGAGGGGTGGGGAGGGGGCAGGGGTGGGGGTGGTGGGTGTGGCGGTGGTGAATCAATTATTCAAGGTCCAAATGTACTAATAAAATTTTCACTACTTATAATGAGCCCATTTAACTAATCATGCATCCAAGCTATACATATCTCTTAGAAAGTTCCTTAAAAATCAACATGCAAGAATAATACATGAAAGATCAACACATAACACAATGATTTATGTGAAAACCCAATTTGGGAAAAACCACCAGTAACATGCTACTCAATTCTCACTCTTCTAAAGTGATGCCCTATGAAAGGCTTGCCCTATTAAAGGCTAGAACACACTATTAAATGTGACATGGTGAAAAGATTTAACCACCTTGTTAGAAGTGGGCTTGGTCAGAGGACTTTAGAATATTCACTTGGAATGTCACCTTATTAAAGGATTTACAAATGGTTATAAAACCAACCTAATTCCATAGGATTTTTCCCTAACTAATACAATTGTTAGAGAGTAAAAACAAGGGTTTTCAATTTGATACAACTCACAACATAACTTGTAGATTTTAGATCTCGATTCAGCTCTCAAATTTCCCTAGCTTTTAGTCTTTCTAGCTCTAACAGCTTATCCTCCTTTCAAGCTTTGTCTCCTTGAGCCTCCATGCTTGATGTACTAGTACAATCTCCTTTGTAGTCAACTATCAAAGAAGAGTTTTTTTACTTTTTTCCTTCCCCTCAATGCTTTCACCTTGAAATCCAACCAACCAATCAACAACAACTCTTACTTCTTGACATGTAACTCCTTAAATAGAAGTCAGGAATACTTTTCCCACTCTAATATTCCCACTTTTAATTTCAGTTCGAATGGATTAGGTAAGATTCAATCAATCTACCCATAATCTTGTTTCTTCTAGAAACATCATGAAGAATCCACCTATATTCACCCAAAAATGGTTTACCTAAAATTATGTGCCACCGACTCAACATCCTTATCTTCCATCCGGTTCACAAAATTCAAGGTAACAAACTTGTCAACTCAGATCTAGTGAATATTTGACTTTTAAAATAATGTAGTAGCTTAGCACTATTGAAATTTTGATGCTTGACACATACTATGTTACTCAAGATCTATTGTGTTTTACTGATGCTTAGCACCTACTGTGGATTCACTCAACATCAACTAAGTTTTTACTGATGCTCGACACATATTACCTGCTCAGCACTTGAAGTTTCTTAGCTCCTATTTTACTCAACACACACTAGATTTTGCATTTTCTTGGCTCTTACTAATAATCTACTTGGCATGAACTAGCTTGCTCGACAACCACTAATGAACTTAGTCAAGCTTTGCAGACAACTTTTTTACAACTTATTCTTCAAGAGTTTCTAAGTGTACCCAACCTCTATATCTTCAAGTGTATTATCAATACACTATTTTACCATTGTCTTAATTGATCCTTGTACTTAATTACAAAACCATAACTCAACCTTCCCTGAGGTTCTTTTGTTACATCTTATTGATTAAATCCTCTTCATCAATCAACTAAGTGATAGTACCTGGATCTTATAAGCAATTGTCATTCCAGCAAATAATAGGTTTGACATTAGTGACAAAACAATGATTGAAAACATTCTTTATCAACAATCTCCCTCTTTGGCATTGATGGAAAACCAAATTGATCAACCAAGTTATCAAAATACAAACTAGGTTAGAATAGTAAATTAGATGCCAAAAAGAAAACTTTATCCAAAAATGTTCCTTCTATATCAGCGAGATGAACTAGCTTGTAACTCCCTCTAAATTTTGTAACTCCCTCTTTCAAAGTATTAGGGATATCTCTTTTGCTGATACACTATCCTCTTTTGTTGATACATTGCCTTCTCCTTTTTGTTCTACTCTCTCTAATTGATTCTTGTCTACATTGTTTTCTCCCTCTGAGCTGCAATTTTCTTTTCTTCTTGTTTTTTGCTATTCTCCTTTACACATTTCTCGCTCTACATGTTTGATCAATTTTTGTATGAATCCCTCTTTTTTATAGCTTACTACTTTGATCAATTTTGCTATTTCTCTTAGCTGCTATTTCTCCCTTTGTCCATTTGATTCTATAGATTTGATCATTTTCTGTTATTTCTCCCTCTCTGACAACAATGCTGAAGACATATTATTTCAGCATCTTATCATGCAAGTATAGCATTTGTAGGAACTCTAATTTATCCCTCTGTCACCTTTCTTGTGACTATTTTAGAATTTTAGTATTTACTTACTTCAAGAAAAAACCTAAAGTAAGTATCCTCTGCATCAATTTATATCATTTTAGCAATCAACTCATTTGTTGCAGGCAAATTTTGCTATTACCCAAGCAGCCTTGGATAGGGGTATCACCCCTAACTTACCTCTAAGACACTCAAATGCATCTCTGGGTAGTGCTTTTTTGAAGATTTCAGCAATTTGTTCCTTTGAGTTGACATATTCCATCTTCACTTGCTTGTCTTGCACCAATTCTCTTACATAGCAATACTTAATTGCAATGTGCTTTGTTTTGGTATGCATCATAGGATTCTTTGATATGTTGATGGCACTAGTGTTATCACAATAGAGTATCACAACTTTAGTCATCTCTTTCTTCATACCTTGCAATAGATGTTTGATCCATACAATATTGGTGCAGTTGATAGCAACAGCAACATACTTAGCTTCTGCTATGGATTGTGAGATACAACTTTACTTTTTACTAGTCCAAGTGACTAATATTTTACCTAAGAAAAGTGCTACTCCATTGGTGTTTTTTCTATCATGTATATTACCTCCCTAATCTACATTAGTGAGGGATTTCAATTCAAACTTTTTAGTCATCTTGTAGTATAATCCAAAGTCATTAGTTCCTTTTAGGTACCTCAATATTCTTTTAACTACCATAAGATGATTTTATCTTGGGTTTACAAAAAATCTTGCCACTTTTCCAATAGCTAATGCAATGTCCGGTCTATTGTGCACAACATATTGTAATTTTCCAATCATTGATCTATACATTGTTTGATTTACTTCAATCGATTCATCATTCTTGGATAACTTATGTCCTCTTACCATTGGTGTACTAACTAGTTTTGAATCTTCTAAGCCAAATGTCTTGAGTATATCCTTGATATATTTTGATTAGGTCACAAATATGCCATGTTTTAGTTGATGTACTTGCAATCCAACAAATAATTTGATTTCTCCAAATATTGACATCTCAAACTCATGTTTCATTTGATCAGCAAAATCTTTGCATAGGGCATCTTTTCCTGCAAATATTATATCATCAACAAAAAATTTAGATATCAAAAGGTCTTTACCTTTTTCTACCTTGATATATAGGTTGTTTTTTTCATCTGTTCTCTCAAATCCTATCTTTACAAGATATTTGTGAAGTCTCTCATACCATGCTCTAGGTGCTTGTTTCAAACCATAGAGTTCTTTATGTAGTTTGCAAACCATATCCTTGTTGTCATCAACAAATCTCTTTGGTTGTTCTATGTAGACTTCCTCTTCTAGTATACCATTTAGAAAAGAAGACTTTACATCCATTTGGTAGACTTTAAAACCTTTGTAAGTAGCATATGCAAGTAGTGTTCTTACTCCTTCCATCCTTGCAATAGGGGTGAATGTCTCCCCATAGTCCAATCCTTCTTCTTGTGCATAACCTTTGCAGACTAGTCTAGCCTTATTTCTTGTGATCTCACCATTCTCATCTAGCTTGTTCCTAAATACCCACTTGGTACCAATCACATTCTTATCAGCTAGTCTTGGGACTAAAGTCCAAGTTTTGTTCTTCTCTATCTGATCTATTTCTTCTTCCATAGCTTTATGCCAATTATCATCTTGCAGTGCATCTTTCACCATTTTGGGTTTAATCTTGCTCAGCAGACATGATTCATTTCTTAGTGTATTTCTTGTAATTGGTTTGGCTTCCTTGTCACCAATGATTTGTTTAGTAGGGTGATGTCTTCTCACATACTTCAATAACCTTAGTTCTTTCCTCATTTCCAAGTTAAGTCTTTCAACTTCAGAGTCGCTATGCACATATCTTTTAGGTAGCTCATTATCTCTTTCATATGTACTAATTTTAGAATTAGAATGTGCATTATCTTCATTCTGAAACTTAGCTTCTGAATGCAGCTTGACATTCATTGGTTGTGACTCGACTGATACTGAAACTTGTTGCTAATTCCCAACTTGATTGGCAAATTCTTCTTCAATAGACATTCCTTCATAGAAGTATGCAAAGGATCTATACTCTTCTAGTTTCTTGGTTTCATCAACTTGAGCTTTTGCATGCTCATCAAAATTTACATTTGCACTCTCCAAAATCTTGTTAGTGTTAGTATTCAAAAACTTATATGCTCTACTTCTAGTGGAGTATCCAAGGAATATGCCTTCATCACTCTTTGTATCAAACTTGCCATTTGCAGTATCTTTAAGAATGTAACATTTACAAATAAATACTTTGAAATTTTTTACATTGGTTGAGTGACCATACCATATTTCAAAAAGTGTTGCATTTGTACCTTTCTTGACTTGTACTTGATTCAAGGTGTAGACAACTGTACTTATACCTTCTCTCCAGTACTTTAGTGCAACATTCTTCTCCATCATCAATATTTTGGCATAGTCTATCATTGATCTATTCCTTCTCTCTACGATGCCATTCTATGGGGGAGTTCTTGGTGCTGATGTTTGTCTTTTAATTCCTTTGTCATTGAAAAATGTCTCAAATTCTTTTGATGTGAACTCTCATCTTTTGTCTAATCTTAGGCACTTCAGACTCTTTCTAGTTTGTTTCTCAACCCTGGCCAAATACCACTTAAACATTTGAAATGCATTAGATTTTTGCTTTAAGAACATGACAGTCATCATCCTAGAGTAGTCATCAACAAATAACGTTATATATCTATCTCCTTTGTAGCTTTACACTTCTATTGGGCCACATAAATCAGTATGCTTTAACTCTAGTACATCTTTGGAAGTGTAAGTTTTGCTTTTGAAACTTGACTTGGTCATCTTTCCTAGTTGACACTGTTTGCACATTATATTTTTAGGCTTCTTTAGTTTAGGCAAACCTCTAACTTTCTTCATTTTGCTGATGCTAATCAAATTATCAAAGTTGACATGACATAGCCTTTTATGCTATAGCCACACATCATCAAATCTAACAATAAGATAGGCAACATCTTCCATATCTAGGTAAAACAAATCAATCCTAGTTTGTTCTCCTCTTTCTATTAGATTTCCATTAGTATCATAGATTTTTCCATATTTGTTTCCAAATTCTACTTTACATCCTATATTGCCTAACTATGACACACTCAGTAGATTGTAGTTCAATCCTTTAACATAGTATGCATTATCACATGAAATTTTCTCTATAAGCTTAATAGAACCTTTTCCTTTGATTAGACATGGAGCATCATTACTAAAGCTAACACTATTTCCATAATTATAAGTAAAGGTAACAAACTTACTTTTGTCTCATGTCATGTGATGTGATCATCCACTGTCTATGATCCATCTATCATTCTTGTTCACATAGGTTACTAGTGTTGTTGCCTCATCTTCATCTAACTCATCCTTCATGGCTACATAGACTATCTCATCATCATTTTATTCAAAATCCTCTTCTTTAACAATGTAGCACTTTTTGCCTTTGTCTTTGTAATCTTTGCTATCATCTTCTCTTTTGGTCTTGTTCTTGTTGCCTTCTGTATAGTTCTTTTTATATGTGCATCTTGCAATTATATGTCCTACTTCATTGCAATTGTAAAAAATGATAGGTAGCTTACCTTTGAATCTACCTTTGCCTCTATGAAATCTTCTAGCTAGCAATGCTTTGAATTATTCCACATCTTCTTCATCAATGGTGCTGTCATTGGATGCATATTTTACCTTTCTATTCTTCTTCTTTGATTTCACCTCTTTAGTATCTTTCAATAATAGCTTGGCCTTGAAAGTAGATTCAAGATTCTCAGGTATGTAGTTATCAATGTTGGATAACTCAAATGTAGTGAGTCTTCCCACTATACATCTTAACTCTTGGATGGCTGAAACCCTAATAGCATAGATGGGGAGCAAGGTTCTTAAGAATTTTCTATTGACAGTTTTATCATCTAAATGACCATGCAAACTTCTTATTGCACTAACTACTTCTTTCATTCTGAAGGCATATTGAGCACTATTCTCACCTTCCTCCATTCTCATGTAATCAAACTTTCCTTTGAGGCTTTCTCTTTTTTCTCTTTGAACATTCTAATCACCTCCCTAAATATTAGTCAAGGATTTCCACATCTTGAATGCAGAGTCACATCCCTTGATGTCATGAAATTCAACATAGTTGAGGGTAGATGCAATCTCCAACATTTCCTAATTGTGCTCCCTTTTCTTCATATCTTATGTAGTGGGTACAACTGGATCAACATGTTTCACTTCAATTGAGGTTTTTGCATGGTCACTTATTGATCCAAGGTGCAACTTTATTAAACTTTTCCATGTAGTGAAGTTATCTCTGTTGAGCTTGGAAACTTCTCTCTTGGACATCTTGATCTTCCTACTTCTAGTACCTTTAAACCAAATCAGCAGATGGCTTTGATACCAATTCTTAGAAATCTTTAGAATAACTTAGGGGGACAGGGGGAGGGGGTGGTGAATCAATTATTCAAGGTCCAAATGTCATGATAAAATTTTTGCTACTTATAATGAGCCCATTTAACTAATCATGCATCCAAGCTATACATATCTCTTAGCAAGTTATTGAAAAATCAACATGTAAGAATAAGACATGAAAGATCAACACATAACATAGTGATTTATGTGGAAACCCAATTTGGAAAAAACCACTAGTAACATGCTACTCAATTCTCACTCTTTTGAAGTGATGCTCTGTGAAAGGCCTGGCTTGTTAAAGACTACAACACACTATTAAATGTGACCTGGTTAAAAGATTTAACCACCCTATTAGAAGTGGGTCTGGTTAGAGGACTTTAGAAAACTCACTTGGAATGTCACCTTGTTAAAGGATTTACAAATGACTATTAAATCAACCTAAGTCCCTAGGATTTTACCCTAACTCATATAATTGTTAGAGAGTAACAACAAGGGCTTTCGATCTAATACAACTCACAACATAACTTGTAGATTTTAGATCTTGATTCAACTCTCAAATTTTCCTGGCTTTTAGTCTTTGTTAGCTCTAACAGCTTGTCCTCCTTTCAAGCTTCGTCTCCTTGAGTCTCCATGCTTGATGTACAAGTGCAATCTCCTCTATGATCACCTATCAAAGCAGAGTCTTTATACTCTATTCCTTCCTCTTGATGCCTTCACCTTGACATCCAACTAACCACTTAACAACAACTCTTTCTTCTTGACCTGCAACTCCTTAAATAGAAGTTTGGAATACTTTTCCTGCTCTAATATTCCCACTTTTAATTTCAGTTTGAATGAATTAGGTAAGATTCAATGAATCTAACCATAATCTTGTTTCTTCTAGAAACATCATGAAGAATCCACCTGTATTGGCCCAAAAATAGTTTACCTAAAATTATGTGCCACCAACTCATCATCTTTATCTTCCATCTAGTTCACAAAATTCAAAGTAACAAACTTGTCAGCTCAGATCTAGTGAGTCATTGACTTTTCAAATAATGCAGTAGCTCAACACTATTGAAATTTTGATGCTCATCATATACTGTGTTACTCAACACCTACTAGGTTTTACTGATGCTCGACACCTACTATGGATTCACTCAGCATCAACTAAGTTTTTACTGATGCTCAACACCTATTACTTGCTCGGCACTTGAAGTTTCTCGACTCCTTCTATTTTACTCGTCACACACTAGATTTTGCATTTGTTTGGCTCTTACTAATAATCTACTTGGCATGAACTAGCTTGCTTGACACCCACTAATGAACTTAGTCAAGCTTTGCATAAAACTTTTTTACAATTTATTCTTCAAGAGTTTCTAAGTGTACCCAACCTCTGTATCTTCAAGTGTATTATCAATACATCATTTTACCATTGTCTTAACTGATCCTTGTACTTCATTACAAAACCATAACTCAACCTTTCCCTTAGGTGCTTTTGTTACATCTTATTGATTAAATCCTCTTCATCAATCAACTAAGTGATAGTACTTGGATCTTATAAGCAATTGTCATTCCAACAAATAGTAGGTTTGATATTAGTGATAGAACAATGATTGAAAACATTATTTATCAACAATCTCCCTTTTTGCAAACAATCTTCCTTCTTCAATAATGATTTTTTCAATCAGATTTCAACAATTGAATAGAAAACATATATTAAAAACCACTATTTCTTTTTTTACACGCTAGCTATAAATTTCATCTATAAGATATTTTGAAATTATAGAAAAAAAAGATTATTTGCATATACTTGTTTGATGGGAAGTACACCCCATATTTTTTTAATTGAAAAAAGGACTTCAAAATATTTTTTAAAGAAAATTGCATAAAAAATTGCTCAAATAAAATTAAAAAATTATAGGCACAAAATTCATCCAATTTTACACATTTCATTAGTTTAGATTGGTTAGAAATAGGGAAAAATGAGAAGGGGGGCAAGTTGAATCAGTATTTGACAAAATTTTGCCCAATTATGGATACTGTTAACAATCTTTAAACGTGCATAGATGATCAAACTAAAAAATAAACATAAGAAAAATTTAATGCAACTCATAACACCATAATTTTTTAACTAGAGGAACCTTATCCAAGGGAAATCCCCAGTGGGGATGGCACCATACCTAAACATAAGAAAAATTTAATGCAACTCATAACACCATAATTTTTTAACTAGAGGAACCTTATCCAAGGGAAATCCCCAGTGGGGATGGCACCATACCCACAAAATGATCCACTAATCAAAAGTGTCTTGTGAAAGGTATTGACCCTATTAGAAGTCTATTACATCTATATAGTATATCAAACCTTGTTAGAGCATCATGCCTTCTTAGAATCCTCAGCCTTAGAAGTTTTTATTATAGTACAAAGGAGTTTCAAGATGAGCCCATTGCTTAAATACACATATAAAACTCTATATTACTATCAATAGAGATAGATATAAAAACCTTTTACAATGTTGATATCTTTAATATCTAATCTATCTTTGTAGTTCCTTCTTTGAAATTGTACATATAGTTTCTTTTCTCTTCTTTGGAATCAAATTCTCTTCAATAAAAATCATATAAAGTGCACATATAAACATTACATCATTAAAATAAAATACCACACAAAAGTGTCATACTTTGCTTAACAAAATTCCTTTCCTTTATACTAAACTTCTTAGTCCCATATGCTTTTCTACTTGATATTTTGCTAAATATTTTTTAAATGTGGGTGAACATCTAGGATTCCATACCAAAATCATTAAGTAATTATTTTGGTAAACCAAAACAAGTCCTTAACCAGATTGTCATTATTCTACCTTTAACATTGTTCTATCTATTCAACCAGTTCTTGGTAAATCTGCAATAACTCACATTGTACTAAAAATACCTTTAAAAAAATTATCCATATGTTGTATACATTATGTTTTACCTTCCTATAAGTGTGTGCATAACCTCAAGTGTCTTTTTTGAAGTACACTAAATCAAAATGTTTGACTATTAACTACTTGCCTTCATCATACTTAGACAATTTTTTGGATTTCTATACTTAAAAAATATTCTTATATGTTTCCATCTCAAAATAGACTATATGTTCCCATATATGACAACCATAATACATTACCTTAGCAAAATTTTCAACAATCTACCCCTTTGGCATTGATGGCAACATATGGGAAAAATAGGCTAGGTGTCAAAATTCCAAAATTTGTGGATCACCTCTATTTATCATACCATATATTGCACGCACGTGCGTGTGTGTGCACACACACACATGTATATGTATATGTATGTCTGTAGATATACTGTACTCCCCTTGAGATTATGCTCAAACTAATATCTCTCTTTACAATATATACATATAAATAGTACTTACAATTTTTCACACTACCACTCTCCCACTTTGACATTAATGAAAAAGGTGAGTCCAAAAATTATATAAAATTCAAACTTGTAGTTCTAACTTGAAGTCATCATGGTGTATGGGTGCTAATAAGTGTCACACAATTAGAAAAATTCTTCTTTAGGCTGTTAAACTCTTTATCCCAAGAGTCATTCACTACAATTGTTATGTTGGTTAATGCACACAACCCATAGGCTACAACTTCTATTGTATTGAGATCAGAGTAGGAAAATTTTGCATAAGATTCCTTTTTATCTAAGGATATATCCAACTTCCTTTGAAGAATATCAATCTTCAAAGTTAGGTGCTCTTTTAGTAATGAGAATCTCTTCAAGATGCTTTCCCTATAAAGCTCAAGAGACCATAACTCGTCATAAATTATACTGATTCTCTATTCAATTTCTATATTAATTTCTTTTAGATTCTTCAACTCATCTACCATATTCTCCAATTCATCCTATTTATTCTTGAATTTTATGGAGGTGTCTTGAGTAAATTTATGTGCTAAGGCACATTTTGCATACAATTATTTTCCTTTTGAGGTATAACTTCTCAATTTCTTGATGCAAATATCTAGTGTTATCAGATTATTTCTAATGTTTCCACATATTATGCTAAAAAAACTTGCATAATTTTTTTCTTGAACCTTCAAAGTGGTTGCATCCTCAAGTGTAGAGAAATGGATATCAAAAGCTTCCACTACTCTTTATGCTCTCTTCTCCAAATATTTCTTAGTGGCCTTTATTGGTATAGTACTTTAAAGTCTATCTATCACTTGTTTAAGGGTGCCTTGGCCATTTTTTCTTAGCTTGTTGTTTTTCTCTACAATTTTTTTCATACAAAATGCTACTACTTGACATAGTTTTTCAGTGTCCATGTCATCTATCATGGATGTATTTCTAGCCATGCTAGAGAACAAAATCTTAAATGGTGACAAACTTGTAGTATCTTTGTTGATATCCTTTGTAGGGGTTACTAGCTACATTTGTGTGTCTTGTGCATCTTTCTCAATCCTCTATTTTGAATCTTTCTTAGTTTAATCTATAGAATGGCATTTGTTCTCTATCATGCTCTCTATCTTCTTTTCTTCCTTATTCTCTTCTTTATCCTCAATTGGTGCCTTTCTTTGTACTAATGTAGTGATATACTATACAATATTCTTCCATTGATTATTCAAATTAGAATCTGCACTCTTAGAACTAGGTACTATTAATTATGAATGATCATGCGTTAATGTCAAAAGAATAGGCTATGAAGTTTCCTCCCTATGCAAAACATTTTTATCTAAAATCTTATCTATTTTCTATTCAAGTTCGTCACAAGCTTCTACATCATCTTTCACCAAATTTTCAACATCGAAATTAGATCGATCCTTAAATGTATCCTTTGAAGTATGTGCAATGATCTTTATTCCTCCACTAACCATGCTATAAAATTGATTAGTAGGTGTATCCTTTGTTTCCATCTAGTGTTATGTTGTGTTGGTTCTATTATTATTGTTGTTGTGGCTAATATGACCAATATACGAAGTTTACTTAGAACTTGATAAACTACTTTCTCTATTTCTTGCATCACTTCTTCGTATAAACCACTCACAAGTTTGATTTATCTCATTTTGTCCCACAAGATTGGGTTCAACTTTTACTTAATCCTTTCCAACTACTCATCATCCTCTATAATACAAAATTTGTGAATTGATAGTTCTCTTAATTTCTTTTCTTCCTCAACTTCTCTTAGCCTTGATTTGTTCAAACTTACATACATATCTTTAGGAAACATTCCATGTAAACTAATAAATGGTGTCCTAAACTTGATCATGTACTTGATAACATGAACTTTCAAGTTCCTCTTTTGTATAACATCATAGTTGTTACAAAATTGTTTCAACTTTGCTAAGTTTACATCTATCATGACTATTTCATTGATCTTACCTATCTCAGGATTTCATTTCCTCTTCTTACTTTCACCACTTTGTTTAGACTGATATTTCTTGGTCTATTTTGTAGGTAAAGGGATTTATCCTCTCATTCTTGTCTTGACTTGTGTAAGTTTAGGCTCATCTAGCTTCTTTCTACCCAAGTGGTCTATCTCTACCTCTGACTTCTTCTTAGGTTCAAGGCTAGCTACCATTTCTTTTACTCTCTTAGTTTTATTATTAGTTTCCTCCTCCTTTGATTACATAACTACTATTGCTTGTACAATTGATGGGGAGGTCCTTGTTGACCTTCTTGTAGATGTTGTAAGATTAGACTAAACTTTTGTTATGCTAACTTCTTCTACTAAAGTCTCTATTGATGTTTCCAAAGGTCTTGCAGGTATTGGTGTTGATGCAATTAATGGTTGAATATATGATGTAGTTGTTATTGTAGGGGTGCTAGGTATCTCCTCTACAGCTAGTGGTTTAACAACAAAATGTTACACTATCCACTAGCCTTGATCTCTATGGTTATTAGAAGTGTCTCAAAAAAATCTTCCTTTTTCATCTTGGAATCCTTCAAAATGTACTTAAGTATACACTCAATTTTCTTCTTTATGAATTTACTAGTGAGTTTTTGTTGAGCTTCACTCAAATTTTCTTCATATGTTCCCCATTTCTCTCTCTTCTCATCCAAGTGTGATTCAATTATTTCTTTTGCATAGGTTTCAGTCATATTCTCAATCATTTTATATCTAAGTGGGTCAACAAACATTACTATAGGTTCTATAGCCTCCATGCATTTTTCATCTATTTTTAATGTAAAAAATATGTCATATTTTTATTTATCCACTACTAATTTTGGAATCCTCACTTTTTTCCTGATCTCAATCTGAAATGACTTCATCATCAAAGTAGTTCTATCGTTCATCTTATCTTCTGGATACTTCCTAAACCAATATGAAATCAATTCCATGGTACACTTCCTTAAGCTCTATTCTAACATAGGCATATCTGGGAATCTTTTTACAAAATGAGAAAAAAAAAGGGATTAAAGACTCAAATCTAAATATCACATACTTGATCTTCTTAATTCTTTTAAGATTGTCAAACAACTACTATTTAAGAATCTCACAAAGGTTTAATTTCAATTTTTCTACACATATTTTGTATGTAGCATCATGGATAAATCCAACTAATACCTCATCTTCCCTTGAGCTAGAATTTTACTGATGAATCTCACATCATCTTGCTTGGTCTTGCTAAGTATCACACCTCTTCCATTCTAAATAGTTTCAAATTTATTTTGTACTATATTATTAAAATTATTCTCATTAATAGGAATAATAACTTCATTACATAATCTAGTTATGTCATTAATTAGGTCACTAGAAATTTTCACTAGTTTATTCTAAACCAAAAACATGTTGTCATGCACTTTACTCAAAATAATTCTTGACCATTCATTATTACTAAATTCTTCATAAACTATATATTGTGCAACATTGAGTTTCCTTAGGTGTTGAAAAACTTCCTTAACAAATTTATCATCTTTGTAAACACTGTTAAACTCTCCATACAAATCTATTTATCCTAGTGTCTCAAACTTGTAGTTAATATATGTCCTAACAACACTCCTTCTAACACTTGCAAAAGTGCCCTAGTGGGATCATCATCTAAAGACAAAATAGGGTTTCTCTTGAATTTATATCTAGGTTTTGTTAGAAATAGATAATACTGAGAGGGGGGAGGGGGGTGAATTAGTATTTTACAAACTTTTTCCCACAATTAAATATTGTTAATTACTCTATAACTTGCATATGAAAGTAAACCAACAATGTTGAATAGTAAATATAACTATACACAAAGATAACTCATAACACCATTATTTGTTAACTAGGGAAACTCTGGCCAAGGGAAAACCCTAGTGGGGATGATATCCACAAGATTATCCACTAAAAAAAAGAATCATGTTAAGGATATTGAGCTTGTTAGGAGTCTATGAAATACATATAGTGTCTCGAGTCCTTATTAGAGGACTAGGCCCTATTAAAAGCCTTAACCCTATTAGGAGTTGCTTCAACCTTGTTAGGAGTTGGCAGATCAAATACGATGTATGCAAGAAGAGCCCACTACCCTAACATGTAATATAAAATTAAGTTTCTTCACAAGAGTAGATATACATACAATATTGACTTACTATTGTATCTCACACTTTCTTTAAACATACATGAGATTTCACATCACACATGTCTCACATATCACTCAAGATTTCTTCACTAAAGTTTGTATCACATTCATACTGCACATTATCTGCATAAGTTATGATCTTTACTTCGATTTCACAAATTAATACAACTCTTCTTAATTGGCCTTGAAGCTTTCACATGCTTGACCAAATATAAAATAACTTTGGGTAAACATCTAGGATGTTAGACCAACATGATCAAGTAATTATTTTTTTACCAAAAAATTCCTTAAGCCATATACTTCATTTAGTTGTCATTCTCTATTCTTTTCTACTAATTACCTGAACTAGTAATTTAATTGTAACTTGTTTTGTATTGTCCATATAGGTCTATGCACTGACATACATCATCATTGTTAAGATTAACCTCAGAAAAAAATTATAGTTACATGCAAATATAACCAATATCAAAAAATAGCAGATTGCATATAAGAGAACACAAGACATCAAGATTTAACGTGGTTCACCCAATCCCTGAGCTACATCCACCAACAAGTCCAATATTATTATAATCTAGTGATTACAACTTTATTATAATCTATAATCCCTTATAGCTCAATACCATCGCAAGAACCAATTTTTGCATCACACATTATGAAAATCCTTAACCCTAAGCCTTTTTATACAAGCTTTTTGTCACTTACAAAATTAGGGCTATAATAATAGAAAAATAGTAGCCAACATCTTTTACAATATAAGGTCA
The DNA here is from genome assembly GCA_028749045.1 of Cupressus sempervirens. NCBI lineage: Eukaryota > Viridiplantae > Streptophyta > Pinopsida > Cupressales > Cupressaceae > Cupressus > Cupressus sempervirens. Next base: position 66,855,479 of record CM053788.1, read on the forward strand.
TTTTTGGCTTTGGGGGTGCTATCCTTGAAACCCCCGCAAGGGTGTTGCCCCTCGACCCTACCCATACTATGATAGGGAGCACACTTGGGGTGTTGCCCTTGATTCTAATTAGGCTCCACATCACAACAATCTCCCACTTGGAGACTGATCAAACTCCATAATAATAACCTCCCACTTGGAGATTGATCATAGCACTACTAAACCTATAGCTTCCACTAAAATATTAAACCACCTTGGACACTATTGTTCTTTTTGTTTGTTCAGTCTAGAAGACCAACCTAATCTAAATAGGAGTTTAGCTTCTCCCTTGTCACAACCTTTGTAAATATATCTACTGGATTGTCATTTGTATGTATCTTCTCTAGCTTTAACTATCCACCATCCAAAACTGACCGAATGAAATGGTACCACAACTATATGTGTTTTGTCTTTGAAGGTAGAGCTAAATTGTTTGCAAGATGAATGGAACTCTAGCTATTTGTAAACAAATAATTATCCATCTGTGGGTCTCCTAGTTCTTTCATGAAGAACTAAAGCCATATCATCTCCTTGGCTACTTCTGTAGTAGAAATATACTCTTTGACTGTAGTGGATAAAGCATTAACTTGTTGTAACCTAGAAACTTAGCTCACTACTAACCCACCAATTGTAAATACATAACCTATAGTACTCCACCTGGTATCAATATCCCCTGCCAATTTTGAATCAACGTATCCCTAAAAAGTAGTAGTAGAGCCCCCAAAGTGTAAAAATTTACTGGATGTTCCTCTTAAATATTAGATAATTCATTTAACTGCATTCCAATGCTTAGTTCTTGGATGAGTAATATACCTACTAACAACTCCCACTACATCTGCAATATCTAGCCTAATACATACCATAGAATACATTAAGCTTCCTACAATTGAAGCATACTATATTTTAGACATCTTGTCCTCCTCTTCTTGTGTCTTGGGACACATCTCCTTAGTCAACTTCAAATGACCAGGTAAAGGAGTGCTAACAGCTTTAGCATTCTCCATAGAGAAATATTGCAACACCTTCTCAATATAACCAACCTGTTGGTGTTTGAAAATGTTACCTATTTCCAATTACCCTGATGAGAACAAGATGCATCTAGGGGCAGCTAACTCCCATTATCAACACATCCATTCAGACACCAGGCCAACTATAAGGCTATACTCCTTCTGCACTTCAGGCTCTGCAAAACCTAGGCGGGTGGACCTATAGATTCTTTATATGGTACCAGTTGTCAAAGCATACACTGAATCTAATATGAAGCAGATAAAAACCCCTAAATCTTCTATACTCAACCAGGAATCATAAGCATGAAAAAGCTAAGAACATAACTCATGAAACTGGCAAGCTAAGTGCGGGTTAACATTGAATAGCTTTCAACATAAAAGGGAAAATTGATTTAATATGTTGATAACAGCAAGACCCAAGTATGAACAACAGAACTTAATGATCCTATCTCTGACCAGTGCCTTATTTATTGGGCAATTAAATGAATCATAACCATACATCTCCTGGAAACCTCAGATGTATCTCTACATCAAGATCCTTGATCTATCTTTCACCTTGTGAATAGACATCTGCTACAGAATGAATCTCATACTCAGAACATCCTATCATGAAATCTGCAAACCCTGTGACAAATATCAAGCAATTACATGGTTCTTTGTTCCATAAGCAAGACATTTTAACCCCATACATTTCAAAACGAAATGCAACCTAATTCATGCTCTTTGATCACAAATTAGAAGAATTAACAAAGCCATAATCAGGAGACAAGATTCAGACTAAACTTCAAACCTTTGCTGCTCTTTATTTGCTTTCCTTGAAACCAAATACATGAAATGTACAGGAAACAACTCATAAATCACCTAACAGACCAGAACTATCTGCATAAAACATGAATGTTGCTCAATACAAAAGAGAAATGCTGGGTGTGTGGCTTTCACAGCCTGAGCAGAGCTCCAAGAACTGGAAATAGAAAACCAACCAACAACCCCTTTTTTAGGGAAGAAGACAGAATATGTATGGAGAAGGCAATTCCCGGATTTGATTTGCAATTGACACTTGTCTATCTGAAAAACCTTCTTAACAGGTTAAAACAACTCTTTAATCTTTCCCCTCAACTGGTGAATCAAATCTTTTCATTTTACCTCTCAAGAGCATCAAATATCTCAGCAACCTAATGATGAAATAATGTAACTGATTTTGATAAAAAAAAGAACTCAATGTAAAAAGTGAAAATCAGTTCACAGTGACCTCCAAAATGCAAGAAAATTGCTGAGAGTTGATTTTTCTCCATATTCAGATCCCGACAAGCTTTTAAAATTGCCCTCTAACCAATTTTGATGCTCTAGAATCAAGTTTGCTCATTCTGTCGCTAATGGCCCAAGAAACAAAAATTGACCTATAACTCGAACTGGTGAGCACCTGTGCAAGAACCAACCTCAAATTTGGAAAATTCAGATCTTCCCGGTTCCGATGGTATATTGGAATGCCCAATTTGGTTAAAAATTGCCCCAGATATTGCCTTTTGAAAATCTCAGTCTTGTTCATGACTTCCATGTAGTTTTGCAAAAAATTTAACTTTTATATAGTTTCAAACTATATGATAAGTGAAAATTTATTTAAAAAAATCAACCCCACATGATCTTTTAGAAAAAAAAATTAAATTTTTTTTTTTTTTTAACCTTTGAAAATTCCACCATATGTTTCACTCGGGTCAAACTTGGTTTGACCATATCACCATGTGTCATGTGCTGATTCGCTGATTTGACTCTTGCCGGATTCTTGAGTTTTTCGGCAACCTCGCTATATCGCTAGCCGGATTTTTGAGATTTTCCGGCAAGCGACATAGCGACCTGCCGGATTTTTGACTTTTTCGGCCGGATTAACTGCTGACGTCATCATTTGGGCATGCATTTTTATTTAAAATTTATTATGTCATTTCACCAGGTCGGATGACTGGGACCCGTGCAGTCAAGCTTTGCCTTCAAAAGGCTCACATTTCAATTCACAATGTTATGTGAGTGCAATTGTATTTAAACTATGAAATAGCTTCTCCACTTACCAATGTGGGATAATGCTTTTTGACTGGTTCCTCTCTGTGCACAGCCTTCTCATTGAATATCCATCTCTCACTAAAACATGAGCTCCTCTTTATTTGCCCATGGCTTCTATTTTTAATATGCGTGGGTCTGATTGTCACGGGCTTCATATAATTCTTGGACTACCCTTATTTGCTGACTTCTCCAATCAACTTGCTATTAATGTTTTTTATTTACTACAGCTTCCAATTTTGGCATCCCTTTTAATGCACAGACCTCTATTTGCTTTGCCATTTGCTTGAGTTCTTTGGTATTTGCTGTGGCCTGTTCCTGTGGCTTGCCTTTTTACTTGCAACAGGATTCCTTTTAACAAAGTGTGGTTTGTTTCTTTTGTATGGTTGTGCAAGCTCTCTTGCTGCAAACTCTGCCTACGTGGATATTTTTCTTGCATGTTTTCCCTTTAAATGCATTTGGGACTAGTTTTTTATGCTATGAGCTATGTTTTTGTCTTGAACCACTGGAAGCTTGTTTCATGGCCTGCTCTTTGATTGTGTTAGTGCTCTGCTCTCTTCATTTGTTTTGATGTTGAAACTTCCTTATGATGGTGTTGACTACTGCTCACTGCCCTTTATCTTTGTCATTTTGTGGCTGTAGGTAACTCCTTTTGTATTGAATGGCCTGCTTTGCTTGAAAGCTGCCCTGCTCTACTCACGTGGCCTTTTGCTTTTATGGTGTGTGCCTTGAGAAAGGCTACTTCTTTGACCTGTGTGCATGGGGTCTCCTGCATTTCACTCAGCCTTGGAAGGCTCTCTACTTTTTGTAGCCGGCTGCATTTTTTATGTCTAACCTCATTCTTCTCCAATGCAACTTACTTTCAATTTCACCGTGGTGGTCCAATTCATTTTAGAAAGTAAATCATTTTGTCTCATTGTAGATTTATCCAATGACTCCATAGCAATGACTGCAATTAAAAACAATCATAGGAACATTACTTTAAAACTCCATTTTAATCATTTCCGCACCATTGTGCAAATTGTGTCAGGAGGTTTGCCAGGTGGCTGTAAAAGCTAACTTAATCAAGTAACCAGGTTGTAAAAATTGGCATGAGTGTTCAATCCTGTATACTTTACCACACTGCAAATTTTTAGCCCATGACGAATTTCCAGTCAAAAGATTTTAATTGCCGAACATCCATACTTCAAATATCCTGCAGGCAGACAATGTTAAAAAACATAAACTGGGCTCGGATTCGGCATCATAAACTAGGTTATTGATCACTTGGGTTTCTGAAAATTGGGATATAGGTTCTTTGCCATGAGGAGAATGGAATTCTATAGTTTGGGCTCTTGACGAATCACCGGGCACATTTGGCGAATTTCCGAAAATAGGCACTTGGAAATTTTAACTGGCAAATGTGTCAAAAAGTGATTTTTGGCAAATGTACGGACATAAGAAAGTATGCAAATGGATTCATCATGACTTAAGAATTGGCATACTTCAAGGATTTTTAGGAGAAAACACAATGATATAATCCATTTAGGCTCACCAATCATAGGATCAAAGTTATAACGTGCCGAACAGGGCTACGGATCAATCTGGATACCTTAGCCGTAACAAAACAATGCAAACTGGGTTTTTGATCATGTTAGCAAACTGATCAAATGGATTCGACATGATCTAAAAATTGGAATATATGAAGTGTCTTACCCCTAGAACACAATGCAAAAAGGATTTTTTCATTTGGGTCAACTGGGTCAAAGATATGATTGGTCGAACAGGGCTTCCCAGAATTGTGAACAACTAGTTAAATGCACAAAGCAATGAATGACCAACTTTGTGGGGTGCAAAACCTAGTCAAACGGATTCGAAATGACTTGAAAATTGAAACATAGGTTCTCTATTATGGACACTAAACATCTCCAAAGTGACTAGTCATGACACAGTCCTGGGTAAAAGATATTCAGATGCAAACTGGGCCTCTGATCGCTATTTGACACTTGGGCAGAATTGCAAATTTTGACACTAGCTCAAAATGGGACTTCACAGAATGGTTCGAAATGTCAGTTTAACTTCATAGAACACATAGATGCACTAAATGAAAGGTGTTAGAAACATTAAACACCTCTTAGGCCTCAGACTAACAACCGGGTACAATCTCATTTAAAAGCATTTATAGGGCTAATTTTTCTCGACAGGGTTCAAAATTGACCATGCAAATTTTAGCGCCAACACAACCTAAGATAATTTTAATTTTATATTCTTCCTATCTTTACAACTCTTCATACCAAGGATTTGTTTGGCTGCCCCCAAATCCTTCATAGAAAATGCATGTGCTAACTGGCATTTCAACCCCTTAATATGATCCATGTTAGACCTAGCTACAAGCATATCATCAACATATAAACATAAAATAATGTAGCTATTATCATCCAACCTCTTAAAATAAACACAATGATCTAAATGACACTTTTTATATCCATGCTTATGCATAAAACTATCAAATTTTAGATACTATTGCCAAGGTGTTTGTTTCAAGCCATATAAACTTTTCTTCAATCTACACACTTATTTCTCCTTACCTTTGACCTCAAATCCCTATGGCTATGCCATATATATCTCTTCATCCAAATCACCATGAAGGAACTATTTTAACATCAAGCTACTCTAAATGCAAATCTTTAGTAGCCACAATACTTAAAATAATGCAAATAGAAACAGTGTGAATAGAAGTCATTTTAACAATAGGAGAGGATATCTTATCAAAATCAATTCCTTTTTTATGTGCAAATTCTTTTACAAGTAACCTAGCTTTAAATATTTTCTTACCTCTATCCTCTTCTTTCACCCTATATACTGACTTATTCTATAAAGTCTTTATAACATTTAGGTTCACTAGCATTAGTAAGTAAAATAAAATACAAGGAAGGAGAAAATCTTTCTGGAGGTCTACTTATCCTTGTTGACTATTTGACATTCATTGGGGTGTGTGGTATTTTTTGTTGTGGTTTTTGCAAATCATGAGGAAATTCTGGAACATCTGCTTTTGGAGTATCATCCAGCAATACATAATCATCTTCTTTTTTCTCATGTTGCTGCAATAGATCTTTGTACAACACTTTCTCATTGAATATGACTTCCTTGCTTCTTAAAATTTTATGATTTTCAAAATCCCAAAGCTTATAACCAAATTCATTAATTCCATATCCAAAAAATACACATTTCTTTGAATTATCTTCCACCTTGGTTCTATTTTCAAAATCTATATGAGCAAATGCTTCACAATTGAAAGTTTTGAGACAAGAATAACTCACATTCTTACCAGTCCATGCTTCCTCTAGAATACCAAAACCCAAAGGAGTAGAGGGACCTCTATTAATAAAATACATAGCAGTATTAATAGCATCTACCCGCATGTTTAAGGGCAACATTGCATGCAACTTCATGTTCCTTACACACTCCAATATAGTCATATTCATGCATTTGGCCAATCCATTTTTCTGTGGAGTCCTTGGAATAGTTTTTTGTCTATGAATACCATTAGCAGAGAAATAATCTTCAAATTCATGACTATAATACTCATCACCATTATCAAATCTGAGACATTTTAATTTCTTTCAAGTCTCATTTTCAACCAAGCATTTCCATTTCTGAAAAGTTTGAAATATATCAGATTTTTGTTTAAGGAAATAAACCCATACTTTGCTAGTGGCATCATCAATAAATGTAACATAATAATGAAAGCCACTAAGGGTAGATATCTGAGTTGCACTCCATACATCTGTATGCACAAGCTCTAATCTTTCACCTTTTTTTCTCCTTCCTAGTCTTCACAAAACTCACTCTCTTTTGTTTTCTATACACACAACTTTCACAAAAAATCCATATTGAAAACTTTTAGACTTGGTAAAAATTTCTTTGAATAAAGTACTTTCATACCTTTCTCACTCATGTGCCTAAGTCTATTGTGCCACAAAGCTATATCATAATCTACAACAACTATTTTTTCTCCCTGCTCAACTACAACAACTATTCCTGAACACTGATTTTTCTTTGAAACAATCAAAGTAGAAGGAATAATATAACTTGTACAAAGATATAAGGTGCCTACTTTCAAACCTTTTTCTACTACAAGGGAACCTTTTTAAACCTTCCAATTTTTATCATTAAAAGTTAGTACATAGCCCTCATCATTGAGTTGCCCTACTAAAATTAAATTCCTACTCAGCCTTAGAACATATCTTACCTTATGTAGTAGCCAATGATTCCCATTCTATAATTAATTTTAACTTTTCCTTTTCCAATAATTTGATAGGGTTCATTATCCCCCAAGTAAACAAGTGCAAAATCCTGTTGGACATAATCAATAAAGTAACCTCTATGAGGTGTAATACAAAATGAAGCACTAGAATCTAAAACCCATGAATCATCAACACTTTCTAAAGACAGAAGCAAAGTATCCTCTTCAAATTTGTTACTTACCACATTTTCCTCCTTGTTCCCTTCTAGTTTATCTCTTTCATTATTCTTTTGAGTCCAACAATCTTTCTTCTTATGCCCTATTTTATAGTAGTACTAGCAATCTCTCAGTCCTCTAGATTGAGACCTCTTTCCCTTTGACTTTCCTCTTGATTTCTCATGATTTTTGGAATTATTTTCTCTCTTAGTCATTTTTCCTTTTCTTTATGCATTCAAAACACTTCCCTAATGTAAATCCACCTAGGGATTTCCTATGAGTTTCCTCACTCAAAATAACACCGATCACATCATCAACTTTTAGTGTATTAGATCTAGAAACATAAATACTTATGGAAATTACCAAGCCATTCCAACTTTCACGTAAAGAACAAAAAATTAAGAGAGCGCTAATTTCTTCATCAAAATTAATACTCAAAGAAGATAACTAACTAGTAACAATATTAAACTCATTTAAATGATCTGCAACAAATCCACCTTCTACCATTTTTTATATTAAATAAACACTTCATGAGAGATACCTTATTTGAAGTGGAGGGCTTTTCATACAATTTTGCTAGGGTTTCCATCAACTCTTCCATCGTCTTCACTTTTGTAATGTTAAATGCCATTGATGGTGCCAAGCATAATCGAATGGTTCCAAGTACCTTTCTGTCTAAATTCTCCCAATCCTCATCTAACATAGTTACTTGTGTCTTGAAATTTCCTTCCAATGACTTCCATAAATCCTTTTGATAAAGATAGTCTTCCATTTGCATCTTCCATAACTGAAAGTTCTGCCCATTAAACTTCTACACCTTTAGCTTACCCTTGTCTGCAATTGCTCCCACTCAATAATGAGACCTTCCTATAGAGGATCACTAAAAAAGAAATGACAACCATCTAGCTTTGATACCACTTGTCAAGATTAACCTCAAATAGAAATAACAGTTACATGCAAATATAACCAATGTTAGAAAATAGTATATCACACATAAGAGAATAGAAAACACCAAGATTTAATGTTGTTCACCCAATCCCTAGGCTACATCCACCAATAGCAAGTCCAATATTATTATGAACTAGTGATTACAACCTAATTACAATCTCTAATCCCTTACATCTTAATATCACTACAAGAACCAATTTTTCAATCACACATTATGAAAATCCCTAACCCTAAGCCTTTTTATACAATTTTTTTGCCACTTAGAAAATTAGGGCTAGAATAATAGAAAAATAGTAGCTAATGCCTTTTACAATATAAGGTCTAGGACCTTGCAGGGGCATTGCCCCTTGACCCCGTCTTGGGCACAATGCCCCCAAACCCTCATAGAAATTATCTAGAGGGGAATCACATTGAATAAACCTCTAAGTCTTATTAGGCTAAACATCACAACAATCATGACCTTTTCAACTATTAATCCTCAATTGCGCATGAGCAAACTCAAATTCTGTCATCCATACATATGCTATTTGTCTCTGTATTGTTGCATAATATCTAACACTTAGAAGATTTTCTAATTTTGATAACATCATGAAATATCATAAGTATATTTTTCCATAAATGAAAACACTCATACATCTACCTAGCCATATTGCCAACAATCTCCCCCTTTTGCATTGATGGAAACATTTGAAAAAATTGGCTAAGTCCCAAAATGATGTCATACAAAAATAAATACAAAAGGTAATTACAAAAAAAATGCTTTCAAAACATAAAATTATATTCATGTCTTGATGGATCATTACATTCCTTATCACTCCTTTACAATGATACATTGCTAAGCTCCCACTTACATATGCATATACAATTTTTACTTACTTCTCCCCCTTGACATAAATGGAAAATGTGTCAAAAAGAAAAATGTACACACAAAATTATTGTTGCTTTCCTTTGGTCAACTTGACATTCTAGTTATGCAATCTATAAAGTCAAATTTTAGCTTGTTAAATTCCTTCCAATTTTTCTTGACTATATTAGATATATGAATGAGTGCAAAAAGTGCATAGGATGCTACTTCCACTATGCTGAGGTTAGTATAGACAATTTTATCATCGGATGCCTTCCCTATAAGACATTCTTCTAGTTGCCTCTATGAAATAACAACTTTAGGATATAATATTTGCTAAGGATAGAGAATATATTTATTACCTTCTCTTTGTTAGATTTAATGCCCCTAATAGCATGGTGAATTTTTTGCATTTCTGCTCTAATATCTTCAATGTTTGTCTCGAGTTGCTACAAACTGATAATGAGTGTTTGAAGCTCACTCAATTGGCCTTTGATATGATTATCAAAATCTAATAGATGATTGTATGACATTGCATATTTTCCATACAACTTCTTACCTTCATCTATGTTCTTTCTTAGCTCCTTAGTGCATACATTTAGTGCCTACAAGTCATTCCTTACATTGCTCCATACTATGTCAAATAAAGATGCATCATGCTTCATGTGTGCTTGAAATGAAGCAATATCAGATAAGGTTTTGAATTCTTCATAAAAATATATCTCTAATTCTTTTACCTTAACCTATAAGTCTATATCTGTGATAGTTGACTATACCATCTTCTACAATCTATCCAAAACTTCTGCCAATGTTCTTTCCAAAGTCTTTATAGACTTGTTCTTCTCAAGAAGCTTGCTCAAAGAGCTCATTAATCTTTTTTTATCATCATCATCAAATACTACTAGCAATAGTTTAACTATTGATACTAGGGTAGCTATTGATGCTGCAATAGGTGTAACTACTGGTGCAACATAAAGTATGTTAGCCTCATGCTGAAATTCTACCTTCCCAAATTCTATTTCCACATGTTTTAGACTAGGCAAGAATACATACTCTTGCATCACAATCCTCTATTTCTACTTCAATTCCAAAGTTTCTTCTACTTTCTTTCTTTCTTCTTCTTTTCTTGCTTTCTCCTTCTCTATTTCTTTCCTTCTCTCTTTTTCTTCTTCTTGAATCTTTTATACATTTTTATTTTCTTCTTCATCACCACTTCATCTAAGCTAGAGTAGGTAGTAATATTGCTAACAATGTTGGACCCATATCTTGCAAAAGGATTCTCCTTAGCATCTATAGTTATGTGTGTCCTATCCACTTGCATGAATTTAGTATAAATAACTATATGAGGAGGTGAATAAGTTTGATGTGCCTCTTCAACTTCTTCCTCACCATCAATAGGAGTACTGACCTCCACATAAACTAGACATTTTGCCTCTGGTTGTACACTTTCCTTGGTGATCTTAGGCATGGAAGTCATATATTTCAATATGACTTCTTCAATTTCCTTCTTAACCTCTTCATAGCTGCCTCCCATAAGAATAATTTCTCTTCTCTTGTTCCTTGGCAAAGGTTTAATAACTTTCAAGATCTTTTCTATGTCTTTTGTTGGCTCCTGATTTAACAGTTTTACAAACAACCAAGAAACCAAACAAATGCATCTAAGGGTAGAAAATTCCTATGATGAATGCACCTGATTGCAGTCTTGGTCCAACTATAAGGCTTGGCCCTTCTTCACTTCAGGCTCTGTGAGACCTAGGTGAGTTAACCTTGAGGTTTTGAGATATGGTACCAGTGCATTTAAAACATAAATATAAACCTATTTACTATAGATGAAAACCCTTATATCTCCTAATAACTCATGAAATGACACAAATCTACAATAACTAAATGCAAATCTATGAATCTCATAAGTTGAGTGAAGGTTAATTCTTTTCAGCCCACTACAAAACATGAAATACTAAATTTATTTTGAATAAAATATTTTGTGCAAATGACATTCATATCAGCTTGCATCTATTTTAGTGATCAGTACCTTATGCATTGAAACATAGAGTCATTACTAGCAGGATGACCTAACTTGTTTACATTACAATCAAGTTTATCAACTAAAATCCCCAAATCCCATTCTTATGAAATATCCCCTTCATACACCCAGAAAACCTATCAAAACACTGAAGCATTTACTTAACTCTTTGAGTCAAAAGAAACAATAGATCTGACATACAACTCATCCAAGTTGCCTTAAATTAAATAAACCTTATCCATTTAATCTCAAAGTTAGCACATGAAGAATTAGGAGACAGAATTAGAGAACTCAGATAATTCATGTAAATCCCCTTTTATATTCATCCATGGAAAGACTAAATACATTAGACTGGTAAAACTAAATGAAGCTCAAGATATGTCACATAATCTAGCATCCATTATCATATCTCAAAAAAAATGCAAGAAAATGAAATGAAAATCTACTCAGGTGCAGGTGTGTGGCCTTCATTGCTAGAGCTCAGTTCAATAAATAGGAAGCAAAACCAATCACATCCATGGTTTCATAGTAGAACACTAGAACCCTACTGTTATTACCCAAAGAAAACTGCCAACCCTTACAATGAAAGAAAGAAAGAAAGATATAGGAGAAGATGAATTCTCAGATCTGATCTATGCCTAACATGTGTCCACTTGGAATACAACCCCTTGCAACTGAATAACCTCTCTCTTCCTTCTTCCATCTTGATATGATTTGGTTTCATCATTTTTTTGTTACTGATTTGCAAATATCTTTGTTGAAATGATGAAAACTTGTTGAGTCACCAAAATATCTAAAAGCTTCATGAAAATGCTAGTGAAATTGAGTTTTTACTAATTTGAAAGTGGTTAAATTTGCCTCAAATTGCATTTTCACTACATGTTACTGATCCTGTAACTGCATTTTGAATTTTAACTCATTTAATTGAGAAGGCCCCAAATTTCACATTTCTGGTTATAACTTGAACCTATGAATTCTTGTGTAGAAACGAACTCCATAATCGAAAAGTTCATCTTCTCACAATCATCGCATATTTAGCCTACCAGAAACCCTCTAAATCTCAGTTTGAAAAATACCCCCCTTTGCTAAAAACTCAGGTCTGCATCCTTGATAGATTTTAAAATTTCAAAACTTAAAAAGTTCTAAAGTCTGGCTTTAGAAAATGAATGCCTTTTTGAAATTTAAAAAACCTACATGCATTCATTTTAAAAGAATAATTAAAATATTATCTTTTAACACATCTAAATTTTCCTTTGCACTTGGACCTCGGGTCAAACTAAGTTGATCGAACATACCATGTGGCACTTTCTAATTGGTTGATCTTTGCCACTGGACTGCCTCATCATCACTAGTTAGGATGATCTGCCACATGGCAGAATCTTGCTTCCCCACAATATTTAAGTAGTGTGCATCTTCATCAAGTGAGATTGCATCGTCTGTCAAATCATGACACATGTCATGATCTTGTGCTTCACCTCTGATCCTGCTCATCTCTGCCACCTCACCACTAGTCAAGACTCGCTTGCCACATGTCACATTCTCGCATTCCTGCTTTGTTTAACTAGTGAGCATCTTCTTCTTGAGGAATTGTGCCAACCCTCAATGTTGACATGTGGTGACATCTTGGTGCATCATCGTTTCATGTACCACATCATCTCACATGTGCATTTGTTCAAAATTTTGTCAGAGTCACCCTGCAGCTAGCGCATCTAAGTCGAGACCCACAACATAGCATGCACCCCTTTCCTTTCAAAAAGGCTCTTTCTTAAGACATTACTCATAGGGTAAGGATTTTTATTTAAACTATAGAAATATCTTTTTCCCAGCCCATGTGTGATATTTCCGTTATGTTGTTCTCCCTCATTCTCTGTGTGTGTAGCTTGCTCCTCTTAAGCCATGGATGTCTTCTATTACCTATGACTACTTGTCTTTTTCTTGCCATGCATGGGGCTTCAATTTGTTGGCATCTCTATTGTTTGACTATGTGATTTCCCTTTTCTTCAGGCATGTGGGCTGCTTTACATGAGGCTCCCTTTCACATTTTTTTAGAATTTACTAGTTCTTTGATACAGTCGCCCTCTTAGCATATCAATGGAACAACAACCTTAATTAGGGGAGGATCTAGTGCCTCCCACTATTTTTTTTGTATGTGGAGCTTCCTGTATGCCACAGTTGCTCCAATATGGGTGCCTTCTATTCCTTATTATGTGTTGCCTACCCTACTATGTTCCTAGCTGTGTGTTTTAGAATGCCCATGATTTGCAACCAACACAATTTGAAATGATCTTGTAACAAGCCTTGGACATTGAAAATGTCTCATCATAAGAAAAGATGTGTTTGGCCTTTTACAAATGTTCTCATGCTTCTAAAAGTTTCACATTTCTATTTCTTATCCCAAAATCGCCCCGACTTATAGGATACTCCTTTTCATTCCAATAAGCTTTGGTTGCATCTGCCCTTTACATGCTAGCTTCCAAATGCTAGATGGCTCCTTTGAACTTGGACGTGAGCTTCCTTAGTCAGGGTCTTTTGTTCCTTTCTTATCATGTAGCTACAGCTATGAGGTAATATTAGTTATTGTAGGTTTTAATTTAGGTGTTGAAACTGAAGGAACCATCTCTGCATTCCCATTACCACTTGCCTCCTCCATTGTTGCATCAATCAACTTTGTTGTTGTAATAATATCAGGAAAGTATCCCCTTGCTACTCCACTTTCAAAAAACTCAAGTGCTTCTCTTAGTTCTCCCAGTCTACAAAATCCACTTATCAATGTATAGTATGTAACTTCACTTGGCTCACATCCCTGATGCCTCATTTACTCAAGTAATCTAAATGCCTCCCAAATGCAGTCAAGTAGACAAAGTGCTCTTATTAGGGTACTAAAAGTGTAAACCCTTGGTTTGCACTTAGAGCTCATCATTGTGTTTCTAAAGAAATGTTTTGCAATATAAAAATCATGCTTAACTAAAAAATTTAGGATTGCATTATAAACTTTAATAGTTGGCATGCATCAAAGCTCTTCCATTGCATCCAATACAAGTAGTACTTCATTCACCATTTTAGATTGTCCAAGCAGATGAATGAAACTATTTACATTCCATCAACAATCCAGAATCATTCTACTCCACTCAGAAATTCAAAAAAGAACATCCCTACATTGACACCTATTACATACCCTATCACACTTCTGATGAATTTAGCCGGGCCCCAAAGTGGGTTTGGCTAAAAAAATTTCATTTTCAAACACCTAATTATTTAAACTAATCCATTCATCATCTAATATTGATCAAAATCAAATTCGATCGTTTAACTGTCATTTACAAGTCATTTATCACTCTCTTGCAACTCGTTGACTTTGTGCCAGGAGGGTCCTTTGACTAGCCTTAAAAATTGATCCGAACACCTGACCAAACTCTAAAAACTGGAGCACTAATTTTTTGTTCTACACACTTGCACCCTATTGAATCTCATCTCATGAAAAATTTGGGGTCAAAAGATACTCGCTATCAAAGTTGACATCTTGAAATTACCTGCAAAGAAACACATTAGAAAGCAATAAAGTGGGTTCAGATTTGGCTTTGAAAACTATGCAAACTGACACTTGGGGAGACAAAAACTGAGGCATTAGTTCTCTGTCATAAGGACATTATGAATCTACAATTTTGGCTTCTGAAAAATAACTAGGTGCATTTGGTGGCCAGTCAAAGTGGGCTACTCAAAATTTGACAACTGGAAACAATGATAGAAAACATTTTTTGCACATGGAAATGACTTGGAAAAGTGTGCAAATGGATTCATCATGACTTGCAATCTAGCACACTTAGAGTATTTTCAGAGGAAAATGCAGTGGTATAACCCATTCAATTTCATCTATAATGGATTTCAAGATATGACATCACAAATAGGGGTTTCGACAAATCTGCAAATGCTGACACTTGTAAAAAATAGAAATTGCATTTGGAATCGCATTTGCAAGCTGATCAAATGGATTCTTCATGAGCTAAAACTTGAAACATAACAAGTCTCTAACATCTAAAATGTAATGCAAAAGGAATTTCAAAATTTTGGTCAACTAGGTCAAAGTTATAACATGTCAAATAGGGCCTTCCAGAATTATGAAAATTTCATATTAGCATGACATTGATAACTGACCAACTTTGAGGGATTCAAAACCTAGTCAAACGGATTCAAAACAACTCTAAATCTAAAACATAGGCTCTTAAGTATGGACACTAGACATTTCCAAAGTGGCGAGTCATGACACATTTTTGGGTACAAGATATTCAAAGAAAAACACAACCTCTTGTCACTTAACTTCATGAAACAAGTAGGCACACTGAATGAAAGGTGTTAGAAACATTGAACACTGTAAGAATTTGGCTTAGGCCAGAATTCACCCAAGAACTAAAGAACTCAACACAAGCACATAGTAGGCCAAAATAGATAGAGTATGATCAGAATGACGATATTCATTCAATAACTGGATTCAGGAGTACACTAGGAGTGCCTGAATATAAAGGCCTCAGGAGAGCTTCTAGAATGCATAGAAGTCAGCATCATGATATGTCATACAACTAGGCACATGTCCACCAGATATGAGTTATCCTTCATTAAGCACGAGGATGTGAGGATAAGCCTACAATGGTGTAGCACACAAATCAGTGGTGTAGACAACATGTGCTAAATGAGGAGTGTGAATAACTATGTTGTCATCATGACAACTCAGTGAATGATGCATACTCTTGTGTTGTAGACACCATGTGCATAATTAGAGTTGCATAACTCGATAAGAGTACTCCTAAGTGTCTCACCTAAAATAATAATAAAATAATACAAAATAATTAAATAATGCATTAACCTAAGTAAAACTTAAGTAAGTGTAATAAGTAAATACTTATTTACACCAACAAACACCTCTTGGGGCTTAAAAATATAGTCGGGTACAATCTCATTAAAAGCATTTATGGGGCTTAATTTTCTCAAAAGTGCTCAAAATTTGGACTACAATTTTGAGCACCAATAGTACAAACGATGACCCCGACCCACTGAAAAGTTTTCAAAACTTCTTACCTTTGAAAAAAACTTGATTTTCATTTACATCTTCCTAAGGTAAACTGAAATTTTCATTTACATTAGTCTCACCACATACATCAGATCTTCTCATCAGCAGATTAGGTGAAACAAAATCATTCTCATAGTGCATATAAAAACTTGAATTACTTTCTTCATCTTGTTCACTATGAAAAAATGAATCAGCATGATCATAACAACTGACATTAAATTGAAATTGATCACTACTGACTGAAGCATGGATTCCTTCAACTGGAAACACAAAAGCTTGGTATTCTACTTCATTTAATGAGTTACATGAATCAGATGATAACTCACCTTGTACATCCGAGTATGAAGAAAATGTAAAATCTAATTTCTCCTCATTTGCAACATTAGTACACCATACATTAGACTGAATATATGTTGCATTTTCTTCATATTCCAAAAAATTATTAGATCCCAAATCACAAGAATCATCATGAAATTGCCTTCTAACAATATGCTGATCCATATCAAATTTTCCCTCAAATAACTCACTAGGATAAACCATTTCATTAGTACTACTTTTCTCATCACATGAGCCGTCTGAATGTATTTCGTCCTCATGAAAACAAGAAAACAGTGAACCAACAATGGACCTAATCTCTACATTTTCATTGTCAACATAGAATTCATCATGTGTATTGACGCATGAATTACTATCACATACACCTCCAAAATTTGATAGAGCATATTCTAAAACTACATCTTCTTCAACATCAAATTTAGGGGAAATGAATTCACCATATGGAAATGCAAAATGTGGCAAAGAATAAGCATCCTTGGATAGGTTAGCACAGCTTTCAAAATCATGAGCCAACAAGTTGGTAATCTCATCAACACTTAACAAGATTTCACTACTAGTTTCTTCACCTTGTTTGTGATCATTATCTGGATAGCTTGATACATTTGTAACAATTAGAATTGTTAGTAATATATTCTAAAAATTTAGAACTCTAATCATCGCACACATCTTCTTCTTTAGACAATACCTCAACAACTGACATTGTAACACAATCACATTCATCACTAGAAGAAAGACTATCACTGTTGTTATATTTTTCCTCTTCTTGACAATCATCATCATAAAAAGATGAATCCACATTATGCATGCCATCAAATTTCTGATCTCTATCCTCTTATTCATAGAACTGAGACACTTCATCCTTGACATCATTTTCAATGAACTCATTGTATTCATTAAAATTAGACTCATTAGCATTCAAAGCACTTTCAATTTCTATAATAAAATCTTGGATCTCACAAATCTTATCTTATCTTATCTTGGCTAGCCAATCAACCGAATGTGGCATAAAATTCTAAGAGCACCATTGGCTAGGAAGACTTCTCAGGTCTGAAAAAGTTGTCAAGATTCATAGCTACTGATTTGAACTTCATATAAATTTGAAATCCACTAAGACCCTTAATATCACCAATTGTACTTCTTAACAGTAAGACTTTCTTATCATGAATCTTTCTTTTCAATCTAGCAATGTTTGCACGAACACTTTCAGGAGTTGGCACATCATTTTTAGACCTAGACTTAGAATCCATCTCTTAAAATTTTAAAACTCTACCTCTATTTTCTTAGTGTTGAAAACACTAGATGGAGGCAACAATTTTTAACAACTTTTGACTTCCATGAAAAGAAAACATGAAAATCAAAATACCTCAAGTGCTGATGCTAAACTTTGATCTGCTAATTTGGCATAGGTACAAGATTGAATATCCTTTACACCACTGATCAAACTTTGTAGAGTCGGCACCTCCTTTCAAGAGGATAAAGAGATCACTATTGTGATTCACTCTTTACACTTCAATTTCTTATAATAGTAGATTGCAAAAAACACTTTAAAAGTTATCAAGAATTTAAAACTTCATTTCCAAGAAACTATCAACAGTTTCAGATCTACCCATACAACTGAAAATCCTTCAAATTTTGCAATGGAATCAACTAGGAACAAACTGGTACAGAGATTTGGGAGTCGCCACTCACTCATGTGAGAAATAAAACATAATTTGTCACTTGATAAATCTGAACCAGACCTTCAATGTAGGAGAAACTTATAGATCATTATCATCTTGGAAATAATTTACACTTTATAAATCAACTCTTGACTCTAAACTTTCTCAACATCACTTGCAAACTGAATTGATTGAAGATAGATCTATAATAGTCATAGAACACAATTTTCATCCAATTTTACAACATACTACTGTTCATGAATAAAGCTTAACTAGGGATCACAAAACCTTGCATAAAAAACTAAATATGCAAAATACATCAAAGGTTTCTAGCTCCATAATTCAGGCATTTACAACCTTGTTCCCCAGCAGAGTCACCATTTTGCTGGCTACTCGGATGGGCAAAACCCAATTGAAAATAGGACTGAAATATTTAACTTACACCAGAGATTCTTGTCCTTTTAATAGTGAATTACTTCACAGACTCCCCAACAGAGTCACCATTTTTTTGCTCCTAATTTAATAGTTATGAAAATTACCAAGAAAGTAGACCAATGCATCTAAGGCTAGCCAATTCCTATGACAGATACACTTGACTGCAGTCTTGGGCCAACTAGAATGCATAACTCCTTCTTCGCTTCAGGCTTTGCAAGACCTAGGCAGGTTAACCTTGAAGTTCTGAGATATGGTACTGGTGCATTTAAAACATAAATCTAAACCTATTAATATCAAATGAAAACCCCTTATATCTCCTAATAACTCATGAAATGACATAGATCTACAATAGCTAGATGCATATCTATGAATCACATAAGTTGAGTGAGGGTTAATCCTTTAAGTCCTTCAACATGAAAGGGTAAAACACATTTGATTAATAATGTTGATTTCAGCAAACCCCTAATATGCAACAATAAGACCTAATGATCTTGTAATCGATCAATGCCTTATCTATTTGACAATTCCATGAATTAATTACAAACATATGAATATCTAAGACATATTTGTATCTTTAGATATCTGATCTATCTATTTAACTTGTAAATAGACACCTATGCTCAATCTAAACCTTATTCTTACATGATATCCCCATTAGTAAACTTACAACCCTATTGATTTCCCTGAAGCATTTACATAACCCTTTGAGTTACATGAAACAATGAAATAACATACAACCTTAAGGGACTGCAACTACAACCTAAGCTCTATGTCAAAGATTATAAAACATTGAAGATTAGTAATAAAGGAGATAAGATTCAACTGAAACTCAATCATCTGCTGCTCTTTGTATTATTTCCTTGAAATTATACAGTCATATGCATGAAATAAAAAATGTGAAATAACCTAACAGATCTGAACTATCTGTATTAACCTTCTTAATGTTGTTCATGTGAGAGAATTATGCTAAAAAATATGGTGTCTTAGTATTGGGAATGCATCAAGACTGGAACCAAAACTCTGGTATCACAGTAGTGTGAAAATTTTCTCCAAAAGACTAGAACCTGTATAATGGATGAAAGAAAGAAAGATAAAGGAAGAAGATGAATTCTCAGATTTGTTATGCAACTGACATCTGTCCACTTGAAATTTGATCTCTTGCAATTGAATCACCTCTCTCTTCTCTCTACGATTGATCTGATTTCTATTTTCATCATTACTTTATAACTGATTAGAAAATATCTTCTGTTTAATGATGAAAACCCTTTGAGTCACCAAAATCTAATCTGCCTCATGAAATACTGGTGAAATTTGAGTTTTTACTGAGTGAATCTAATCAAAATTTGACCCAAACTGCATTCTCACTACCTTTCAACCATATTCAGGTCATTATCATGCCAAAAATCAATTCTAAACTTCCTCGCTTGAATACAGTTGCAAATTAGGAATCTGATAGAAAACCTCTTATATCCTGAATAGACTACTTCCTGTGCAAAAACTAACCTCAAAATTAGAAAGTTCATCTTGTCATGATTCCAGCAATACATAACATCGCTATGTTAGCCTCTCAAAAACCTCCTAAATCTCAGTTCAAAAATTGTCCCCCTCTACTTGAAAAAAATCAGGTCTGCACATCCTTTTAAAATTTAAAAATCTAAATTAAAATTAACCTAAAGTCAAAACTTTAGATTAAATGACTTTTTAATTTAAAAGTCTTTGCATGCATGTCCATTCTAAGAAAGCATAATAAAAAATAATATTTTATATTACTTTTAAAATTTCTCTTTACCCCTCAATTTTGGGGTCAACCTGATTTGACTAGCCTTTTGCCACGTTTCACTTTGTGATTTGCCCATATGAATGCCATGTCACCACCTTGCTCCTAAGTGCCATGTCAGCATTAGGTAGGCCCTATGCCATGTGTCACATGCCCACATACCCGCTTTTCTTAACCAATGAGCATCTTGGAAATGCGAGTGTGCACTAACTGTTAGATCATGACATGTGTCACAATCTGGTGCATCCATGTTGGTCTGAATCTATAGCACCACCTCATCACCAGTCAGGCCCACACTACCACATGGCAAAATCTTGCATACCCACTTTGTTTAACTCATGAGCATCTTCTTTTTGTAGATTTGTACTAAATTTTTGATGTGCCATGTGTCAGCATCTGGGCATCCTCCTCCACGTTAGCATGCATTCACCTCCATTCAAAATTTTGTCTCGGCACGACCTGCTAACTATCCAGTCAGATTGGACACACACACATGGCCTTGGCTTTTCAAAAGCCTTTGTCATTATACACCAAGTACTTTATGTGCATTAGTATTTAAAAGTCAAGAAGCCCCCTCACGTAGGCAATGTGGGACTAATTGCTTAATTGTGCCCTTCCTCTGTGCTCATGGCTATGTGTTCCTTTTCCTTGTTTTAGCGGTAGTCTTTCTCAATGTCAGGGTTGTTCTGTCTTCATTACCATGCCTTTAGTTTGCATGGACCTCTATGGTTATGGCTTTGTTCTTTGTTTAAGCTTGTCACCTATTCCCTCACATCGGTTTCCACTTGTTGATGCATGCTTTGCTCTGTTATAACCTTATAGCTTGGTTTTTGTTATGCCACGCCCCTCCTTTTACATGCTTGTAGGTATCCTCTGCATGGATTTTTTTTTTCTGTAGAAGAAAAACCTCTCTGCCTTTGGTATTGCGTGGGCCTTCAAATATGTCTGGTTCCCTTTACAAGGCATGGGTTGCTTTCTTTGTATGCAGGTTATGCCTTTGCACTGAAAACTACCCATGACAGCTTCCACACTTTGATTACATGTGGATTGCTCTTCAACTGGTGACTACTCCCTCAATGGCCACTCCTCTATAATTTTGGCATGATCTCTGCACCTCTTTTCTTGCATGGGGTTTTATGATCTCCCCATACTTTTTTACCTGGGGTTTTCTAATTTCATGTGAGTGTGTTGTTGATTTGCAACATGACTTCTTTCACTTGCATCTTCTAGTGCCCTATAGCTCTGACATGGCCTACCCTTTAAAACATGGATTCCCTGGCTTCTTCTTGTACATGGAGATCCTCTAAATGTACATGAGTTTTTGTGCTCAGCATGGCCTCTATTTTTTTAATATAGCAATCCCCTACTTTTGTTTGCAACTTATCTTTAACTTTTAGCTGCATGTTACCTCCACTATCTCTCTTTGTGGCTGAACAACCTTGCTCACTGACTAAAAATCACTAACATGGAAAATAATTGATTTGCAAGTCAACTTGGTCTAAATCATTTTTTCTAAAAACGACTGATCTTGAATTCCAATTGAATTGGAATGACCTTCAAGACTTGTACACTTATATTGACCATCTTCACTCAGAGCAATATTTAGCATCAGAGATTTCATGTCTCTATCCGTGTTTGGGCAAGATACGGCATAATGATTTTTGTCCATAGTTAAAGCCAAAACTTTCACAGTTGTCAATAGCTCCACTTTCAAAGGCAACTCCAATATCACCGGGCAAAGTCATACCTCTTAAGAGCCTCTTTTCAAAATCATCTTTAGTAACAACATTCCTCATAGACGTCTTAGAACTCCATGACTCACTTTGGAACTCATTTTGGATTCCCCATAATATGTTAAGTCCATAATGAATATTTTCATTAGAGATAATAAGTTTTCCATCCCTAGAACAACGTTTTGCATTATTCATGAGATAGTGACTCAAAACTCATCCCACAATTCTCTCCACACTCTCATACCCTTTTGGAACAACTGGATCTATTCTTGATTCATCATGAATAAACCCCACTCACTACCTTGACCTGCCATGGTTAATTTTCATTTCCTAACATTCATTAATCTGACATAATTAGTCGTGCTCCAAAGTGGGTCCGACTAAAAAAAATTTGTTTCCAAATACCGAAACTATCAAATTGATCTACTGAGATCTTCAAACTGACTGAAATCAAAATTGAGTATTGAATTAGCCTTAAAAAATCATTTTTACCCTTTACTGCCTACTATCATTTTAGTGCCAGAAGGCTCTTTGACTGGCCTTAAAAACTGACCCTAACACCTGATCGGGCCCTGGAATTTGATCTACTAATTCTCTGTTCTACATACTTACACCCTATCAAATCTCGTCTCATGACAACATCAAGGTCAAAAGATACTGACCGTCAAAGTTGACCTCTTAGAACTAAATGCAAGAAAACATGTTAGAAAATAATAAATCATGTTCAGAATTGGCTTCACAAACTGGGCAAACTGACACTTCGGAAGATGAAAACTAGGGCATTGGTTCTCTATCATGAGGACAACATGAATCTATGATTTGAGCTCATGAAAAATAACTGGGCACAAATGGCAAGTGGTCAAAGTACGCTACTTGGAATTTTTGACTAGAAACAATGACAGAAAATCATTTTTTACAAATGGAAATGACCTGAAAAAGTGTGCAAATAGATTCATCAAAGCTTGCAAACTGGCACACTTGAAGTATTTTTAGTGGAAAACATAATGGTATATTCCATTCAATCTAGGCTATCATGGATTTCAAGATATGACATCATGAACAGGGGTTTTGAAAAATCTACAAATGCTGACACTAGTACAAAAAATAGAAATTGCATTTGGAATCGCATTTGCAAACTGATCAAACGAATTTTTCATGAGTTGAAACTTGAAACATAACAATTTTTTGATGTCTAAAATGTAACACAAAAGGAATTTCAACATTTTGGTCAACTAGGTCAAAGTTATAACTCATCAAACAGGGCCTTCCAGAATTATGAAAATTTCATATTAGCATGACAATGATAACTGACCAACTTTGAGAGATTCAAAACCTAGTCAAATAGATTTGAAACAACTCAAAATCTGAAACATAGGCTGTCAGGTATGGACACTAGACATTCCAAAAGTGGTCAGTCATGACACATTTCTGGGTACAAGATATTCAAAGGCAAACACAACTTCTTGTCGTTGTTTGACACTTAGGGTAAAAATGCAAATTTAACAATTGCTCAAAATGGGACTTCACGAAATGGCTCAAAATAGCAGCTTAACTTCATGAAACAAGTAGGTGCACTAAATGAAATGTGTTAGAAACATTGAACACCTCTTGGGGCTTAAAAGTATAGCTAGGTATAATCTCATTAAAAGCATTTATGGGGCTTAATTTTCTCAAAAGTGCTCAAAATTTGGGCTACGATTTTGAGCGCCAACATCTTCCTTTGTCCTTACTTCACACAATTTAATAATCATATTCTCTATCAATTTAGTGTCCTCTTCTACTAATCTTCTCTTCTTGTTTATCAATCTATTGTACAAGTCTTCTAGAATCTTATTTTGGATGCTATCAAATCTCTCTTATTCCTCAAAATCATGTTTCTTACAATAGCATTTCCTAGTTGTCTCCTATCCATGTTACTATAAAAACTATAATACTTATTCAATTATTCAAAATTATCATTATTTATAGTCTACATATTTAGATTCTCAACTTTAGGTTTCCAAGATTTCTTACTAGTTGGTGTTCTTCCTTCTCCAACTATTTATTCAACTAGCTTCTCTTCAGTCTCTTCCTTAGACTCCTCAAAATTAATATTTTGCAGTGTCTTTCTCCTCTTTCTAGCTCCGTTGGTGGTTTTCTTGACCCTTTTCTTGGGAGATGGTGTTGGTTCTTGCTTAACCTTCACCAACCTCTCTGAATTCCTCTACACAGATGTAGCTATCACCTCAACATCATCAAATTTCCTCTTTTTTTGACTAGTTTGTACTCTGATTGGTTGTTCTTACTCAACTATTGCATAAGGTGTAGGTATTTGTGAAGTAGACCCAACTACTATCACATCCACATATGGTGCTAGAATGATAATAGATGTGGCTACCAACACCTTAGATTTCCCACTAGCTTTCATCTCCATAGTTATACCTTTGATTTCATTTAATCCTTCTCTTGTCATGCTTGACTCCTTAAGAATGGATTTAATCTTCTTTTCCACATTCTTCTTGATCTCTTTACCGTGAAGTTCAGAATGAACTTCCCTTATCTTCTCTTCATAACTACCCCATCTTGGAAATTTACTATCCTTTGACTATAGAATAATCTATGTGTATCCTTTAATGAGTTCTTCATTCATTTCATATCCCATGGGTTCAATAAACTTTCCTCTAGGTTCTACTGTTTCCATACAAGTAGTGTCATTCTCTACCATGAAACATATTTCATCTTTATACTTCTCCACCATAGAGGGAGGGATTCTATATCTTATCTTCATCTCGAAATGGAAGCTTTCCATCATTCTATCAATGTCTCTATCTTTGACATTTTCTAGTATGGGTTTGTAATATTGTGTAACCATCTTC
Source organism: Cupressus sempervirens (assembly GCA_028749045.1). NCBI lineage: Eukaryota > Viridiplantae > Streptophyta > Pinopsida > Cupressales > Cupressaceae > Cupressus > Cupressus sempervirens. The sequence continues at coordinate 66,880,665 of CM053788.1, forward strand.
ATTGAACACTCATTATTGTCCCAACTTGTCATACTAGGAAACCACTTGGTTGCATAGAAAAATAAGCGTGTCTATAGAGATTCAAATCTAAAGACTTCATTTTTAGCATTCTTGATCTTTAGAAAGTTGTTGAACAATTGCACTCTAACAATCTCATACATATTTACTTTCTTCTTCACAATTGCCATTATGTAAGATGCACACAAAAATCTTGCTAGAATAGAGTTCACTCTAGAAATGCGGTTCAATTTATATCTTAAAATCTTGCTTAATATTCTAATTCCATTGTTTTGGATTAGATCAACTCTCATATTCCTTCTATCAAACTTAGTTTTTAGGTTTGTCTCGATAGTTTTTCTCTATGTCATTCACTAGATTACACCCTTCATTTCCTAAACTTGTGACCTTATGGATTAGGTCATTGTCAATTACAATAGGCACATCACCTACCCAAAACATTTCTTCATGAACTTGACTTAGGATAATCTTGCTCCACTTATGACTATCAAATTTTGTGTAAAACATATACTTAATCAGGTTCAGTTCATTTAGGTATGCATATTCATATTTTAGGGTTAGGTCTCCATTACACATAACTCCTAAATCCTTGTGAATTTATTCATCTCCAACACTCTCAAATTTACAATGAATTTAGCTTGTAACATCTTCTAAGTGAAGTGCATTTGGCAAGATTTGAGAAAATGCTCCTAACAGATCATCAATAAGAGAAAAAAATGGGTGTTTCTTGAATTTGTACCTAGGTTTCTTATTTATATCACAAACTGATTGGCTTTCCATACTACTAACTTTTGATACTGAAAATTCCAACTTAAAGCTTCATAAAATACCATTAATATCATGTATTAGGGCTTCTACAACTTCACACTCAAACACTTCAATTTGCACTTGAGTTCAGTGTCAAATCACTCAAAAATTTTCTCCAAACTCTTTGTACAACCAAATGGTACTAAATGTCTTACTTGCAATCCTTAATCATTTCAAATTTCACTTTTCATTAAATGCAGATCTTCTTCATCTTCAAAATCTATAACTAATTACCATTAGACTCATTTTCTTTTATATGACAAACTAGGATCATCAAAACTCTTGCACACTTGACCATAGTTTCCTCTCTATGTTGTCTACCTTCTGCTGACTGCACAAGTTATAATTCCTAATCTATCATTAGTTCTGATTAATTGATGCTTTGCTTTTCTATAAATTCTTAGTTTAGATAGGATGAGTCACAAATAATTTCCAACTTCAATTTCCCATTAGGTGCACCAAAATATTGCTCTTCCAAAATTGTATGAGAACTTTCTAGATTAATAGCTTTCACAAATGCTTCCTTGAATTCATCAACATGTTCTTTGATTACTTCCTTCTAACTATTTTTGCTTCCATTACCATTTCTTGTATCATTTCTATTATTGTTCCTTTTGTGATTAGGATTCCTATAGAAGTTCCTTCTATCCATTCTAAAAAATCTTGTTGTGTGTCCAAAGTTATTTCATAACTGACATACAAGTACATTCCTTCTCTGATGGGTTCCATTTTGACTTTGAGGTGCTTTGCAATTTCTTGGAATATGTCCAAGATTATTATACTTGTAACATACAAACTATTTCCTTTCACCATTATATTTCTCTCCATCATTAGACCAACTTTGTGATCTCCATCTCTCATTACCTATAGGGTTAGTATTCTTAAACATTCTACTATTCCCATTATTACTATAAAACTTAAGTTTCTTACACTCTATTGCTTTATGTCCATAACAATGAAAATTATAACAATAGAAAGTAGTAATAGATTTAAAATAATTGCCTATGCAATCTCTTTTCATATGACCAACATCATTGAATATGAAACATCTACCTTTGAATTAATGTCTAACTTCCTTAAATGATTCAACTTGCTTTGGGTCATCAACTTTCTCTATTTTCTTTGGCTCATCAAGTCTCATAGACCAATCAACTAGTTCAATATCTTTAGATACTTTAGTAGTTATGCTTGATTTAATCTTACTCAGATCAGGTTCTTGAGGGGACTCAACAACTGGATCTAGTTCTTTTCTAATTTCAAGTTTCTTGGCTGATTTTTCTCCAATAAAATATCCAAGGCTTGTCTTATCATAAAAGGGTCTCTGGTAAACTATGTACTCATCAATTTTCTCACTACTGGAATAAATATTCTCTAACTATTGTTTAGCTTGTGTCAATTTTCCTTTCACAATAATGTTTTACTTTTCTAATTCAATATGTTCTATCTTAATAGAGTCTAATTTAGATGTTACTTGGCTTAACTAGGATCAAAGGTTTGCATTCTCATTTTTTAGACCAGGTTCAATTTTTCTATCATCTTTCTTAAGACTTAGCTTAAGTTCAACAATTTTCAACTCATGCTTCAAGATCTCATTTTGTTTCTTGAGATTTCCTACTTCATCACTATCACAAATCTTCTCGTTTGATTCCTTTTTCAATTTCAGATCATCAATCTTGTCTTTCAACTTTCTAATGTAAAACTTTACATCCCCATACCTATCTTTCAGGTTATCTCTTTGTTTAGTAAGAAGATCAATTTTCTCTAGAGCTTCTTCAAGGTTTCTCATCAATCATTCCATATCTGTAGGGATCTTACTCAAGTTGTTAAGCCTCTTTAGAGTAACTAGACTCTAATACAATTTGTTAGAAATAGATAATACTGAGAGGGGGGATCAATATTCTACAAACTTTTACCCACAACTAAATATTGTTAATTACTTTATAACTTGCATATGAAAGTAAACCAATAATGTTGAATAGTAAATAAAACCATACACAACGAGAACTCATAACACTATTATTTGTTAACTAGGGAGACCTTGACCAAGAGAAAACCCCATTGGGAATGATACCCACAAGATGATCCACTAAACAAAAGCATCATGTTAAGGATATTTACCCTATTTGGAGTCTATTAAATACATATAGTATCTCGAGTCCTTGTTAAAGGACTAGGTCCTTTTAAAAGCCTCAACCTTGTTAGGAGTTGCTTCAACCATGTTAGGAGTTGGTAGATCAAATACAATGTATGCAAGAAGAGCCCACTTCCCTAACATGCAAAATACACTTAAGTTTCTTTACAAGAGTAGATATACATAAAATACTAACTTACTATTGTATCTCACACTTTCTTTGATCATACATCAGATTTCACACTTGTTCAGATCATACTGACTTCCTACTATATCACTTAAGTTTTCTTCACTAAAGTTTGCATCACATTCATACCACACACTATTTGTGTAAGATATGATCTTTACTTATATCTTGCAAATTAATAGAACTCTTCTTAGTCATCCTTGATGCTTTCACACACTTGACCGAATATAAAATAACTTTGAGTAAACATCTAGGATGTCAGCCCAACATGATCAAGTAATTATTTTGTTACTAAAATAATTCCTTAAGTTGTACACTTGAATTATCTATCATGCTTTATCCTACTCTCACTAGTACATTTCCACTTGTTTTCCTACCAAAATTTTTAACCAAAGGTATGATTTCTTTTATTTTTTGGTTTGCATCCCCATATTGGTTGAAAATTTCCTAAGTTTTCCCAAGTTGGCCAAAATTTTGACCAACTTGGGTCATAACCTTAATATGTTAAAAGTATCATATAATAGTATTGGTCAAAAAGTATGTTAAGATTTTATCTTGTATTCATGTAGGCTTGTAGTCATATTGTTATTTCATTCCCATGTATAAGGGTATCATGGAAATTTGAAGATATTGGGGCTTCACAAGTAACATTGGGGCAGTGATCGATCACTGGTGGAAGACCATATTCTTGCAAAGTCTAGCACAAAGTTTATGCAATTGATCTTCTTTAGACAAGCCAAATCTGCATGATTTTCCATTTGAAGGTTAGAACCTGGTGAAATTTTAATTCCATGTGTCATAATCAATGCAGGATTAAAGTCTAAGCTTTGAAATAAAAAATATATGTGTAACATTTAAAATATCATTTCTTTTTTATAAGAGTGATGTACACCATTGATTAGAAAAGCAAGGAATGGAAACTCACGAATAATAGTGGATGGTATTATATGATAATTTTAGGTAGGCGAAAGAATATGTTTCCATCCTTTGCAAATAGCCCTGGATCTTACATTAAAGAGAGTGGATAGCTGAGTTATAACATGCCTTAATAATTCTTGTGGCAGCTTGCTCCATATATCAAAGTCCATCTCCACTATCTCTTCTTGTGTTGCTGCTTTGTTCTTCAAATCTTGACCTAATTATAGTAACCCCATTTTTAAGATGGAAATATATTCTAATGTTTCAAGAGGAAAATAGTTAGTAGACATGATTTCCTCCAAAAATCTTAGGAAATAGTGTGATCTATCTTTGGGTTTGGATTTGTTTTTGTTATAGATAAGAATCCCCTATGGCAGTTTGTTAGTCATAAGCTTAATTTAGGTCATGACTTCCCATAGAAAAAAATGAGATCTTGTTCACAATATTATAAAATGAGGAAATGTCTTGTTTGGAAACCTATGAAGTGGGGTCATAGTAGTCCCTTTGACATTATAGAAAACTCAATTAGGTATTTTTTATGAAACAAGAAATGATATTTTCAATGAAATAAAACTAGGAACTCCCAAATGTGTCTAGAACTTTGCATATCCCTATTGATTCCTTCACCTATGTTTCTGGAAAAAAAAATCATTTTCTTTTTCTAGATTCTTCATGGTGAATTTGGTCCTTTGGTAAAATAAAGGATGGGTGTCACTATCATGTGCATTATCAATCTCCATATTTCTCTTTCCATTCTCAAAAGCATCTACTCCTCACCATGCAACACAAGATTTTGAGAATCTATAAAAGCTGAATCTTCTGGGCAAGATTTTTTAGGAAGTAGGTCCTAACAAAAAGAGAGAGATCCACATGATAATACAATGTTGCACTAAAGCTAAGAAATTTTTGACACAACAAGGATGCTACACTATTGGTCAAGGCAATATTTTCATCAATTCTAGGTGATGCATATAATTTTGATTCTCATGTAATTATGGTGTAAGACTCTATTTTCTACAAGAAAGAGAAAATGATCACCATGATGAAGAATCATTCTAGTTTAGATATGAATATAACACAAACCTCTACCAATAACACAAAAGCTATCAAAATCATTAGCATGGAATAAAGGGGTAAACTACCTATGAAAAAATTACCAAAGTTAATCTATATTTGTTGTTGTAAACAAATTTTCAAAAGCTTTGTTGTATTAGTTGGTCACATTCAAGGAAAGCATCCTTGTGCATCTTTTCTTTACCCATGGTTGTGTTTATCTACTGGCATCCATTATGTTTAATTGTGATCAAAAGTTTGTTAGAAAATTTTAATAAGCCTTGTGGTAGAGCTTAGATACATAATTAGATCATTTAATGGATTTTTTCCTCATAGACAAACAATCAAATGAAGTAGGTCAACCACACAATCTTGCATCTATAACCTTGCACAAGGGATTGCAATCTACTATTAAGTATCTTGGATGCCACCCAACCACCTCCTTGGACATCTTACTACACATCAACAATTGCAGACTCATATATATGGGAGTGAGAATTTAATTCAAAGAAAATGCTTCGATAGTAGATTCACTTCATTTTACAAGTCACTATCAATAGTACTACAACAATTTTTTGGGGTCTTCCATGCTCAAAACATTGAACACCATACCAAGTCTTGTATTCCCTATTGCACTACAAAGCCCACAAAAAAAGAATCTAGGGCTCTACAATCCTCTACTAATATTCAATGTCCCAAGGAATCATTAGCATTGATTTCATTTGGAAACCACCTACATGAGAAATGCCACAATGACTATTTATTACAGTTAATGAGATTTTAAATATTGCCATAATGGTTGCATGTATATGGTATTCTCAAAAAGGAACATAGTTGAAGGGATATGAGAAGCAAAAGATCCTTTATGATGATTTGTGAGTGTATATAACTTATGGATTTTCTTCATTTTTAGTAGTACTTCAATCTTTGTCATTTGAGTTTCCTTTTTTTTTTTTAAATTATAAGCAAATATATTTTCTCTTTCACACTCTGTTGTGTGAGTCATTAGATATGCTGATATAGGAGACTTATTTGATAACATGTTTGAGTAGATGAACCAATCTATTTAATGTAGAAATCTTGATGTGGGATTATATGAGGAGTATACGGGGCCCAATGATGCATGGAGCCAGAACACTATGAATATCTTACTTCATACAATAATTTGTGCTCTAATTTCCAATTAGTATGCAAAGGCTTTGAAGAGTGGGCCTTCTTGATGATGAAAATTTATGAAAAGGTTTCACGAAGACAATTTGAAAGATTTATAATGATAAGGAGTCAACTTTTCTTCCAATGGAGTGGCTTTGGTTTGGTAATCTTTAGGCTCCAACATTTAATAAACTATAGGAAGATTTAGATAGGGCTGAATTAGTTAAAATCAAACTCATTGCATAGTGAGTTTGGCATGGGAAGGATGTTCTAGAGTTATGGATGCTTGACATTTGCCTCCATTTATAGGCTGCTAATTCCTTGATTATGTAGACACCTAAATCTGATTACATCAATAAGTAATTGTATTTAGTCATCTCCTTGGACATTATTGATTAAATATTTACTAATTAATTAATTAATTATCATCTCCTAGTTAATTTATTTATTTAATTAACTATAGTCCAATTGATAAAATCAAATGATAACCCAAAATCAATTTATCAATTAAATCCCTCTTCCCCTATTAAATTGAATAAATAATCAAATCTATTCAATTTAATTGCATACTCCCATTTTATTAAATAAATCATTTAATAAAATATCTAAAATCCAAAAGCCTTCCTAAACCCTATCCTAACCCCTAATCCAACCCATTCACCCATATTAAACTCACTTAGCCACCTAACTAACCCATCCCATCAAAGACAAATCACTCACCACCTAACCCCCCTTCTAAGCTAATCCTAAACCTCTTCTAATCATGTGCACAATCATAAACATGGGTTAAGACTTGCTAACCCAAGCTAAAGTCAAAAATATCTTCCCCTCACCCTCCAACATAAATGACCCTCAAATATCTCTTACACTCCTCTTAATGGCTCTTACACTTTCATTCATGAGTCTTGCATACTCAACCACCGTCATCAAGCCTTTGACCAACCCTCATCCTATCCTCTCACACTCATCCTCCTCGTGACAAGTGTCACCTCCCCATTGGTGCTAAACTAGCACAATCCATGTGCTCCCCTTTGAGTGCATCTTAACCATCCCTCACCATCTTGCCATCCTTGCATCTTGGCCCTCCATTTCTCCAACCCTTGGCCTATAAATTGAACCTCCCTCCTTCACTAAAAGAATCCATCCTCCATGCAAAGTTATAATAATATTTTGAGAGCACACATACTACCAAAATACCATTATAATGGCAAAATCACTCCATGACTCCATTGTTGCAACCTTATCTCACTCACCCCATCCATTCATTTGAAGCTTGAGCTATACTTGTGAGCACACATACCTTAGATCGGGGACAAATCTATTGCATCATTATGTTATACCATTTGGAGCTTACCATTCTTGGTTTGCCTCCATTTGTGGTGATAATAAATCAATCCTATCTTAAGTGTTTACTTATTTTAGCATTGTTAATGCTTTCTTTAATAGCTAGTATTCATGTTGCAGTACTAAACTAGGTGATACAGATTGTAGATATGAACTAGTTCACATACAACTTCATTTATTTATTCAAGTGAAATATGCATACCTTCCAATGCATGGAGAAACATGGTGCTTCACTACTTCAAGATTGATAGACTTTGATTGCATAGTACCATTGGACAAGGTAGTTCCTAATGTTGGTAATGACTTAGATTTAAAATCTAATTCTGATTTTCCCTTAGTTGTAGATGAGCTAGAGGCATGGTGGTACCATATACAATTTTGTAACTTTTTTCATTTTGCACTTGTAGCATTTTGGTCTTCACTTTTTGTTCTATGTTTATGTGCACATTTTAATGTTAAATGATTCAGACATTGAAATATTATTAATATGAATGTTGATTCATGTGAGGTCTTAATTTAGCTCTAATGTTTCTTGATATGATAAATTATAATGGATCTAGTAAAATACCTTATCATATGAGTATCTGATATTTCCTATATTTTTTTAATTCCTTAAAATAAGGCCTCTACCTTTACCATCCCAAAAACTTGGTGGAACATGTCAGTAAATTAGTAATGTCTAAGGTATAGTCCATGTGAGATAGATCCACACATCCTAAATATAGGAATTGAAGCACTATTACATGATTGGTCCACTTTTAATCATAAAGTGTTGTAAGATATAAATGCAATTCCATATTAATTATCAGGACTCATGTATTCATTAAATTTTAATTTGTGTTGGGTAAATTCTCTTAGAAATTCATTGTTTTAGACATTGATTTATTTATCTATGTTTTAATGTCCCATGTAGTATGTGTGTCTCTTGGTTATGGTTGTTTAATTGAAACAAAACTTTTTATTTACTTATTTGAATTTGACATCTTGAGCTGTACAATCCTATATTAACATGTATTTTGGTAATAGGATTCTTCTTCTACTACCAATATTGATGAATGGAAATGGAAGCTTAGCATTCTTATCTGCAACAAGGAAGAATAGGAGATAGTATAAAAGGATAAAAAATGTAGACATGATTATGAGAAAATCACAACAATCACCACTAGAATGGGTTTATACATGTAGCAAATTAAAACCATTCATTTATACATGTGGACAAATTTATGCATTTAGTTTTAAAATTTTTTTATTGTATTGAGATGAATGGGAAACATTTAGATTTAAATCTATCTTTTAGCTAGCAATATACAAAAGCAGTTGTTGTGAGCAAGGTCCCATAGCCCAACTACAGACTAGATTTAGATGAGATGCATCCACAATGGGAGGTTTCAATTTCTCAACCTTAATACACACTTTATTAAGTTCAATTAATGAAAGGATTCTTTTTTAAAAAACCACTTATTTTTTATGTCAATTTTGTTAGAAATATTCACTTTTTCTTTTCAGGTTGTAATTCCTCTTGGACTACAAAAATGAGTCAAGAATCTTGGGCTACAGAACCTTGGGTCCACCCATGCTAGTGTTGCTTGCTTTCCCACTACTGGATCCTCATTCGAAACATTGGACTTTCCATCTCTCACATCTAGCTTTTAATCTAGGAAAATGATTCCTCTCAATCATCTATACCTAGACCTTATTGACTGGTTAAAGTAAAAGGTTTTGCTGCATATCTTGAATTATAGATTACCCTTGATAGCAAGAAGACTTATTTTATCTCTACGTGGATTTCCTTAAATCTATTTTACAGTCATTTAAAACCCCTATTTTATCTCTACGTGGATTTCTTATAAATTTGTTTTCTCCCTCTCTCTTCCTGACATGCTAGTAAGAATGCCTCAAAAATAGTTTTTTCTTAGTGCTTATCTACTCTAGTTCAAGTGGCATAGGGAAAAAAAAGCCACCCTTCCATTAAATAGCTTTTGTTTTGGCAAAAGTAGAGAGGGTGCCAACTTTGCACATGCAAATTTCATTTTCTTAAAAAAAATTTAAGTGTTTCTAACAAGTCCATCTTGTGCACATCCTATGTAGTTTGACAAATTTCACTTTACACCTATTCATCACATTTTTTTAAAGGTTTCTAAGTCTTTTCAACAAATCCTTTTTGTATATATCTTGTAATCCTTGCAGTTCATGGTTAAGGCATTGTGTAAAACAATTCATGTGCCTACTCCATCCTTTCACATTTGAAATTTGTCTATCATGGCAGTTTCAACTATTTTATTTACAAATATACCCTCTATGTTTTCATGGATCATCATTCTGGTTGCTGGCAAATGTCACTGAATTCAATTATTCAAAACTTTTTCAAAAAAATCTATTTTTTGCATATCTTTTAGACATTTTGTCAAGCAACTCACATATCCTATCTTTGAATGCACATTTTATATGCATGCCTAATCTAACTATTAAAAAAGTCTTTGTGCACTAAGCGTGTGAGGGAAGAATCAAAAGCAATAGTTGCACAAGTTTTTCAAACTAATAAATCAGCTAAAGAGGGATTTACAACTAGACTTCCTTGACAAGACAATTCAATGCACAATTACAAGGATTATAAAGCCCTAATTAATGTGGCAATTGAAGAGAATATTTGGATTTAAAAATGGTATTTTCACTCAACCAAAATTATTGAAATGATTCAATTCATTACAATTCTATCACATTTTTAGACTCATTTTATTATATTATGATGAAAAGCATGTGACAGATTGCAATCTTGAAATGGGAGAAGTTAGCTGCAACAACTTTGATCAAATGAATATACCCCTTTTTTTTTTCTCTCCACTCATTCAATAGGTTCCAATTAGTTTTTGGGCTAAGCAACAATGACTCTAGATGGTCTTTTATGTTTAATAGGTTTTGGAATAGTGATGAACCTAAAAATGTTATCTTGTGTGGCAAGTCTCATTTAAGAGGGTTGTTGTGGGTGAAGCATTGTCATCTATTGGTCTTGCCCCTATTGTCTACTCTATTTTTTCATCCACAAAGTCCCTCTATCACCTATTATTTGATTGCCCTTTTGCTATTCATGTCTGGTCCATATTTCTCACGCCCCCCTTAGTTGGAGCACTTGTCTTGGCCTCTCATGGTTTGAAATACTTGTTGGTTTCATTGATTTCTTTGATGACAAGGTTAATTCTTTTTGGTCTATTCTATTTTGTGAAATTATTTGGTTGTTATGGAGTAAAAGGAATGAGGATATATATTATGGTATAAAGAGCCTTATTGAGTTTAATCATAAACTCATAGTCTTATATAATGCTACATGTGTCTGCTGTGTTGGATATACCAAAGGACCACCAATAGTGTGATTGCACCAAAGTATTTGCAAGGAGGTCTTGGGGTAGTAAATTAGGTCTATTTTGTATACTCAAAATTATTTTGTATATTAATCATGATAATAGTCCTAATATAAAGTGTAATTTGATATAGTTTTGAGTCTTATACTTAATTGATTTTTCAACAGCTTTTTATGACAATTGGTATTATGCTAGCATATCTATTTAGTTTGTTCCTTTCATGGCATCCTCTTGCAGTTGTAGGTACCCTTTATTTAAGCTTTTGTTGGGTGAATTTTAAAAAATAAATTAGATTTTTAACTTTTAGGAAAGAAATGATAGGTTGACAACTTTAGTTGGCTAGGTATGATCCCTTATGCCCTTTTGGTATTCAACCTCTTCTTCATCCTAGAATCCCCTAGATGGCTAGTGAGCATATTTCACATAAAGATACATTTTGAGATGATATTATTCATTTTTTTCCAACAGTTTTAAAATGACATATACTATACAAAGAAACTTTTTTGGTAAATTTATGATTACTTGAGTGCAGGTAAAAGTTGGTAATGATAATTTTGAAGCTTCACTACAAGCACTCCAAGGATCTTATATTGATGTCGCCATTGAAGCAGTTGAAATCAAGATACTATGATTTCTCCAAAATGAACTGCATTTTTTTGCTCATTCCATTAATTGCATCACCAAACTTCTTAGTGTGTTTTCAATATTCTACTAGTTTGAGGAGTCATCTGCTTTTGTATAGCTTTTGCTTGTTTTTTAAGCTTTTCCTATTGTGAATGGGATTTAATTGTCTATTAGTTAACATCATCTCTAAAATGGTAGAATCTTGTCTAACTAATGGAAATATTTTGAGGTCTAGAGCATCATGGAGATGAATAGTCAACAAAGTAGAATCAAATTATGTGAGCTCTTTAAGAAAAGATATGCCCTTCCTCTCACTGTAAGTTACATCTTAAGTTTTCCCATTTTGGCCAATTTACAAAAGAAAGTTTATAGCTCAACAACTACTTCATTCTTCCAAAATGGACAAAACTCACAATTTTTTATGTTGATATTGTCTTGAAATGGGACACTGCAAATTGGTATTGGGTTGCTACTTTTGTAGCAATTAAGTGGAGTTAATGGTGTTATGTTTTACAACACTTCCATTTTCAAATCTACTGGTGAGTTCTAGCCTATAGGTATCTAAAGTTGAGGTTCTATATCATGTCTTTATTCATGTTCAATTTTATCATATTATAAACTATGGAATTTGTAGCACATTTTTCTATAGCCTTTGGCAATAGAGAATTATCTCAGAAATCTAAAGTCAACAAGATAAAAAATTTCTAGAAGTGATTTTTAGTTCATAGTGTCTATGTCAATCTTGTTTCTTAAACAAAGCACTGAGCTACAATTTGTGCTATCCTCAAAATTGAACAATTTCATCTACTAGTGTTGCATCACTTCAACTTGGTGTCATTTAGGTTTAGTTATTTTCTTGAAGTCTTGCATGAATTTTTTATCATGATTTAGTCTCATGTTTCTTATGAATAAAGGATAATGTTATAGGTGCTCATGACTAGGCTTATTATATTCCTAATGGATAAAGCTGGTCAACATCTTCTCCTTATGGTGAGAAAAATCTTGTAGCTATCATGATTTTGTATTGTGTCATTTGGGAACAAAGTTTCAATGGTGGAGAGAACTAACATGTTTTATTGTTTTGTCAATAGGGCTCATCAAGAGGTATGACCATATGTCATTTTCTTGTTGGCCTCTCATTTTAATTGAAGGTAGTGTCACTAAAAGCCATATGTCATTTCATTCTTGGTCTCTCATTTTACTTGAATGTAGTGTCTATAAAATGCCTAATGGTTGTTTTGAATTTCTATGAAAAACATGCCTTCACTTTCTACTGAACACTTATTTGGTGGTATTATATGGTGCTTGATGGTATGAAATTTCTTGGTTGTCCAAAGCTAATTTCTAGTTTTCTCTTATTGCAGAGCCATATGGAACGAGCTTCTCAATATGAAACATTCTTCAATGTTTTAGCTTTAACAAGTTTACTGGTAAGGTGGAAATTAAAACTCAAATATGAATATAGAAATTGGAAGTAATAGAACTCTTAAGTACCATAGCTTTTAGGATTTTCTCCACATACTAAAACTTGTATGCACTAGTAGGGTGATCCCACAATAATGGGTTCCACTTTTTGACCAATTTTGACACTGAAATCAATATTTTTGCAACAAACGTCACGTTCAAGTGACTATATCTCCAAAACTATAAATAATTTCAAGATGACATAAACTAGTGATTTTGAGTACCTTGTTCCTACTTCATAACCATATTTTTTAATCTAAAAAAAATAAATTATTTATGTCAATTTTTTTTATCTCCTCCAAAAAGTGGTACATAATAAAATTCAATATTTTAAAAAGTGATAGTCCGTTTGACACACATAATTTTTTTTCTAGAAATGATAATGAAGTAATTCTTTTGGCGTTGGATTTGTAACATCAATATCCAGTGTCTGTATTTGGTTTGATTTATTTTTGTTGAATATTGTATAGTTTATGAAGTTTTGAAGTGACATGAACCATAATTCAGACATACGTTCCGTTTGACACAGATAATTTGAAGTTAATTTATCATGAACCATTTTTTTTTTCTGAATAGAAAGGTATCTCAATAAGGTAGTGCCTCCATATTTTTTTAAAAAAATTTGACCTAATTTACTAATTTTTCCGAGGTGTCAAAGTCAGTTGATGTTCAATCGGTAATGAACCTATAATGAGTTAAACTCATATTTGAAAGTCTTAATGATTAAATTATGTAATAAAATTATAGTCATTGGAAAGCTTTCTCTGAGCAGCACATTTTGACATTTTTTATTTTATAGTAGGAGATCATTCTCCTGCAATTATGGTAGTCAAAAGAGCAAAAAAAAAGAAAAAGAAAAAAAGTTAAAATTTTTGTGATTTTGCATGTTTGTGCGAACATGGCATTCATGCGAACACGTTTACCATGTTCGCATGAACCTATGTTCGTGCAAACATGCAAATCATGTTTGCACGAACATATATATCGCATATGTTCATGTGAACATATGAAATATGTTCACATGAACATGATTAAAAAAAAAGTTCTCATGAACACAATAAGTGTGTTCGCATGAACATATGGTAAACTCAATTTCTCATTTTGCAATTTTTTTCATTTTTGTTCATCCCACTAAAGTGGAACCCATTATTGTGGGTTCACCCACTTAAGTAGGTATTATATGTCACGTAATTCTCTTGTCAACTTAAATGGGGTGCTTGGTGTTAAATCCTTCTATTTTCTTATGTATTGAGAAGGCCAAGGACTAATCGATAAAGAAGTCAAAGAAAATGGCCTACATCAACAAGCCTAGAGATAAAGAACATTGAGAATAATGTGTTACTATTCACATTGTTAATCCCCAATATATTTTTTGCTTTTTATGTAAGCCACAATTTTTTTATATTATCTATGTATTTCAAAATGTGGGCACTTCTTTCAAAATATAGCTATATGGGATTAAATGATTGCTTTATAAGTTGTGTCAATTATGGTGAAACTTTTCCTATGTTGTATATTTATGATGATGATGATGATGTTGATGATTCTTCAGCTACTTTTTGAACTCTATTGCAAATTCTCCCACCATATATAGTAAATGTGCTTTTATTTGAGTGTAAGAATTCTCATATTCACCTCTTGATAATTCATTTTGACTTATCATTGTTCATCTATGAGTAGGCTTATCATGTAATGGCAAGGCATTATCCATGGTTGCTTTAATTCTCTCTCTCAAGTGAAAATAATTTTGTAAAATTTTTAAATTTTCATAAGCAACATGTTTTAGCAATGCTTTGCAATTCTTATCGCTCCCTTAACCTTTCTCAATAAATTAAATGGTCTCTTTATAAAGGAAGGGTTGACATATGCAACTATATCAAGTTTTTTCCTAGACCATACAACCTTCTTATTAAAGAAAGTAGAAGAGTCCATTAAATAAATGGAAGTCATCTTTATGAAAATGCTAAAAGAGGAACTCCAAAAATCTTGCATTGCAACAATAAAGAAACTTGAAACATAGAAATTGTTTAAATTGGTCTTAGTAGGCATTCCAAGTTTATGTTTTCTGTCAAAAAAACTTTCTTAGGAACTCTATCTCTCTTTGACTAGATTTTCTTTAAATAATCAAAAAATATCCCCTATACCTCCTTTGACTCAAATTACATCTTTGTTTCACCAAGGGGAATGATCTTATATCAAATATAAAGGGGGACAATGGTTTACCACAATGTGTTGGGACATCTTTGGGCTCTTCATATATATTTCCATAGAGTTACAATGGTTTGTTTGAAATGCTGCATTATGATCAAAAACTCTTGATACAATGCTAATGCATGCTCACCTTATAGCCGAGGTGTGTTGTGGTAGATCATAAGTAACATACACTCTTGTGCTTGGGTCATATGCTTGTGGCATTTTTTTGGTGACACTAAAGTGACT
Source organism: Cupressus sempervirens (assembly GCA_028749045.1). Lineage (NCBI taxonomy): Eukaryota > Viridiplantae > Streptophyta > Pinopsida > Cupressales > Cupressaceae > Cupressus > Cupressus sempervirens. The sequence continues at coordinate 66,896,158 of CM053788.1, forward strand.
TTTAGTCTTAAAGAGGAATTCCAAAATGCTAATAAGTCAATCATTGCATTTGATGCAAAAGATCTATGGCTTTTTTTTATAGGAATGATCTTGTTTCTAACCATAAGGCTTATTGAGCAGAATGCAATACTATGTCATGTGTGACTATCACATATGGGCTCAATTCCATGTTTGAACTTGCATTAGGTTTTGATTTTAATATCTATCTTGTTTGTAGTCAATTAAGAGAATATGGTTGAAGGTGCAATACCTTGCAATTTCTATGTAGTTGACAACATATTGTAGTTTCTTAATCCTATTGTTGACAAGGATTTGTAGGGGAAAATTATTGTCTAAGCACTTGGTGTGGAAGATGTGATACATTTATGATTTTATCCAAGCCACATCTTGACTTAAAGTTATATGTACATATTTTGTTTGGGTATAATTAATTAAGCAACTAGTAGCAATTATTTTAAGACTTGTAATTAATCATAATTTTTTCATTCATCCAGATTTTCAAATCAAACTATAGGTTAGAGTCAAATGTAGTGCTACTTTTTTAATCTTGCATATGCATTTTGTATTGGAGGTGATTTTTATAAATCAAGAGATGCATATTTAGAGGGTATTGGTCTTGGCTTTAGATTTTTCATTTAGTTGCATTGCAGATTTGGATATGCACATTATACCTATTAATTGATAATATTATTCAAACTAAAGAATGATGAAATCCAAAATCATGCTTCAAAATACAATGTTGTGCTTCAAGTCACTATTGTTTGCCCGAGCTACAAACTATTTAGTAGAGTATTGTTGTTGCTAAATTTTTTGGTCTCTTTCTTAAATACATGAAGCTATAAGAAATTTCCCACAAAATAAATTGTTATTGGGGACAAGTTTCCTTAGGGATTTATGATTGTTTATAGCATGATTTTTGTAAATTAGGATTGAGGATTACATAGAAGCTATGTTGGGGATATAGTGAGAGTTAATCTACTAATGACAAGCTTATGTCACTGATATACCCAAGAATAATAGAGATGAAAGTTACAATTCATAAGCAATACTTCTAACATGTTATGTTACAGTATTGATGTTAGTATTTGTAATGGTTCCATAGGGTCTTTTGACTTGTAATTTATGTTTCTTACATAATTCATTATTGAGTTTTTCCTTCCAAACATTAAGTGCTTGTAATATTTTCTTTGAAACTTGTTTGATATTGGTTCTTTTTGTTTTCAGGTACTCACAGAAAAGATAGTAGAGCTACTAGATTTTGATAAGGATCTTGTTCACATTGAAGCTACCTCGAAGGTATTGTTAATTGAATTCGTGGCCCCTCATAATGAATTATGAGAATTATTGTCATGTTTATGTTAATTTGCAAAAATTTTAATTATTCAAAATAATGTGATATATGATAGATCCAAATGAAGACCTTGGCAGAAGAGATGCAAGCTATGAGAAAGGGCCTTGAAAAGGTTGAACAAGAACTAACTAGTTCAAAGAATGATGGAGTTGTGTCAACATGATTTTGTAAGGTACAGAATCAAATAGATCAACTTCAAGTTATGCTCACTATGTCATATCATTATTAAGTTTGGGATTCCTTCACTGAATTATCTCAGTATTTCTATTTTGTTTTAAATATGTTTATCAAACTTGTTGCCAAAGGGAAATAGTTACCAATTTTAGTTTTGTGGGTCGATCATAGTTCAAAACATACCAAAATTCTCCCCCAGTTCAAAACATACCAAAAAATTATCCCCTTTATATTGGCTATTATATTTCAAATTCAGGGAAGAAGTATATATTGGCTATTATTATTTAATTTACATGGCACTTGAAGATTGTGTTGATCTTTGTTTAAATCTGGCTATGACTTTCACATTGAATTTTTGGCTACATGTCTCATTCTACAGACAAGGAGTCTCTCTCTCTCTCTCTCTCTCTCTCTCTCTCTCTCTCTCTCTCTCTCTCTCTCTCTCTCTCTCCACGCACACACACACACACACACATGTGTGTGTCTGTATACATACATACACACATATGAGCATCACTAAAGTCCATGTTTATTTAGAAATTGAGTTATGCTTTGAAATTTGATGGACATGTTTTGTTGGGATTCTATGATAGATTAACACATTATGTTAATTTATATTACTATTGCAAAATAGATAACTTGAGCAACCTATCCTAATGGTCATTCCACACTACATATGGTTTTTTAATAAATTATTATTCAAGGTAGTTACTCTATGTATTTTACTATTGTAGTATAGATTGGACTCAAGGTTGTGGAATGGTTTGCTTGTATTCTTTGATGTATTCATTTGATAATAAAATTAATTGATAAAGAGTATAGTTGAACCAATTTTGCCACATCTCTACACTTTTACTTTTAGTCATGTCCAAATCTGTAGATGAAGAATTTGTGTCTTTCCCATGAATTTTGGTCAGTCTATAACATGAGGGTGGGTTTAATTGTTATAATTTTGTGGTTGGCTCCATAGAGCCTTATTTGATCTACTCTTGGTAGAATAATCAAAACTATAAAGCATTAATTTAACTCATTTTTTGCTGTACTAGTATATCGTTTTCAACCTTTTTGCTTAGTTAAATGGAGTTTTGTATGGAGGATGCAAGATAGGTTATAGGGATGGGAGGACCAAGTGCCCAAATTTGGTAATTACTAGGGAACAAAAAAGGGATGGCAATGAAGTAGTGGTGGGGGGAAGCACTAATATACAAGTTGAGGTGAATTAAAATTTTCAAGGCAAAGTGCCCCATGAGAGGCAAACTATTTTTCATGAAGCTAAAGGTTTCAATCATTGTTTACTAGTATCAAGATCATTAGATAGTTGCATTCTATAATAATATGTTTGCGGCTGATGCTGACCATAGTACTCATGTTGCCACTTGGATTTGTTGTCAAACTAAACATTGAAATAAATTACTTGATTTGTGGTTGAAAAGGCTTTAGCAGCAATTTCTATGTTATTCTCTACTAATGCATTAGGTTGCAATCTACTAGTTAAGGAAGCTCTAAGTTTTGATCATAGCATGCATGGGCTCAAATAAGTCAGCAATATGTACATACTACATAGTCATGTGATGCTCCCTTATTTTCATTAGAATCACAGTTGCCTTATGGATTTGCAATACATCATGAATGAATGGCTAGGGTAGATCAAACTTTGGTAGAAAAGATTTTTCCAATAGACATATACAAGTTTTGGTATCAACTACCACACTTGCATGGGGAGTAAATCTCCTTACACACACTATTATTATAAAAGGAACTCAAATTTACAATCCTAAGAAAGGTATGTGGACTGAGCTCAGTCCCTTAGATGTTATGTAGTGTTGGAAATATAGATGGAGTAACTAGGGAGGGTGAATTAGTTACCACAAAAACAAATCTAGAGATCCCTTAGATGTCTTATAAAATTAGTTACTACTATCACTCGGTAGCCACACAGAAAATGTTGTAACCTGGTAGATGTATGTTAATTTATTAAGCATTCACAAAGATTTAATATGCATGCATAAAAAAAATAACATCAACTCAAGAGACACTAGATTTAATGTAGAAACCCAATATGAGAAAAACCATCAAGTAACTAGCTACCAATTTTCACTCTTCTAAAGTGAGCCATGTTAGGAGCCAACCCTATTAAAGGTTACAAAACACACTATTAGGTGTGACCTTATTAGAGGATTTAATCACCCTGCTAGGAGTGGCCTTGCTAGAGGACTTTAGAACAATTTAGTAGAACTTTCCACCTTGTTAGATGATTTAAAAAAGTGGTTGTTAAACCAAATCTATTAGGAGATTTACAAATCACTACTACAATGATGAAAAAGTAACAATGAAGTGACCTGAATGAGATGCAATTGATCTTTTTTTAATATACATCTCTATTCTGCTTCACTAGATCCTCTCTAATTGAATACAACTTTGCTGCTTCTAAAGGGTATCTAATCCTTCTTCAAAATTTGCTCACACCTTCCTCTTCACACAATCAACTCACTTGCATGCTCGCTCATTCATTCATCCATACTTTCAATTCACAACTTGACCTCTTATTTATACATTACAAATTGTCAAGTTGGCTCAACTACAAGTTACATTTACCAATAAACAATACATCAGTTAGCTACAAATATTACATGAAACAAATAAACTTTATTTCCCAAAACAATGAAATCCTTCATTGGCTGACCTCGGTAAACATTGCTCCATAAATGATTTCTAGTGTTAACCAAGTGGAGCTTAGTAAACACTACATACTCTGCAAAATCCTTTAGAGACTGAGTAAACTTGGTAAGAACAAATTTTCCTTCGCTGACCTTGTGAGCTTGGTAGAAACTGTCTTCTTCCATAAAATCCTTTAGTGCCCAAGTGAGCTCAGTAGAAGTTGTCTCCATAGTGTAATATTTAGGAACACTTGGTAGACTCTATAATTCAATTTGCTAACCATCTAAGCTCGGTAGACTTTGTCTTTTTCTTTTCTGACCAACTGAGCTTAGTAGACTCTATTTGATAACTGATATGACATTTGTGTAACATCAAAGAAAACACACAATTGATTAATTGTATCCAAAAATCTCCCTCTTTAGCATTAATGGAAACACAACATGTCATAGTAGAATAAAATTTGAGAAAAAGTCTTTTTCTAACAGAATGTTTCTCCCTCTTACATTTCATTCCACAAATTTCTCAAATATAGTAATCTCCCTCTATGAAGGAATTACATAGATTCTTTGCAAATAGAAAACTCTTCAAAAAAATAAAATTTCAGATAGATATGACAATATACTCTCCCTCTTTGATAGCACATGCCAAAGACAAAACAAACCAAATGAAAAACAATGTACCTTATGTACTGATTCATATGCAATGTTCTCATAACTATTTTGCATCAACTGAAAGATCTTCAACCTGATACCTATTGATGCATCACTAAAACTTCATTTTAGTGAGCTTTAGATAGGGGAATGACCCCTAATTTACCTCTTAGATAAAAGAATGCATCCTTTGGTAAAGGCTTGGTGAATATGCCAGCAATTTGTTCTTTTTTATGGACATATTCCAATTTGATCTCCTTATCCTACACCAATTCTCTGACAAAGTGATACTTTATTGCAATGTGCTTGGGTTTTGAATGCATCACGAGATTTTTAGATATGTTAGTTGCACTTATATTGTCACAAAACATAACAATAGGTTATTTGATTTCCTCCTTCATACCTTCCAATAACTACTTGAACCAAACAATATTAGCATAGTTTACTATTGTTGCAACATACTCTACTTTTGTTGTAGATTAGGATGTACAATTTTTCTTTTTACTAGTCTAAGAAACTAACCTCTTTCCAAGAAAGAAAGCTTCTCCACTTGTACTCTTTCTGTCATCAATGTTTTCTACCCAATCTACATTAGTAAACACTTTCAATTCTAGATTACCTACAAATTTGTACCATAATCCATAATCTTCAGTGCCTTTCAAGTATCTCATGATCCTTTTGATTTCCATCATGTAATTTTCTCTTGGTTTTTCTGAAAATTTTGCTACAATACCAACTGCAAGAGCAATATCTGGCCTTGTATGAACTACATACTGAAACTTTCCAATCATAGTTCTATACAATGTCTAATCTACCTCCTTTGATTCATCATCCTTGGTAAGCTTTAGACTAGTGCACATAGGAGTCTCAACTAGTCTACAATCCTCCATACCAAACTTTTTTAGTATCTCCTTGATCTATTTAGACTGAGTGATGTAGATGCCATTCTTACTCTATTGAATTTGAAGACCAACAAAGAATTTGATCTCACCAAACATTGACATATCAAATTCCTTGTTCATTTTCTCTAAAATTTCTTTGCATAGGTCATCATTTCCTATAAAAAAAGTATCATCCACAAATATTTTTGCCAAAGTAATCTTATTATCTAGTCCTTCCTTGATATACAAGCTACTATTATCATTAGTTCTTTGAAAAGAAATCTAAATAAGATAGTTATGCAATCTTTCATACCATGCTCTAGGGGCTTGTTTCAGACCATACAAAAGCTTTATGTAATTTTTAGACCATGTCCTTCTTGTCAAGATCAAAAAAACCTTTAGGCTACTCAATGTAAACTTCTTCATCCAGTATACATTGAGAAATGCTAACTTAACATCCATCTGATAAACCTTAAATCCTTTGTATGTAGCATATGCAAGTAGGGTCCTAACACCTTCCAATCTTGCAATAGAAGAAAAAGTCTCTCCATAGTCTATTCCTTCTTGGGAGTATCCTTTGCATATTAGTCTAGCTTTGTTCCTTGACACCTTACCATCTTCATTCAACTTGTTTCTGAATACCCATTTAGTTTCAATCACATTTTTAGTCAATTTTTTGTTTTTCTCCATCTACTTTATCTCTTCATTCATAGCCTCAATCCAACTTTCATTTTCTAATGCATCTTTGACACTTCTAGGTTCAAAATCAGCAAGTAAATAAGTACCTTTTAACTTACTTCTTGTCATAGTTCCTTTAGATTTCTCTCTAATGATCTGATCTGCTGCATGATGTTTGCTGACATACTTGGCTAATATAGGTTCTTTTCCTTTTGAACATATTGCATTCTCATCCTCTTGCACTTCAACTTCAGGTTTTGGTTGTTTTGTCATTGCTCAGGTCCTTTAGACTCGATAGGCATTGGCTTGGTAGCATCTGAATGTGACTCAATTTCCTTCAACTCAGTTTGAACTTCTTGCAACTCAGTTACTAAAGACTTGAGAGTAGAAGATTCCTGATTGATAGAAGTATCTAGCATTGTATTAGGTTCAATGAAAACAAAACTCCTATAGTCTTCTAGTTCCTTTTTTCTTTCTTCTTCAGTCCTTTCTACAAACTCATCAACTTTCACATGTGCACTTTCTATGACTATGTGAGTAGACAAATTCAAAGATCTATATGCTTTACTCTTGCAAGAATATCCCAAAAATATTCCTTCATCACCCTTCACATCAAATTTACCTTTTCTAGATTCTTTCAAAATGTAACATTTTCTTCCAAACACTTTTAGGTAACTTACATTGGGTTTATAGCCATACCATAACTCATAGGGGGTTTTGAATGAGTCATTCTTCAACTGTACTCGATTTAAGGTATGAACTATAGTGCTGATGGTTTCCTTCCAGTATTTGATATCAATTTTTGTTTCAATCATTAAGGTTCTTGCATAGTCCATGATAGATCTATTCCTCCTTTCAGCTATTCCATTTTTCTCAAGACTTCTAGGGGCTGATACTTGTCTTTTGATTCCCCTTTCAATGCAAAAATTATTGAACTCATGGGAGATGAATTTGCCACTTTTGTCTGACCTCAAGCATTTCAGTCTTTTGCCTATTTCCTTTTCTACTCTGGCCAAATACCATTTGAACTTTTCAAAAGCTTCTAATTTCTCTCTTAGATACATGATAGTCATCATTCTTGAGTAATCATCAACAAAAAAAATGAATAACCTTTCTCTAGTATAGCTCTCAATTCTAGTAGGTCCACACAAATCAATATGCACAATTTCTAAAACTTCTTCAGACTGATAGTTCTTACTTTTAAAGCTAGTCTTTCCCATCTTACCAATTTGACAATTCTTGCATAGACCAACCTTTGGTTTCTTTATACTAGGAATGCCTCTTACTCTTCTAAATTTTCTTATTTTCACCAAGTTATCAAGGTTCACATCACATAACCTTCTATAACATAACCAACTTTCTTCAACTTGAGCAATAAAGTATGAACATTCACCAAGTTCAAGGTCAAACAAGTTACCTTTTGTTTGAATGCCAAATCCAATCAGCTTTCCTTTTCATCCAAATGTCTTGCTTTCCCATGCATGAATTCCACTTTGAATCCATTATTGAGTAGCTATGCCACACTCAATAGATTGTGTTTTTGTCCTTCTACCCAATATGCACTATCACATACAAGTTCTTTGGTTAGTGAGATTCTTCCTCTTCCTTTTATGCAACAAGGTTCATTATTACCAAACCTCACACTACTACCATCATAGTCTTCAAAATGTTCAAACTTTGTTTTATCACTAGTCATATGATGAGAGCAGCCACTATCTATGACCCATGTATCATTTTTACTCACATGAGAGATAAGTGCCATTTTATCTTCCTCGTCATTATCAGATTCATCTTTTACAACAATGTAAACAATTTCATCTTCTTTATCATCAGAATCATTAGAATCCTTAGCCATTACACATGTTTTCTTACCTTTGTCCTTGAATGATTTGAAGTCTTTCTTGCCATTGCTCTTATGACCTTTCTTCTCATCCTTATTTTGCTTGTTTGGGCACCTAGCAGCAATATGTCCAATTTCCTCACATGAAAAATAGATTTGAGGAACCTTACCTTTGTATTTTCCTCTTTCTCTAGAATATTTCTTGGCTAATAGAGCTTCAACCACTTCAAGATCACTGTCAGAACTCTATTCTAATTCTTCTTCACTTTCTAACTGAGAATCCTGTATCTTCTTTCCTTTTTTTTTGAGTGAAATCTTGGCTTCAAATGTAGATTCAATGTTCTTGGAAGTTGGAACATAGTTGTCATAGTTATCTAGCTCAAATGTAGTCAATCTTACTACTATGGCCTCTAAATTTATCTTATGATTTGCTTCACATCTTCTTTTTGGAATTGCAGAAACTCTAATTGAATAAATGGGAAGTAATGTTCTACGAACTTTACTTACAACTGTTTCCTCCTTAATGTCTCCTCTAGAAGCCTTGATTGCACTAACAATTTCTTTAACTCTTTCAACATATTTGGAAATGTTTTCATCCTCTCTCATCCTCATTTGATCAAATTGTCCTCTTAGAATTTTTGCTTTGGCTCTTCTCGCATTATCATCACCTCCATAGATATCTTTTAGCTTGTTTCACATTTCAAAGCTAGTTTTGTAGTCCTTGACATCATCAAATTCTTCATAGCCTAGGGAAGATGCAATGTCTATCATCATGGTGTTATGAGTCTTCTCAATAATGTCATTTGTAGATAATGTACTAGGAGTTACATATGCTTCATCTAGATATTTCAATCCTATACCTCCAATGGAAGCTATATGGAGTCTCATGAGATCTTGCCATGTTGAAAAGTTATCCCTGTTGAGCCTTGGAATTTCCCTCTTGTAAGACATCCTAATCTTTAGCTTAGATCCTTGAAATCCTTCTTGCAGCTCCAAAAGCTCTGGTACCAATTGTTGGAAATATAGATGGAGTAACTGAGAGGTGGGGTGAATTAGTTACCACAAAAAAAAATCCACAAATCCCTTAGATGTCTTATAAAATTAGTTAATGCTGTCACTCGGTAGCCACATAGAAAATGTTGTAACTCGGTAGATGTATGTTAACTTATTAAGTATTCACAAAGATTTAACACTAGTACAAAAACAATAATATATGATTAAATAAACTACTACAAATTGTGGATATATGACTAATTTTGATCACGTGACCAATGGTAGTTTATTTCCAATCATAAATTTGTTACTAAATCTATGACTAGAATATTTTAATCATTGATTTGGTAGTATATTTAGTAGTCTATTTGGTTGTATATTTAATCATTAATTTATTCATAATTTTGTAGTATATTTAGTAGTTTATTTGATAGTTTATTGGGTAGTATATTTGGTAGTTCATTTGGTATTTGATTTGATAGTTCATTTGGTAGCATATTTGGTAGTTTATTTGGTATTTGATTTGCTAGTATATTTGGTAGCTTATTTAATCATTAATTTAATCATATTAAGGCATGATGGAATCAAACCACCATCCTCCTACTTGTAAAGTAGGTGCTTTCCTATTAAGCTAGTATCCTTTAAAGAATAGTGATGTTATTAAATGCATAATATAAAGATCAAGAGAATGTTTTCATTGTCAAAATCATTACATGTGACTCATTCCCCTTATTATAATTAAATTGTGGAACAAAATATGATAGACCTTTATTTGTGCAAACAATGGAGAAAACTAAGTTTGAAAACTTTGGATGATAATTTACTACCGTTTCAAGTTCTTAATTTTTATTTTTCTCAAAGAAATTGGTTTTTGTGTAGCTTCATCCAATATATAACATGCATGTACTTACCTCTAGGAGAGAAAAACATATTCATCATGATATAACAATAAGTTAAGTTTATCCAGACTAGTTAAGTATATGATTGTATAGAGACAACAAGTGTAAGGTACGTTCATATCATCAAGGGACAATGTGTGATTCACAATTACATGGAAGAAGGCACAATGACATTAAGTACAATGTATTATTATGTTCAATACTACATATTATACATGCAAGATATGGATGGCTTCAATCTTCTTGAGCATGTTGGATCGGATATGGATTTGTTAGTCATTAGTAAGCTTAACACTACATATCATTGTAGTGAATGTAATAAAAGACATTTCTATTCACATATGATCAAAGATTTAATAACTAAGATTAATAAGTAAAGTTTAAGACTATGCATTAGATCACTAATAGTTTTCGAATGGTAGTGGAGTGAGGATGGCTAATAAATCCATAGTAGCTATAACTGTGCATAACATACATTCATAGAATGTTTCTAGTTGATTATTGATTCCTAAGAGAAGCATAACTGTTGGTGTTAAGTAAGTTGTTAATAGAATAAGGTTCTAATAGATCCATCAAGGTATGGTGAGATAGTCCATAAGATTTGGGATAAGTATTAGTGCTTGCAAATTATTGTCAACAAGTTGACAATCAAACCTATTATTAGCATATTATTATTCTTTTCCATTTCTAATAGTTAACAATTTATTAGGAGTTGGAGTTTGAGTTCCAAGATCTTAAGTTCAACAGCGAAAAGTAATATATATTGTGACTTTGAAGATTAAGTTTGGGGGAATGGCTTATGAAAGACTATGAATAAGGATGTATTATGGTAAGTAGCTAAGGTCCCTAAATTATGAGGCAATAATAACCATTAAAGTTATTTATGAATAAACATTCATATACATGATGAGCCTTAAAAAAAATCCAAGAATGTTTCTAGTTATGAAATAGCTAACAATCATATCCTAATCAAGGATTTGTAAAGTTTAATAGCACTCACCTCAAGTTTACCACTTCCAGTACCATAAATATCATGTGCATCATCTTCAAAATTAGCATAATCACTATCAACATTGCCCTTTCCTTTTTTATTTGGTTTCATATCATTGCTTTGCATGTGATTTAATCATCATGAAAAGTTAATATAGCTCAAGTAAAGAATGCAAAAGATTAAATATTTTTCTACAATAATTATTATATTAACTTAACTTCAATAGAACTATGATTGGGCTATGAATTTTTATCCACTAGTTCATCATGACCATTATCAATATTGGCAGCTCCATTGCCATCAAGGTATTTTTGTTTTTGCATTGGTTTGATAAAATTGTTATGAATGTAGTTAAAATTGGTAAAATATTGGTAGAGAGGAAATAAAAATAAGACAATGGTAAACTATCTAATGTCTCCATGTCACTAATCAGTTATAACCAAACTGGTGTTTGGTTATTCAAATCTCAATGTGTGCAATGTGTAGGATAGAATTTAGTTTGGTTTTACAATTTTAGATTTTAGGAAATGTTATTGCACAAATTATTCAATCTAATGAAAATCTCCTCTCTTCCAATTTGATGTAGCAATTATTCTTTGATTATGTTGTTGTGATATATCCTTTTATTTCAGTTTTTCAACAATATGCATAGATAAATATACAAATATATGCCTAGAAAAATATAGACAAATATACAAATATATTTGAAGGCTTTCTAGATAATTATTCTTATCTTCTTTATTATCATGTTTTACAATCTAGGATCTATTTTATTCATTTTCTCCTATGTAACTTATCATTAGAATATGATTTGAAATGATGATTTAAAAAACTTAATATTTAAAAACCTTCAAAATTATTAACATACATTGAATATAGAGAACAAGGAATTGTAAATGATCATTCAACACCATGTACCCTTCATAATATATTAAAAATATCAAATAAAAAGTTTCAGACTTTTGTATGTATTTTATTTTGATCATCTCCAACACTTTCTTGCAGCTCATGTACTAAAAACATAGACACATAATGCATAAGCATGTAAATAAAATAATATGATTACAAATGATAAGTGAACTAACTAGTTGAAGCTCATATAGTTTCACAAGAGGCATATTACTCAACAATGTGACTTGAGAATATGAGTTTTACAAAAATATTTTTCTAAATTGTTGTATCAGATTTACTATAACCAATAAAATCTATGACAACTTTTATTCCACCAGCTTCTATCAGTGCTCCCTTGTTTGAATAGCTACACATAACTAGGTTTTGTAAGGCACAACCACAACCTTCATTTCTTTTGTTGGCTCATTCTCAAGCAAATTCACTAGTGCACAACATGTTGACTTTGCATCTATTATTCATGCCACTATCTCATTTTAGAAATGATCTCCCAATACAAGAGCAACTAACAATAATTATTTTCGAATGAGTCAGAGGATCAAGAAAATGTTGATATAATGGAGAAATTGCTGACTTGGTAGCTTTTGAATCTCTTATTTTCAGATTTTTTAATAGAGATTCTTGAAGTATTATTGATGACTCCTTAGACTAATGACACCTAAGAAGTTATAAAAGAGCTACTATAGCACCACTTTCTACCATGGCTTCACATTAGTGGATGCATCATTACTCTCTAAGACTAGAAGTAAATTCATTGCACCTACAACAATAATTTCTAAACTAGAGTACTTATGTAGCTTCAATCTAGAGCTCTACATTTTAAATTCTAGTCCATACCTTTGGCTTTGGCATCAATCATGACAATGCAATGATGCTTTCTATTTTTGAACATCGATCTAGTACCATATTTTCCTTCATTCAATTAAAAATCCTCGGACAAAAGGCTCTTGTGTGGTACATTAGTAGATTGCTTAGTGTTGTAATACAATATATAAAGTTATCCCTCTCCTTCTATGGAGCAAGGAAATTTAAATGCATGCATTTTAGGAGCTATGACACTTGCATTTTGAATGACGATGGCCATGACATAGTAAAGCTTTGAGATCTTTACATTGAAGAGTGCACAAACATACTGACAAATCTTCATTATAGAGGGTTGTGAAATCCTTAGTGTGCACATGGGATTGAGGTCATTAGGCCTCCTAGTTTGGCCCATATTATGGAGGGGATCTTTAAAGAATAGATTGATTTAATAGGTAGAGATTTCAATTTCACCATCCCCCTCAACACCGAGGCATTACAATCTGGAGAAATTTGCCCATCATAGATTTAGAGCTCAAAAGGCCACTACACCCTTGCCTTTGACCCTTCCAATGAAAATTTCAAAAGCTAATGGAAACAACAACAAGAGATGCAAAGCATCATAGTTCCTTCCATATGTTTAGTGTTAGTAGTTGTTTTGTTGAGAAGGGAGAGAGGAGGAGGATAGTGTTCAGTTTCAAACAGCAAAGTTGATAGGAGCCAACGAGAAATTTCTCAGTGCAATTGTGAAGAAAAAGAAAGCATAAAATTAAATGACATTAGAGGAATGATTAATTTTACAATGACTAAAATTGTTAATCTATGTTTAGTAAAGTGAAGCTAATATACATCGATTAAGGAAAATAGAGAACAAATCATTTAGTAAAATTAAATAATTAAGTTGTACAACACACAATCTAGTATGAAGTTGTAGCACAATAGAATAATATGAATTATTTGGCATTGCACCAACATTACTGTCAAATTAGCTCTATTGTACAGCAATAATGTTCAAATAGTGAAAAAATATGCATTTTCTTGGCATTGCACCAAGCTTATCTATAAATTGTTCTATTGTACAAAAATGATTGCAACTATTATTTGTCATGGCTAAACTCATCTTTCAAGTCTTTGAAAGGAGTAAAGCCATAATTTTTGACCTGCAACATTAACCATCATGTTATATGATAATTTGAATATCATGTGCATGATTTCTATTTAGCTCATCAAAAGAAGAAATAAAAAGCATTACTAACTAATATCAGAAGAATAAGTAATCTGTAAATTGTTGAAGCATTAGGGGAATTTGTATTTCTGAGAGTCTATGAAGATTGATTGGAAGTGTTCAATGTTAGAATTAGTCTAATAGAAGAGAGCCCCAAGAAAGTGGGATGTTTGAGAAGAGCATTTGCAAAAGGGGAATTGTCCACTTGAGTTGACCACACAAAATGCTAATGTACAGCTGAATCAAGATCAATAGACATTTTCTTTTAAAATACTGAATAGGTAGCATACACGAAAGATAGTAGATACAATAAATAGGTGGGGGCTTTCCAGATAGCAAATGCCTACAACAAAATTAATTTTTTTACATGGTTGCCTATCTACATTGTCTCAACTCCACCAAATACTATTTTTTTGTTGAGATTTATATGAATCAGTTAGGAATCAAACCTGTCACTTGAAAGTTTCCATTTAATGTTAAAAATATTAAGGGCAAGCTAAAAAGTGAATTGAAGAATGCCTTACAGAAGTAGTTCTATTTGAATTTGATTTTATTTCTAACATCTTTTTAGTGTAAACCAGTGTTATTTTGAATGAATATAGAAATAATAGATTTTCAACATTTTAAAAGTTGATAATTCACTTACCAAGTGAAAAATAGAGTTTTCATTGAACTATAGATCTACAGAAGGTTGCTGGCGGTGAGTGGTCAAATGGTAGTTGTGAACAGGGTATACTTTGGCCCTTCAGCCTATCCAATTCAGGAAATAGAGGACATATGATGAGTCAAGTCATGTGAAACATGGTGAGTACAATTCTTCAATTTAAAACCATCAAGCTAACTTACTAAAAAGAAAATACCCATTCTTCTAATTTGTTATAAACTTAACTACAGAGTTTCCAAAGCAAGGCTCCACAAGCATACTAGTATTACATGTCAATCAATGTTTGTGGACTATTATAGCCCTTACAATTTTAATTTTTTTTAACATGCCAAATATAGAGTTAACTTTGTGCACAATAGGAAAAGTCCAAGTTGTTGATTATAAAGGGCAGTATTGTACAATAGACTAAAACTGGGGAATGGATACCTATAGTTTGCATACTAGGTATATAGATTAAATCTCTCACTCGTAAAGTGTAGCCCTAATCTATTGGAAAATTGATTAGCATATGGCTTATCTAGAGGCCTTGTAGGATTTTAGCCATGCAAGAAGTTGACAACATTAAGCCTAGATGTAAACTTGGTAACATATTTGGTGAATACCATGCATCTTCTTAGCCCACAATCTGCGGGCTATATAAATCTATAGGCTATGTAATATATATTTTTTATTTCATCGTACAATGGTTTTTGTGTACTTAGTAGTTTTAAAATAGTCTCAGCCCTACCTGTGCACACAAAGAGCTCTAAGATTGTGTTTGCATGTTTTGTCAAATAGATAACTCTAAATTCTTCCAAATGAAAATAGTTAGCATAGCCAGTGATTTATGCTAACCTACTCCAACATTGGAGCTCTGCCAAAAGATAATATTTTTAGATAATATATTTGTCTCATCGGTTCTCAAACATAACACCCCAATGGACTTATTTAAGCACAAAATAAACACATTTAATAACTAGCCAAAATAAAATAGATGCAAAGGAGGTTTTAATAGTAATCATATTGGTAATGACATTTCAAGTACTGAATAGTACAATCAACCATGTTTATGTAGTGGATTGACCTTAACAGATTTTAATACATGCTTCCAATTGAAAAACACTTGGCATGTGATAATTTAGTGGATGTCAAAGGACTAGTGAATACTGCATGATTGACCTCTTCAAAAATCAGCTCAACAGCCTCGCTTGATGCTCCCATTTCTGATAGTTTTGTTGGTTTTGTTCAAGCATTTAATTATTTTGTAGAGCCCAACTTGCTTCAAGGTCTAGGGTTCGAATTCACAGGAGGGGGAATATGTTAAATTTTTGATGACTCGACACATTTTTTTGGTTGTAAAGATAGAAAAATGCGTACAATTTGGTCTATCGATGTATGGTTTTGATGGCCATAATTTAATGGACAATTTTAAAAGTGCTTCCATTTAATTAGAGATAATTAACTAGTCTTTTCCCCATCTCTATTCAAACAAAAAGACATGGAGTTTTAAGCGGCCAACTAAGTTTGGACTCTGGATTTATTTGTTGAGCAAGCATGGCATCAAAAATGGATGTTGAAATTGCAGTCATTTTTGACAAATTTTTGGAGAATTTGAAAAAATAAGTGTACAAATTGGAAGCAGAGGTATTGATTGAGGATTCTTCTCAGATAGAAATCCCTCCTTCATCAAATCCAATAGCATAGATGCACAAGGGTTTTTTTTTTTTTTTTTCCATAAACTAGATTAGGAGAAGAGGCACCTACAAGGATCGCAGCCACAAAGTTTTACAATATTTTGGCCATAA
This sequence comes from Cupressus sempervirens, assembly GCA_028749045.1. NCBI lineage: Eukaryota > Viridiplantae > Streptophyta > Pinopsida > Cupressales > Cupressaceae > Cupressus > Cupressus sempervirens. The sequence goes on from CM053788.1 coordinate 66,912,656, forward strand.
AATCAAATAGAACTTACACTATGAAAAGTGTGTGAAGAATCATGATGGAAGAGATCCCACTATGACATAGGACAATGAAGCCCACCAAAATATTTTACAATTGAAATAATAAATCGAAAAACAAAACCCTAGTTTTCATACTCGCTCTGCAATTTATTAGATAGGCAATCTAGCACCTTCCAATATGCCAAATACCCTTTGGAAGGAAAATAAAATAAAATTGAAGATACACCATTGCCAATCCCATGGAGGAAAAACTCCATGAAAGCCCCATAGTCTCTCCCATTCACATAGAGAATCCTCCTTTCTCCAACAAACCCTAGAAATAGTGGCGCCCTCTCAGCAATTTCAGAAAACTAAGTTATAAAAAATGATGCCATGAAAATGACTTTTAGGGGTTTCAAATCATTTTAGAGGGAGTTTTATGAGTTAAATATTTTAATAACATATAATGCCTTCTTTAATTTACATGTTAATAATAATTATTATTATTAGTTCCTGCCATAGGCAGGATACTATAGCATCCAGTAGATGTCCTTTTATTTATTTATTCTCAACCAGTAAAATAACAGAATTTTTTCCAAACACTATTTAATTATAATGTTTCTACTTTGAACAGTGATTTTTTTATTTTTAGAAATTTTTAATTCCTATTACTTCATTTGATCGTATAGTGAACAGTCAGTGTTCAAGATTTTTTAAAAGTTTGTAGTTGATCAAACAATAAAACATTTCTATTAAATTTTATTGTGCTGATGTATTGCACAGTGGCAGCTATTATTAGTTCTTGCCTTTGGCAGGAAATCTATTGGATCTCTTCAATTTTTAAAACCAATTAATTTGTCCAATAAGATTTCAGAATTATTCTAAGATCAAAATTTATTATAAAGTTCACATTTTCATCTTATTTAATGAAAAAACAAAATACCATTAAATTGAAATCTTATTGGCTCATGATGAAAAAGGCAATGAAAAAATTCATTTTCCTTCAACAAAAATACAACTATTTTTTGAACACCTCTATTAATGCAAGCATTAATTGCAACTTTATCTCTATTAATGAATGCATTGATTTCAATCTTATCTTTTCCACATTTGTGACAAGTGGATAAACTTTTTAAAAAAAGATAATAGTTTTAATTGATGTTTATTTTTGTCATTTGTAAAATGTTATTCAAATATAGACATTTTAATCAAATATAACATTTTAACTCTTTTAAATTGTCAATTTTTAAATTTTTTTTTTTATATACTTTAATTTCATATTTATTTTAATTTTAATTTTAATTTATATATAGTTTAAATTAGAATTTAATTATTTTTATTTTTACATATCTAAACGAATGCTTTTAATAGATTTTCTTTTATTTTTTATTTTTATATATAATTTTATTAGATTTTTATTTAACATATATAATTTTTATTATATTGATATTTTTATAAGTGCGTTTGGTTTTTTTAAAGCATAAATATTATTTTTAAATTAATTTATGTTTATTTATTTTTATGCATTAGTTAGGACGTAAATTTAATACCTTTGTTTTTTATCCCTTCTTCGATACCTGTTTGAGTGCTTCCCAGGCTATTTTATAAGGTCAATTAAATGTCAAAGTAATTGATAAATTAGTAATTAGTGAATTTAAATAGAAATTATGCTTTATTTATTTATTAAATTGGTTTTCAAAAAATTCTCATGCATGTATTTTATATTTACATTACTAAAAAAAATACAAAGTTTGAAAAACTTTATTATGTCCACATCATGCAATAACTCTACTATAAAAAAGTTCTCAAATTCTCACAGCTTCTAAGATTCTGAAGATTTGAAAATATTACATTAAATTGTATGTACAAAAAAATCTACTCGTGTGCATAAGTGTGATTTTAGTAATTAAAAAAAATTCAGATTTCTAAAATTTTCCTGTTATTTTCAATTTTGTTGCTATTTTTACTACTTTTGCTCTTTAGAAGATTTAATTAAGAAAAACTTATACATATCTTTTGAAGGAAGTAATTGAAAGTATAATATTCATATTTATTTTTAATTCAACCCTATTTTATGGTTATTATTTTTCTGCATAATGCAAATTGAACAATCATAAATATATTCTTAGAAATTATAAAACTTCTAAACAAACATTTCATATCTCACAAACTCAACTTCATAGATCTCTAGACTACGGCACATTTAATATCTTGAAACAATCAAATTCGGTAGGAACTTTGGCACTTGCGCCTCTTGTTATTGTCAAATCTGAAAGAGTCAAAAAAAGCACAGATATTATTGCCAAATCTTACCAAATCTGAAAGAGTCAAAAAAAAATTACAAATTTGCACTAAACTTCACAGTGAGATACATGCCACTTGTTATGGTCAATGTTAAAATTTAATGTAGCCCTCTACAAAAATCTATTCGCATTGAATGTACACCAACCACTGGAATTAGAAAAGCTAAGAGTTTGTATCCTGTGGTCATGGCGGTCTTACCAGATGTTCAAATTGAGATTCATCTTGATCTGCTGTGACTTTTCTCATTTTTCTCTTGAAATGGAGCAGCGAGGGATCGAACCAGCCACAACATTAGAAAATGAAATCTCACTTCTTTCAATTCTCTTCCAGCAATAAGCACAACAAAAAGTGTGATGCAGTTTTTTTCTTTTTTTCGTCTGTTTCATTAATGATGCAATAGGATTCAAAATTAGAATTTGTATTAATTTTGTGTGGAGTTTGTGCAGTTTGATGAATTCAGAAAAATGGTGTATCTAGATGCTGAGATTGAAGTCTTCGACAGCATAGACAATCTATTTGACATGCCGCATGGGCATTCCTATGCTGTCATGGACTGCTTTTGTGAGAAGACGTGGAGTCACGCCACCCAATATAAGATTGGATACTGCTAGCAATGCCCTAATAAGGTGACGTGGCCTGCTTAGTTGGAGGATGAGCGCCCTGCTCTGTATTTCAATGCTGGAACGTTTGTGTTTGAGCCCAGCAAATGGAAACTCTAGTGTCTACCACTCTAACACCATTTGAAGAGCACGTATTGCATATCTTTTTTTAACTCAATCTTTGCCAGATAGTACTAATTTTCCATGATTTGATACTCACCACAGAAAACCCTATTTCATTGCAGGATTTCTTGAACATGTATTTCCAAAAGCAGTACAAACCAATCCCTTTGGCCTACAATTTGGTGCTGGCAATGCTATGGCATCATTCGGAGAATGTAGATCTGGATTCTATCAAAGTAGTTTACTATTGTGCAGTTGTGAGCTATTGTGTAGCTATAAGTCTTTGTTCATGCCATATTATGGACGAAATCAGGGTTCTTTTGTACATTTCTGAAAAACTAATTTAAACTAAAAAATTGATGGATGTGTGCAGGGTTCGAAACCATGGAGGTTTACTGGGAAGGAGAAAACATGGATAGGTGAGATATAAAGAGATTAGGCATGAGGAGCTTGTCACAAACATAGTCATTAGCTGGTTTATTTAGCTATTTCATTCATTATTAATTAAATTGTGCTTTTTCTTTAATTTGGATTAACACTCTACATAGTAAATCCTGAAGAATTACACATTTAATGCTTTGCTCTGCATTAGCTAAACATTGTTTAACCCTTTTTTATGCTACACAGGGTATTGTATGAGACATGAAGCCTCCATTTTTTATTAAGTACAAATCTGCCCAACTTAATATAAATAAATAGTTTAAGGTATTTTCTAGTGAGGGGGAAGGATTTGGTTTAATTTATCTATGGTTATCTTGATAAAGTAGCACTATCACAATATGGTTATCTTTCCTTGCAGTTCTGAGGTTATAATCCATGCATTTGTACTTTTTATAATATTCTTTGTTGTATTTAGTCTCTGGATGGGATGGAGCATTAGAGTTTTGATCTGAAACTCTATCCTGCTCTATTTTTTGTCCTTATCAACAAGAAAATAGCTAGATTGTCTAGGGAATTAGTTATAGGCATTCCTTTAGAACTCCTGTTCGGTTTCATATTTTTAGTGCATATTCAGACCATGGTAGATTATATATACGGACTCTTGTATGAGAGAATACCGATACAACAAAAAAATTGCATTTGATTTGACAGTTTATGAAATTTATTAATTAATTTTAAAACTACAAAACTACCGATCTCATGATCTCAAAGACACCAACTAAAAACTTCTATTATAATTATTAGTTCCTGCTGACAGGCAGAAAACTATAGCATCCACAAATGCTTATTTTGAATTTTTATTCAACCAATCAGATTTATTAATTTTCACATGTTACTACTTAAACATAATGTTTCTTTATTATTTAAAATTATTTATCTATGACCTTATTCGCTAGTACATTGAACAGTTAGTGTTCCAATTTTTTCAAAAACTTTTACTTGATATAACAATGAAATATTTCATTATGCACACATATAACACAGTAACAAGGATTTTATCAAATCTGAAAATGTCAGAAAAGATTTACAAATTGTACTAAAATCTCAGAGATTTGCCACATCAATGGTAACATTTAATGTAGTTTTCAGAAAAAAGTTATCCGCATTGAATGTGTGTTATCGATTGGGATTGTGAATTACAGAAAGTCAAGAATCCTAAACATTCATCTACTATATATGGTCTTCTTTCTTTGTAGCCTCTCTTCTAAATGATCTTCTATCTTTGAAGTGTCTCTTCCAAATCAATTTGGAGAACAATTGGTATTATGTTACCTCCATTTTTGTAACAAATATTGAGGTAAGAAATTCATCTCCCTTCAATTTTTACATTGTTTTTCCCTCACCATTTTATTTTAATTTCTAATTTATGCAAGCGTTATTCATTCTTTTGTACATTGATATTTTTTAAAATTATTTTTCATTTTTGTTTTGGCCACTTTAGACGGTTCTCTGTAGCTTTTCCTTTTGAAATATTCGAGATTCCAGAGCTAGGTTGTGGTTACGGTTTCCAAGTTTTCTTAGCAAACAAAAATAATATTGTTATTGTTAGCAGTAGTTGGTAGGGAATCATTTTTCAAAAAAAAAGTGTTATGTGCTGCTTTGTCAAATGAGAATCCAATATTCTTGTACATAGTATGTTAATCTGCATTACCTTCAAACATATTCAATACCAAAGCCCACAATGAAGCATCGTTGATGTATTTGAGCACTTTTCTATTTTACTTTATTAGTTGTTCGGTGAATTTCTTCCAAAATTTTGATCAGAGACTTGTTGTTTCTACATTCTATTTCTTATTGTTGTGTGATAAATCTCAAGATTGGTTTATTTAATTTGTCTACCTTGCTCCAAAAATGGTTTTCCATTGATAGCTTTGAGTATACTTGGAGGTGTACAATGAGAGCCCTTTTCGCTAAGACACAGTTGTATAGTGATCCAGATTTTTAAATTTTCAGGTTTTTGCCCTTTTTCAAATTTTATGGCATGTATGGAACTTCAGAAGATTCTACTATGAAGAGATTTATTTGAACATCTATTTATTTTTTGATAAAAATTTGAAATGGGTTGAACAATTTGAGAAACCAAAACCAAACACTTAGTAGCCATTAAATATTGAAACAAACACATTGTTTCAAAAAGACAAAAACTGGTTAAATCAAAGCTTATAGTTGGCTTCCTATAATAAACGAGTTGGTGGCATGGAAATGAAGTATTCAACTATTTATAAACTCAATCAATCCAAATTTAAAAGAAGATTTAGCTGCTTTACTTAGTTTAGTGCTTGTTGGGAAATTTATCAACATTTAAAATATACTCATTTCTATTTTAAAAATGAAATTCTTAAGAGGAATTTTATTTCAAATGTATAGAATTATTTTTGAAAAACTAATTAAATATATTTTGAATTGCATAGATCTATTATCGAATTTATTTACTCTATCTTGAGTAAATCTAGAATTGTCTTTCAAATTTATAATTTAGATCAAAAAATATTTTTTCTCTATTTAATTAATTATTATCAAACATATCTATAACATTTACAAATTAGTGAATCAATCTATCAAAGTTAACATCATTATTATTAGTAATTTATAATATAGCATTCATTCATGTTAATTTTTTTCCGTCCTTCCTTGCATCTTTTGCCAATTCCACCAAAATTTGGTTGACCAAGGCTCATTTGTTGGGATTCATAGCACTATGAATAAAAGGTGCTAGAGGTGTTCCAATTTTTTTTTCCCATTCTAAATTTAAGAGTTTTTTTATTTTCTATCTTTATGTTTAAACAAATTTTATAAGCTTAGCAATTACATGTGCATATATTATTATCATCAATACTTTTAGACTAGGACATTAAAAGTGAAGGTGAAACAATTTTCAATTTAGAATTTCTTTTTGTCAACAATACTTTTCCCTAAACATTATTTTTACAAATTTTTGGTTCATATTATTATATTGTTATTACTACTCTCCATGTTACTACCGGCAGGAACTAGACACTATGCGTCCTTGTTATTATTATATATAGTATCTTATGTGCTACATAAAAAGTATATAGTTATAATTGTGTACAATATAAATAAAAAATAAAAAATAATCTAAATTATACCATATAAAAATATATTATAGAAATTAATTTAAAAAATTCAAATTAGATTAAAGATATCAATTTTAGATAGGAAAGTATGCAACCTTTTACAAGGTTTGCTTTCATAGATAATTATTTATGTATTGCAATCTACTTAATTCAAATATATAAGAGTTTTAAAAACTTGGATACTCTTTGCAAGACACAATTTGGTATAGGAAAATCATTAAATAGAGATTTGAACACAAGAGAAGGTAAAGTAATGCATTTAGATGATGATAAAAAATTTCACTAATAAGGACTATGGTGTAATATCATCACTAAGGATAAAATAAATTGTTCTAACAACATTTATAATAATAATACAAATAATATGATCATACATTGTGAATTAGTGTTAGTAAAATATCAAAGAAACAATTATATATTCTATAACATAAATTTATATTATAAATGGAAATATGATTTTTCTTAAATATAATAAAGAAAATTTCTTAGTTGATGATAAATATTTTTAAAAATGTAATAATAGGGCATATGTTGAATTTAAAGAAAGTAGCTATAATCAAATCCCTTTCTAATATGGTTTCCTTCATTTAAAAAAGAGAGAGATTAACTTACTATCTTAAATATACATTCTAAAAGGATTTAGTTTTATTAAGATCTAGTAAAGCACATCAAGTATTTGAATGAAACAATGTTGTTTTTTACAACTCTTCCATAATTACTGATATTTGTAATTTGATTAGTTTCTGCCAATAAAAAAAAAGTATTTGAATAAAACTAAAAACATGTATGGCAACATAAGACAATGAAAAAATGGGTCTATTTTACATTCTATATATTCTCTATCTTTCTCAATATATTTTACTCACACACCATCACATATTAAAATATCAAACAATAGAATGCTAGAATTGAAAGGAAGCTAATGGTACTATCATTTCATAAAATTAATTTGAGATGTAAAACCACACAAAATAAACACCAAAAAATTCATCACCACATGAAACACATACCACAAAATGGTACTGTAAGAACACATATGTTGCTATCATACACATCAGGTAAGTGTTCAAACCAGACATCTATCTGGATCTATTTTTTATCCAAAAAATACATAAGACTTCATTCATCAAAGAAATAAGAAGAATAAGACAGAAAACATAGATTAATCAAATCTCCAAACAATTATAGGATGAAAATGAATCAAGAGAGAAACTACAAATGAATAATAAACAACACAAGAAATATGATCATTTATAATTAAGAAGATTTGAATCAATAAAGGTTTAAACAATGACTTCAATAAAAGCACATACAACAATATGATACTAAATAGAAATTACCTTTTGACAAAATGTTATCTCTTACATAAGAAGGAAACATGTTATTTCACTTGTTCATGTTATTAGCTAGTATAAAAAATAATATTAAATATTATACCTTGATTAAATATTTCTATTATTGTAATTGATTTTTTTCCTTTTCCTACTCATTTAGTCAAGTTTTTAAAAAGAAACAAACTACAATGCTAAAAGGAAACTATAAGAAGAATAAGGTTTCAATTTTTGAAATTTTCAACAATAGATTTTTTTTTATAGTGCAAAATCAAAAAATCAATATGTGGCCTTAAATATCTAATATATTAAATATTTATTAATAGTGATATCCACTATCATCTAGATATTATGTATATTAAATATTATAATAAAGATATTATGTGTTGAAGAGTTTAAAAGATGTTTTTCTTATTTTGCATATGTTATGTAATTAATATTACTTGGGCAATGATCTTATAAACTAGCATTTGCACATCCAAGGGTTCAAGGTGTAAGTTGATATGATAGTAAAGGTAAGATTTAAATATATATTAATATCATATAAATAATCATATAAAATTATGAATGTTTATAAAATTATTTTGGTACAAAAGGCGTATATTAGCATAAGACAACCATCAATTAACATTTATATACCATTGCATACTTATGTTATTTTCAAGGGAAAAAAAATATATAGATAAATAAAACAACTTTTTAAAACAAATTTCATGTATATTTTAATTATTTTAAAAAATTAGAAAGATTGAAATAAAATATGTTATTGAACATATTTGAAAGAGTTAGATTTATGAAAATAATATTTTTAATGAATGTATTTATTTGAATAGTCCATTTTATTAGAGAATTTTTACAATGAACTAAGGGTGTACAAATAAAGAAAGTTTATAAAGATTTAATAAATTAATAATGATATGAAGGAACTTATAAAGTTACTAACATTTATTAGAAATATAACAATTTGAATATAGTATTTTATAACATTAAAAAAATATAATATAATATTAAGGGTTGTAGATAACTTATGACTAATTCATCATATTTTTGCACATTTTTGAGGTTTTTGGGCTAGTTTTGAATAGTTTCACATTAGTTTAAGGTGCTACATCAGTTCCACTTGGGTCTAGGGGAGTTTTAGGGTAGTCAACTACATGTTAATGGAAGTTTTCATTATATATCTAACACCAAGAGTATTGAGGCTTATTTATTATATTTTCACCTCATTATTGAGTGTTATGACTTTTGGTCATGATTTTGCACCTCATAAATCATGCTTGATTGTTTGGACATACAAGAGTATAGTAGATTTCATTATTATTCATTTATAGAGGTCGATTCCTTCTATATTATTCTTGTATTTTTAGAGCTACTCTTTTGAGATATTTGATTAAATATTATTTTCTAAACCTTTATTTAATCAATTTCCTTATGAAATTTGAATGTAAATATGATATCCCATAGCATAGATTTGTGATTGTGTTTCACATTTTGATTATGAATCTGTCAAAGCACAAATGTTTTCCTCTTCATATATCAAGATACCAAATCATGGATGTAATTGATTCATTATACATGATATCAAAAGCCCCCGATAACAAGCAAGAGCCTACAACACAATGGTAACTTGTGAGCCTCTTTCATGGGAGGTCTTGGGTTCAAATCTACTCGAGCTTAATACATGTAATAATAATAAATTAAAAAAATACAATTAATCTAGGCTTCGGCCCATTACCGATAAAAAGAAAAAAAAAAGCCCCCGATAACCAAAATATAAAAATGCTACACACTAAACATTAAAATAAATAATAATAAACAACCCAAATTTATAAATCTATAAAGAAGTTAATAAAAAAAAATTAATTATTCATTTTGTCATTTGTGTAGGTGACTAATTATTGGTGACCAATTTTTTAGTCACTTATCTTTATCTAACCTTGGATTTTACCCTATGATCAAATAAGTCATTTATTTAGTCACTTATAAAATATAAAATAGTAATAGAATTTGATCACTTTAAGTCACATGACTAAATATTTTAGTCTTGTGACTAAAAGTTCTAGTCACATAGTCATTTATTTGCCAAAATTCTACTAGTGTAATATGCATGCATAAAAGAAATAACATCAACTCAAGAGACACCAAATTTAACATGGAAACCCAATATGGGAAAAACCACCAAGTAACTAGCTACCAATTTTCACTCTTCTGAAGTGAGCCCTGTTAAGAGCCAACTCTATTAAAAGTTACAAAACACACTGTTAGGTGTGACCTTGTTAGAGGATTTAATCACCTTGCTAGGAGTGTCCTTGCTAGAGGACTTTAGAACAATTCAATAGAACTGTCCACCTTGTTAGAGGATTTACAAAAATGGCCGTTAAACCAACTATGTTAGGAGATTTACAAATCACTACTACAATGATGAAAAAGTAACAATGAAGTGACCTGAATGAGATGCAATTGATCTTTTTCTAATATAGATCTTTGTTCTACTTCACGAGATCCTCTCTGATCGAATATAACTTTGCTGCTTCTCAAGGATATCTTATCCTTCTTCAGAATTCGCTCACACCTTCCTCTTCATGCAATCAACTCACTTGCATGCTCGCTCATTCATTCATCCATACTTTGAATTCACAACTTGACCTCTTATTTATACATTACAAATTGTCAAGTCAGCTCAATTACAAGTTACATTTACCAATAAACAATACATCATTCGGCTACAAATATTACATGAAACAAATAAACTTTATTTCTCAAAATAATGAAATCCTTCATTAGCCGACCCTACTTGGTAAACACTACTCCATAAATGATTTCTAGTGTTAACCAAGTGGAGCTCGATAAACACTGTGTACTCTACAAAATCCTTTAGAGACCAAGTAAACTTGATAAGAATAGATTTTCCTTCATTGACCTTGTGAGCTCGGTAGAAACTATCTTCTATGATAAAATCCTTTAGTGCCTAAGTAAGCTCGGTAGAAGCTATCTCTATAGTGTAATATTTAGGAATTCTTGGTAGACTCTATAATTCACTTTGCTAACCATCTGAGCTTGATAGACTCTATCTTTTGCTTTGTTGACTAGCTAAGCTCTGTAGACTCTATCTGATAACTAATATGACATTTGTGTAACATCAAAAACAACACACAATTGATTAATTATATCCAACAATGTAGATGCTTGGTCAAGCTAGAAGGCCATAGTATGATTCCCATGCTAAAGGAATAATATTAATAGGTCATAGTGAGCTACAATATGATTTGTTGATGTGTCAAATATTCTATATTCTTCCTCTTCTATTTGCTTTACTGATGTATTGTGTCTATGGGATTGATTTACTGATGAAGGTTTTATGTTTTGTGATGATTGAGGATGTACTATTGTATGATCTTCTCGTTGGATGCAATATCAAAAATATAAGTTGTATTGGATGTCTAATCAGATGCTTCTCTTAGACTGATGTTTTCTACTATGTCTACTCTAACAAATGTGTATCACTAATAATTGTTGATATAACAAATACATCATTTTTTCCTTGAATGAGTCTTGATTTCTATTGAGTTTGGATTTTCTTTGTTCCTATTTGATGTTATTTCAAGTATATATGTATTTCTTTCTATAGATGCTAAAAAATGATCAAAGTTGTGTCAATTCTGATGTGGCCTCCATCTTTCCAATCTTATTATTTTGACTAGTAGCAAAGACATTGTTCTTCATTTACTCGCATGCTTTGCTTGAATTGAATTTAAGGGTGGTTTGGATGTAGTGCTAGAACTTGTTGATGGGCATCCCACCCCATCTCACCCCAAGAGTAAAGAAAACTATTATTGCCTTTGACATCTTTCAGGAAAGTGGAAAGGCAGTTTGTAGATCTAGTTGACAAATGGAGAAACTTTAGATGTAGGTTGTGGAAGAAGAATTTGAAGATTTTAGTCCATTCCAGAATTTGGAGCTAAAGGCAACAAGTGAAGGTTGAGCTAGTTATAGTTTTTCTTCACAAAAGTTTCAATAAAAGACGTGTAACTTATTTGGTGTTTTTAATATATACAACAAAAATTGTGTTTTTAGTATGTTGGTGACATCTTAGTGTCTTGGTAGCAGACAATGATGTCATAGCCCATGAAGATAGTGGCCACTTCAAGATTGAGATCATTAAAGAAAAACACCAAATATGTATATATCTTATATTTCACATTTAATCACACCTTTCCTTCATTAATTGTTATTTAAGATTTCCAATGTATGTTAATCACTACCCTCTTTGTGCACAAGAGTTGTTATTCAAGATTGTCATTAATTGTTATATGAGAGGCTAACTATTTACCATTAGTGGATGTTACCTAGATTAAAAAAAATTAGCTATATAAACCTTATATTTGGACTACTGTAGATAATGGAGATAAATTTATATAAAAAATTATATCTATTATGTCAATTTCAGTAATATCAATAATGCTCTTAGAATAATAGAATCAAATTTAGGATGGCAAGAAGTTCAATATGTTTATGATTCATCTCTTTATGGATAAATGTCCATTTGTTCCATGTTGTATCAAGCAATTGTTTCTTATCCAAGCCACTTAATTTGCAACCTTTTAAATATCTGCAAAGATAAAGTTGGAGTAGGAGAATTTTTCTTCTCAAAGGTGTCCTCTAATTGTAAAGAATCCATTCCATTATCTGTTGAACAAGATTCTTCACAATCTTGTTCACATTAAATGGCTTGGACAAGAAACAATTACTTGATATAGCATTAAAAAAATTTCAACCAAACATTGGTGGAAATTTCAATGAATTCTTGATTATTTTTTACCAAGAATTGGTCAAAATTTCCACCAATTATAAAAAAAATTCAACCAAACATTGGTGGAAATTTCTACCAATTATTGATAGTTTTCTGCCAAGAATTGGTCAAAATTTCCACCAATTCTAAAAAAAATGACCAAACATTGGTGGAAATTTTGACCAATAATGACAACTCAGAGCTAGCAAAATTTTTTTTTTTTTTGACAAATGTATTGGTCAAAATTTTGACCATCTCGTAGGTTGGTCAAAATTTTGACCAACCTAGATCAAAATTTTGACCAAATTTTGTCAAAAATTGAGTTCAAATTTAGTAGTGTCTGATAATTACCTAAACTGCTAATTTAACTATAACTTTTGTTGTACCGTCCATATAGGTCTGCACACAAGCATACATCATCTTGACCCTATTAACTATCAATCCTCAATTGCACATGAAATAACTTGAAGTCTATCATCCATACATATCATATCTATCTCTTTACTATTACAAACTATCTAACACTTAGATAATTTTCTAATTTTGATAACATCATGAAATATCAAAAGTATATGTTACCATAAATGATAGCACTCATATAGATACCTATCCATATTGCCAAAAAATTTCTCTAAAATTTCATAAATTGGTGAATCCATTTTTCTTTCACAATTTATCTTCAATTTCACTTCAAGAAATGATCTCACAAACAAATAAATACCTTCATATTGAAAATTTAAGGTTCTCAAAAAAAATATTGAATTCACTTTCAAAATCCTTCAAACCTCCTTCTAATCTCTCTACAAAGTTTCTTTAAGCTCCAATCAATCAAATGGTGTCCAAATATGTCAATTATAACCCTTAAATCCTTGCAAAATCACATCTACATTAATTGCACAAGTACACACAATCAAGAAGCTATTACTAAATCTAGTAGACCTTCAATTCTTTTGTGACCTGACATATCTTCATATCTTTTTCTATTCTTTTAACCATAACATCCTCATACTAATTCTAAGCCACTACTAAGTGCACAAACCTTAACTCTTCCAATATGGGGTCTAATGAATATCTAATGTATTATCCTCTATATTCTTCATAAAGATGATTGCTGAAGTTGATAAAGGGGTTTCTATAGTGATTATTGATTTCATCTTACTCTATGATGTGTCTTTTGTCTTTTCATCCCATACCATAGTTATTACATGTGTTCCTTCTCAAAAACTATTTTATTAAGACTTTCAACTTGCTTCCCTTTCAAACTTTCATTCATTATTGCATTGTTGTTCACATTTCTCCTAGGATTAGGAGTTCTTATTTTCTATAATCTTATGTAAGGTGTTCTCATGTTTTTGATTAAGAAAAATAGGTTTTATAGGGATCCTAAAACCCAAGTGTTTTTACATAATATGTGAGATAATAATTTTAAATAAAGTCTAGACCCTATGCAGCTACCTATAAAAAGCCATAAAAAAAGATAGGCCCATGGCCAGGAGACAAAAGTTGGAAGCTCTAAACTAAAGATAGTACGAAGCAAAAAATAAGACCACTAGCAATTATTTCTCACTATCTAGATCCTACAGATTTTCTGCTTCCTTGTTGGTGCTCTAGATCTCCACACCCACACATTCCTATTTTGGATCATTAGTTCATTCCACCTAGCCCCTGGTCTCTTTAATTTCTCCCTCGGTCTACTTGAGGTCTGAGCTAGCCTTTTCTTCCTTATCCCCACCGATTGCTACATTTTTCAGCAATTCACCTAGACTATTGATGTTCTCATTCAGAATGTTTAGGGTAGTAATCACCTGATTAGCCAAGTTTTGGTTTGATATTTCCATTTTTTGCACCTTTTTCTCAACCTTTGAGAGATGATTATCTTGGCCAGCAAGATGATCTTGGTTTCTGCTCATTCTATGGCCTTCCTCCTAGCTCCTTTTCTCCTTGAGCATCTCAATCTCATGGAACAACCACTTGATAGAGAAAAAATTATCTATCATGCTATTTTTGGCATTATTGAGTAGATTGAGCCTTGTTTCTCTTGCATTGTCTAAAATTGCAACCAGAGCAAGATCTATGAGTTCATTGAAATGGGCTTTTCCTTCTATGTCTTCCATGACTTACAGGTTCACTTTCTCCCTAACAATCCCCATCTTTGTCATTTGAGTGTTGAAGTTTTTCCATGATCTCCTTCTGTCTTTCATAATTATCTCCCCACTATCTTCCACCACAGTTCCCTTTATCTCCTGAGATGGAGAGATAGAAGGGAGGGGTCCTAAAGCCTCAGGGATATGATCTTTTCTCTCTTTTGGTTGCAGCTCCTCCTTGGAATTTCTCTTTTTGGGGTTCCCTAACAGAATAGAAATATCTTCCCCCATCTTCTCACTGTCTTCCCCCTTCTTCTCTTCCTCTAACTCCATTTCCTCTTCCTCTTCATTATACTCCTCTTCCTCTTATTTCATTAGATTGGGGGTTAAACCCCGAGGGCCCTTTTTGCTATGAACAGTGTTGATTGGAGGAGGAATTTTCTCCCCTCCCTTAGGCTTCTTTCCTTTTGAGGAGCTGTTATCCTCACCTTCTGAGCTTAGACTTTGAACTTCCTCAGAATCAAAATAGTTCAAGCTCCTAGTGGCCTTTGAATCATCCCTAGAGTGGCCAAAATATTTACCCCTCATTTAAGTCTTAAGATATTCATAGACCAATAGGAGCAGACCCTCATGCAGGGCTGGGTTTACACTGGGTTTCTTCTTAAAACCCTCAATGCCCTTACTCATTGAAGTAAACTGATAAAAAGGAAAGAAAATTTTTGTGCCATGCCTAAAATGATTTAACAAAATGAAGTGATTTGTTCTAACCCTGTCGAATCTAGTGTCCAAAGAAATGTATTCAATAACTACCCTTAAAACATACCTCCACAACTTTTTTATCAACTCCATTTCATAGTATATGTCAACCTTCACTAACTGCTTCCTTTCTTCCTCATTCTTTACAAAATTTTTAACTACATTAGTAGACATTTTCTTATCCCTATGAAAACTTATCCCCTCCATGGGTATCTCCATGATCTAAGCTATCATTTTCACATTGATTTGATGAGAAACTTCATCAATTTTTACATGCTCGTCCTTCCAGGTATTCACCAAGAGCTTGGTGATCTCCTTATCAAAGCTATGGAGTTTCTCAATTTACCTCACTATACCTCCCTTCTCCAACTTGTTCTAGACCTTCGTTCTTTTCCTCCATTTTTTTGCCTCCCTACTTAGCTCCTTCTTGCTCCTCTCCCCAACCATCTTGAATTCTTGTTTGAAAATCCTATACTCATAGACTTCAACTTCCTGCAATTTTTGTGTCCCTAAATCTTTCTTACATTTGGAAATTTTAATGGGGATAGGAAAAGCTACCCATAAAACATGCCACAAGTACATGAAATGATGGAGAGTTATTACCTTCCCATGATTTTCACTAACATCTTGTCTTACTTGCGCTATTACATATATCTCCATAATTAATGTAAGATTTCCTTTGTACTTCCCTAGATACATTCCAACATTATAATATCTTCCATAGCCACTAGAGAGATATCTCCATTGTGCCACATTGTTGCCATGTTTTTTATTACCACCTCATTTGCAAACCAGATTTCAACTGAGTTGGCCTCTTTGTACATAGGGCTGATGTGGACCCTTTTGAATTTTCCCAAGTTTGATCTAATCTCCTCCACCACATTTGCAATGGTCTAGGAGGGCTTAGAGAAACTGTTTAAAAAAATTATTATGTTTAAAGAGTCTCCCTCCAACCAAAGGTTCTCAATTACGATAGCTAGAGCCAGCTTAACAATATGACAGGCCATACTGGCCTCCACAAAGTGATTCATTTGAATCCCTAAGGGATAGGAAAAAGCCACAACTCCCTTTCTGTGACCATTTTTGATAACTCCTCCACAGCTAGCGGGGCCAAGATTCCCTTTGGTTGCGTCTTTAAAATTGGCTTTATGCCATTCTTCAGGGGGAAAAAGCCACATAGCTTCCTATCTTTTCCTCTCCCTATCCTTTTTCTTTTCTATGTTGTTTCCTCCTTCAATGTCTCCCATGTTTCTAATGGCGAAGTTCTCCTTCATGGTGGTAACAATTTTATCTATGATAAAAAAAAGTAGGGGCTTCCCTATCTCTAATAATATGATTGTTCCTCTCTTTCCATATTTCCTAGCAAAAATGTGGAAGGGACCAGGAGCATATCATCTATGTCTTCATTCCTTTGTACATGCTAGTCCATTGTCCAAAGAATTCTTGGATGTTGGTTGGTTTACACCAACTAATTCCATAGCCCCTAGTCATAAGATCCCATACCTCTAAGGAGTAGGGGCATTGAATAAAAAGGTGGTTGGTTGACTCCAAATCATTCTTGCAAAGGTTGCACCATCTTGGGATAATCTAACCCCTCTTAATTAGGTTATACAAGGTTAGAATTTTTTCTTGAAGAAGTAGCTAGAAGAATATGTTTATTTTTGGAGTGAGGCCATTCATCCAAGCCTTTTCCCAAATAGGTTTCTTCATCCTATTCCACAACAAGAAATAGCTTGATGCAATTGAATATAACCCATTGAATTATCTCCCCATATAATTTCATCCCTCTTGTTATTAAGGATCATGGCATTTAGGATAGTCATCAGTGGTTTAAGATCCTAGAATACTAGAGATAGGTCTTTCCATCCTTGATCAGCTTTGTAGTGACTAACTTTTAGGCCAAATCTTCTTATACATAAATCAGCCCATCTCTCATAGTTAGGGTGATTTATGAGGGGTCCCTGGCTTAACCAGTTTTCCTGCCAGAATAAAATACTTTCCCCATTGCCTACTTTCCACTTTGCCTTTGATTTAGCCAAAGGTTTTTCCTTAAGGATCCTATTCTAGATAAAATATCCATGTGGAAGATCAGCTTTGCTAAATATGAAGCTAAGGGACTGCCTTCTCAAATATTTTTCCACCATGATATCCTACCATTCTCTAGAATTTTGAAAGAAGCACAATATCTTCTTTGTTGGTAGAGCATTGTTGAGGTGTCTAATTTTTCTAATGCCTAGACCACCATATATTTTAGGCAAACAAACATTGTCCCACACCACTAAATGATATCTCTTTTTTTCTTCAACCCCTATCCACAAAAAGTCCCTCTGGATTTTCTCCATTCTATTAGCATGTTTAACTAGGATCTCAAAAAGGCTAAGGGCATAAGTTAGGAGGTTTTGAAGAGTTGATTTCACTAAAGTACATTTACCTACTTGACTAGGGGTAGCTCCTTTCCATCCTACTAGCTTCTTGTTAAATCTATCAATAATGCCATTCCAGAAAGATTCTGGCAGTTTTGACCCCAGTGGCATTCCAAGGTAGCTAGCTAGGAGAGACCCCACACCACATCCTAGGATATGAGCTATCTTTCTTTGATGCTCAATTGGGGTGTTTACAAAAAAGATCGATCTTTTTTCCTAGTTTATACCCTATCTTGAACCCCTCATGTAAGTATCCAAAAAACATTTTAACACCTTAGCCTCTTGAACCATGGCTTCCTTTCCCAGAATTGTGTCATCCACAAATTGCTAATGGGTGAAAGTAATATGTTCGGATGATGGCTTAATACCATGTAGGCTCTGGTCCTATCTTTTCCTCAAGATTAACCTCCCAATACATTCTACCATAATAATGAATAGAATAAGGGATAAGGGATCACCCTCTGTAAACCCTCTCGAGGGGAAGAAGAAATTTGAGGGAGCTCCATTGATTAAAATAGCCAGAGAGGGGGTGGAAACAAGCTAAAGAATTAATTTAACTTGGGCATCAAATCCAAAATCCTGGAGAACAACTTTCAAGAAGTCCCATTCCACCCTATCATAGGCTTTAGATAGGTCCAACTTGATCAGAAATCCTTCCCTCTTCCCAACTTCCAAAGACTGAATCATTTCATGAACCATCATTATTGAGTCTAGAATCTATCTCCCTGGGACAAAGCCAATTTCTTATGGAGAAATAATCAAATGGAGAACACTGAGAATTCTAGTGATCAAAACTTTTGAAATGATTTTATAGAAAGAATTGCATAGGCTTATGGGTCTAAAATTGTCCATCGAATCAGCCCCTAGGGTTTTTGGGATTAACACCAAAAAAGTAGAATTAAGTTCCTTCAAAAGGTTTTTGGACCCAAAAAATTCCTACACTACCTTCACCACATCCCCTTTGACCACCTCCCAATATTTTTGGAAGAAGAAAGTTAGGAATCCATTCAGCCTTGGAGCTTTGTTAGCAGGGAGAGATAACAGAGCTTGGTAAATCTCATGCAAAGAGGGTATAGCCTTCAACATAGAATTATGATGATCCTATAGCAAAGTGGGGATTGAAGTCAAAATATTCTCTTGATCTTAGCTTCCACCTCTATATTCCACCAAGAAGAAATATTAGCTTCCAAATCCAGATGGGAAGTCCACATCTTCTCAAAATGAAAAGGGAAATTCTATTTAACTAATAGAGGATTAAATGAAAGTGAGATGGGTGAGTGGTCCAACCCAACTCTAGGAAGAAGAGAAAGTCTGCACATTTGGGTTTGCATCCAGTCTGGGGAAATGAGGGCTCTGTCCAAATAAACTTGGATGCAATCCCCACCAATTCTCCTATTTGACCAAGTGAATCATCCCCCCAAAAGATTGTTAATAAAATTAGAGAGGTCTAACTTTTCTTCATCTGAAAGGGGGGTGTTGAAATCCCCCATAATAACACCTTTATTTATGTTACTATTGTGAATTGCATCAAGAATCTTGGCCCAAAAAACCACTCTTTCCATTTTAGTATTAGGAGCATACACATTTAAAATAAACTAGAAGTCACCACTATGTACATGGGAAACCTTACAAAGGATAGCATTACCTTCATTAAGAAAAATGGATATTTGGAAAGCCTTTTTATTATAAAGAGTCAGAACCCCCCTGCAACTCCTTTCGAATCTGTGGCTTCACTACTTATATTGCAACTAAAAGATAATTTTCCTACCATGTCTTTTCTCATCTTTGTTTCTTGAATCAGTAGAAAATTAGGTCTTTGATCATTAATCATATTCTAGACTATCTCCTATTTGTGGGCACCATTTAGGCCCCTTATGTTCCAAGATATGATCTTCATTTCTTTTTTGTAGAACATTCCTTGATGGTTCTCTGGCTCCCATCTTCCAAGTTCTTTTTGGCCTCATCTTGTAATTCCTAACTTAGACTTTTTCTTCTTGCAGACTTAGGTTTTAACCCAACATCTGCTTTGATCCTACTTCTAGTCATCCCTGGGGACAATGGAAGATGATCTCAATTTTCATTTTTTTTCTTTTTAACCATACTCCCCTTATCTTTGTTGTCTTAAGAGCAACTATTAATCCATTCCTCCAATTTTGCAATCTAATCTAGGGAAGAGTTATTGATCAGGTCTAAAAACTTCTTCCTCAGGGCATTGGAAGCTAGCGAATTCACTAGAGAAGTCAAAGGGGGTTCCAAAAGCCTTTGATTTTGAACCTCATCTTCCTTCTCCTACCCTACATGGTTTACCTCTTCTCCTTTTTTTCCTGCACTAAGTTTGTGATCATAGTCCATTGGGAATCCACCTAGTTCTCTGGTAGGGGCCAAAGATTCTTCTACCGACTTGATCTCCTCACGGGGGTCCCCCAGTGTACCAACGTCATGGTCCTTATTTTTTGAAACTCTTGATCCTTTTCCTCTTTCATTGCTCTAATCTCCTTCTAAGTTGAGGACATTGTTTTTTTTTTTAGTCCCATCCTAGTTCTCTTTTGATCCTTTTCCTCTTTCATTGCTCTGATCTCCTTCCTAGTCAAGGACATTGTTTTTTTCCTCAGTCCCATCTTGGTTCTCTAATGAATTGGTCATTTTTTGTTTCTAGACCATTTTCTTACCTTTTATTGAAGTACTAGTAGTCTTTTTTTTTTTCCTTTCTACCTTAGCTCTGGGAAATTGGTTTGCGTTATGCCCTGATTTAAAGCAGAGGAAACATGCAAAAGGAAAAAACTCATAAATCAATTTTTGAACATGCACTCCCAATTTTGAGTGGAATGTCACTATTTCTAGCATATCCACACCTTCCCTTACCCCTATGCTAATATGAGTGTAGGTAAGATGTCTTTTTGAGGCTATAATCAGATATATTGAGAGGAGCTCCTCAAAGGAGCTGGCTACCCCACAAAAACATCTTCATTTCAAAATTATAAGGGGAGCTTTGGAAGCCTTACCTAGATGAGGGCTTTCACAAAGAAAGAGTCATTTAGATTCATCTTAGAGGACCACTTCTAAAGAACCAGAGTGGAATTTCCTACAACCCATGGCCCCTCACATAGAATGTTTGAGAGGTCTTCCATACAAGAGAGGTCAAAAGACCAAAAGCCCTTAACCATTGTCATGATAGAGACTTGACCTTTGAGGGCCCATTTCTTCTTAATGAAAGATCTCACAATATCTATATTTGGCCTTCGACCTAAGAATTTACCAACCAATGTCAAAATCATTGAAACAATGCTTTGATCCACAAGCTCATTCAGAATGGCAATGGCACAGGAACCTTTCTACGCCTCAGGCAAAATCTTTATAGGAGGGAAGGAGGACTTACCTGTAGGCTTGACCTTGAAAAGTGATGACCATTTAGCAAAGCCAAGAAGAGCCACCTTGGCAGCCAATGGAATCTTATACAACCCCTTGGGTGGAGCATCTAGGTCCCCATCATCTTTCTCCACCTAGTCTCCTGCACCTGAAGATCCCTGACCATCCTCCTTCTGCGACCCGTGCCCCAAGCCAGGGGCTCAATTTTGACATTCTAGAGAAATATCACCCTGTTCAGAGTTTGAATTTTGAAAATCATGTTTTTCATTCTACAAAATCTTATTATATGTTCCAAATTATTACAACTCTAACATGCTATAACTTTGTTTCCATATCTTGGTCCAAATCAATTTGCTTGTAGTTTGTAATCTCTAGCAATATGTCCAAAATTATTGCACTTATAGAATACTACTCCATTTCTTATAAAAAAATTTCCTCCCAAAGGTTTAGTAGTGGTAGGGTTAGTACTTTCAAACATTCTATTATTATTACTAAACAAGTTTTCCTACATTCATTAGATCTATGACCATAAATAAAAATAATTATAACAATAACCAAAAAAGGGTTTGCAATACTTACCTATGTAGTCCTTCTTCATATATCCAAGATGATTACATGCAAAGCATATTCCATTGAATTCTATCTTTACATCTTTATATTATTCAGATTGATTAGGTACTTCTTTGTGATATTTATATCAAGATTTAACTATGTAGTTTTTGAGTCAAACTCATTGACCCGTATTTCATGAGTAGTAATTCAACATGAATCCATATTTCATGAGTAGTGATTCAAAATTAATCTATATTTCATGAGAATAAATAGAACACTTAGCACTCATTGGATCTAGGTGATTCTCATAGGGTGAAGCATTAGGATTTCTTGGGAGGTCACCCATCCTAGTACTACTTCATCTTGAGTGCAGTTTACTATGAAATTTCCTCCATGGTTAAACCCAATCTACTTGCAACCCCATTTACAAAACCTTCACAAAGTGTTGTGCCTTATAAAAAAAATCATTAGAAATCCTCTTAAGCTCATCAATTGATAAGTAGGAGATAATTTCCACAACAAGCCAAATTGTGATATTGCTATAAGGATTTAACTATGTAGTTTTTGAGTCAAATTCATTTACACATATTTCATGAGTAGTGATTCAAAATGAATCCATCTCTCATGAGAATAAATGGAACACTTATTAATCATTGGATTTAGGTACTTTTTAATTCATATCTTCTTGTTGATTAGGTATTTGGTTTAGTAGATCTAGTTCCTCAGCAACTTTATATCCTTTAGATGATTCTCCTTCAATATATCCAACCCCTATTTTGTCTCCAATAGGTATTTGTGCCATAATATGCTCATCAATATTTTAGTACTTTACTATAACTTCTTAAGATGTTTCTTTTTCTGGGTAAGTTATGTTTTAACAATGATTTTGTACTTCTAAAGTTTTGTATACTATAACTTTGTAGTCTCAAGTTTAGATGCCACCTTAGTAAGTTTGGATTTCAAATCTACATTCTTAGATCTTAAATTTGATTGAAATATATTTTCATCTCCCATCATACTCATCTTCAATTTTTTTATTTCATGGTCATGTTTTATAATTTCATTCTCCTTCTTTAAGCCTTGAAACTACTTCACAATCCTTGATCTTATCATGCGACTCTTTTTTTTTTTCAATGTAGAGGTTTTGATCTAAAATCTTTTGCATCTTTAATTAGTTTGATCTTACATTTATTTCTTTCCTCTTTAACTATAACAAGTCCCTCAAGATTATTCTTCAATTGTTTCATATGAATAGTGATCTTACTCAATATGCTAGGCCTTCCTCAAGTAATTATGCTCTTATCCAATTGTTAGAAATGTTAGAGTAAATAATTAATTTACTAATTATTTATTCTATTTACTCAAGCTTACTTGGGTAAATGCATTTCATTAATTAGTTGTAGTCTAGGAGTTAGTTATAAGTTGTTGACAATACGAGAGTTTGTTCTCTCCTAAGTCATACTTATCCTCTCACCTTGTTCGAGGACTTTCCACCTCATGTGAATGTATGCTTAGTTGTCACACTTATCTCCTAGCATCTTCTAGCTTGTTCTAGGAGATTCCTTGAGGCCTTTATAAGCGGTCTCTCCCTCATTGTATTTTTATCACATCAAGACATTTAGCATATTGTAAATAAATATTTTCTTGTGTTTGCATACTTGTTGTCTCTCATGTCCATTTAGGGTTTTTCCCTTGCTCCACACTCTTCTCTCCTTGGTTTTTCTTTGATAGGTTTTCACATGCAAGTGATCTTGGGAATCTTCAGAGTTGGATTTCATCAATTCCAACATGGTATAAAAGGCTCCCTACTACTGCTTCATTGAAGAATTTTTGAAGCCGTGATTTGGAGTCACAAACCCTAGTTTGTTTATGCATTTTTCTTCAAATTAGGGGATCAGTGAATTTTTAGAGCACTTTCAGCCCAAACAGACATTGCCATTAGATTTAGAAGGCCATTTGCAGTTAGGATTCATATAAATTTTTTCATTTTGCAGACACTTGGCACTATGTGGGGGTGACATGTGGCATGTGCGCCATGTGGCAAATTGCCACGTGGTCACTGCTATGTCACCTGCCACATCACCCTGTTGATGTCAGCCTACCACGTGGCACCTTTTTGTGTTGACGAGCCGCTAACCGTCAAATTTAATACAGTAAAATGCTAACATTAGTATGACATCAGCATTGCATCATCCACTTCTTGCACCTCTCCTCCTAGGTCATTTTGGACCTACCTTCAATTTTTTGGCCATAACTTGAGCATACGGAGGTATTTTTCCAATCCAAAAAAAGTGTTGGAAAGCTGGTTCCAAGATGGAGACATTAGTGTAGGAATTTTTAGGTTTTGATGCATTTTTATTGCCTATTTTTTTAGTCAAATTTTAAAGTCCTATTTTTGACTCTGGCTTGCATATCTTTTGTGTCCCATGTCAATTTTTTGAAAACTTTATATTTTTAGAAAGTTGGTTCTGTCACATTTTCAAAAATGTGGTCCTTTTTCTTATAGTTTGGCCCATGCTCTTTCTATCATATTTTTGGCATTTTTTCTCTATGGTGGATATCTTGAGTGTTTTAGGCCCGAGGATCATTTTCCTGGCATGGTTTCCTTTGTTTTGGGCTGTACTATGTTTTGTTGAAGCTTGTTTTCAGTTTTGATCATTGTAGATATCATTTTGAAGCACTTTTATGTATCACATTGAGATAAAGTGCCACTCTTGCATTTTGGGGGTCATGAATGTTGTTTTGAGTCAATTGTACATGCACTATTTTTATAAAACACCATGGGGGGGATAGTTGTTTGTTGTTTTAGGCATTCTCCCTTTGTCAAGTGTGTGTCCCTTCCATGACATTAGCCCCATGCAGTGTTAGTGTGACCGTGTCTTTATAGGTGTTTATACCTCTTCCTCTCTTGTCGTTCTTGGTTTGTCTATAGGAGACTTTGGCCCACCTTCTTAGTTGCTTGTCATCTCACCCCATCTGCATTAAGGGGGGGTTATGCTATTTTTCTAATGCATCCTTGGTTTGATGGTTCGATAGTGTGAACTATGTATTTAGTGGTTGATCCTATATACAAGGTGATTGTAGTGGCTAGCTACCTATGCATTTCAGTGAGATGGATCATCTACCATATAGACATGCTCGGTTCATGCCTTCTTCTTCCATGAAGGTTCTTTAGATCAGCAATTTTATTTCATATTGCGGCTTCTTGCTTCAGTGATGTTATTCATGATCACTTTTTGTTCCTATTTTAGGGGACATTCCCCTAGTTATAGGCTTCTTCAGTTCTTCACTAGGTTCTTACCTCTTTTTAGGGGAGGGTTTTTCCCACATGGTTTTCTCTCTTTCCTCATTTTTAGAGGTTGCATTTTTTTGCATTGTTCATGGGTACCTAACATGGCCTCATTGCTAGGACCCATTCTGCATTTTCATCTTAGTTTTGTGAGCTTAAGGCATTTCCTAAGTTGCACTTAAGGGGGGGTGTTAGAGTAAATAATTAATTTACTAATTATTTATTCTATTTACTTAAGCTTACTTAGGTAAATGCATTTCATTAATTAATTGTAGTCTAGGAGTTAGTTATAAGTTGTTGACAATACGGGAGTTTGTTCTATCCTAAGTCATACTTATCCTCTCACCTTGTTCACGGAGTTTCCACCTCATGTGGATGTATGCTTAGTTGTCACACTTATCTCCTAGCATCTTCTAGCTTGTTCTAGGAGATTCCTTCAGGCATTTATAAGCGGTCTCTCCCTCATTGTATTTTTATCACATCAAGACATTTAACATATTGTAAATACATATTTTCTTGTGTTTGCATACTTTTTGTCTCTCATGTCCGTTTAGGGTTTTTCCCTTGCTCCATGCTCTTCTCTCCTTGGCTTCTCTTTGACAAGTTTTCACATGTAGGTGATCTTGGGTGTCTTCGAAGTTGGATTTCATCAACTCCAACAAGAAATAGGAAATACTAAGAGGGGAAGTGGGGGTGAATCAATATTCCACAAACTTTTTCCAAACTATGGATACTATTAACAATCTTTAAATTTGCATAGATGATCAAAATAAAAAGTAAACATAAGAAAAATGTAATACAACTCATAACACAATTATTTTTCAACTAGGGAAACCTTGGCCAAGGAAAACCATGATGGGGATGGTACCCATAAAATGATCCACTAATCAAAAGTATCATGTGAAAGATATTGACCCTGTTAGGATTTTATTACATTTGCATAGTGTATCAACCCTTGTTAGAGCACTAGGCCGTATTAGAAGCCTTAAACCTAGTAGGAGTTATTATTACATTAAAAAGGAGTGCAAGATGAGCCCACTTATCAAACATACATCTACAACTATATAATGCTATCAATAGAGATAAATACAAAAACCTTTTATAGTGTTAATATCTTTAATATTTGATCTGTCTTTGTAGTTCCTTCTTCAAAGTTGTACATATAACTTCTCTTCTTTGATCTAGAACCAAATTATTCTTCCATACCAATCATATAAAGTTCACATATAAACATTATATCATTATTATACAATGCAACACAAAAGTGTCATACTTTGCTTAGCAAAATTCCTTTCCTTTATCCCAAACTTCTTAGTCATGTTGATATTGCTATTTTATAGTTTCCTAAATATTTGAATAATATTTTTCCACATGTGGTTTAACATATAGGATTTCATCCCAACTTTTTTGAGTAATTATTTTGGTAAAGAAAAACAATTTCTTAATCAAAATGCCATTTTTTTCCCTTTAACTATGTTTTGTCCTGTCAACCTGTTCTTAGTAAATCCACAATAACTCATATTGCACTTGAAAAAATCATTAGAAAAATTAACCATGTACTGTATATACTATTTTTTACCTCCCTATAGTGCACATAACCTCAGGTGTCTTTTTGTGAAGTGTATTGAATCAAAATATCTAAATCTTAACTACTTACCTTTATCATACTTGGACAGGGTTTTGGATTTCTATACTTCAAACATATTCTTATCTTTTTCCATCTCAAAATAGAATAGAATATATGTTACCATAAATTAAAACCTTAATATATTACCTTATCCAAATTTCTAACAAAATCATATTCAAACTCTAAATACAAATGTCAATTTTATGTCGTTAACATTGAATAGTTTGTGTTTTGTCATTCATTTCCTTTACAAAAGGGTGACATAATTTTGTACTTTTACCTAAGGCATATTGCAACTCCACTGTTATTATGTTCCAAATAATCTAAAATATAAATGTCACTATTTAAGTATTTACTTTTGTATAGAGATGCAATATATCGATTACTACTATTTTTCAAATATTTGGAAGTTGCCACTGCAATTTGGAAAAAAAGGATTTTTTAGATTTCAAGGCATTGGGGTGGCACAAAATGATGAGACATTTATGAGATAGTCATGAAAGGTGGTGGTTGAGGAAATAATTCATTTTGCACAAATTTTTATTCATTTCAAAGTGTGAACTAATAATATGGATGGTATTATAAATCAGAATTCAAGGGGCATTTTTGGCAGGGTGAATTGTTGGCACTTGAAGAACTATAGACAATGGATTTATTTGCAAACAAATAGTGGGTTAGATTCTCCTATTATTTTTTCTTGCATTGCATAAATTTTAATCATGCTTGGAAAAAAGAAGGGAGTGATCGTAGGGGATAAAGTAGTCTACCCTTTGCAACATACCTTGATGACATTGTTGCTAGAGTCTCAGGACACAGAAACTAGAAGTTTCTTTGGTGACAACATGATGGGTGGTCATGATGCTTAGTTACCTATTCATGGAAGAGCTCTATTTTGACCATTTTATTCTAAGAGATATGCAAAAATTCTAGTTAATAATCCCTCGCATCTAGACATGGAAATGCCTATAGTCCAAAATGTGTTTGTAGACATCGAGTTAATTAATGCCCTAGTAGAAAATTTACTAGCATGAAAATAGAACTGCTAGGAAGATTAATGGAACCTTTCTTTTGTGTATAAATATGAAAATGATACAAGAATATAGTATGCTTGATATTCATGTCATTCAACTTCTTCTAAGATATCAAAAGATGAATTATCACCCCCTATAGTTCCATATGATATGTGTGAAAAAAATGGGAGATACTGAAAAATTGTTGCTACATTAAGAAACATGAGACATGAGGATGAGGTAGGTCCATCTTTTCCCTCCTCTATTTTTTAAAAAGTCAATAAATATTAGAATCAAATGTCGGATATGCAAAGGAAACCCTATGGGTCTAGGAGATAAAAGAGACACTATATAATTGCTAGGTTCATTGAGTCTAATGATTTCATACATTCCAAAGAACTCAAGGATTTTTGGATACAAATGAAAAGGAAATATTCTAAAGAGAAAAAGTAGATTAGGCTTATGGGAGTTGAGGAATCCAAGAAAGAGGTGATAATTAGTCAAATGTTTAGGAAATTAAATTTGAATGATATTGACTATATTGTTGAAGAGGCCAGAGAGATGATGAAGAAAGGTGACATGTTCTTGGTCCCTAAGCTTACTCTTAACTAGACTTTCCTTTTAGACAAAGTTAGGAGCAAGATGATCCTTCCTTGGTTGATATTTTTGATATAAAAGAGAGTATTGTTGGATTGTAGTATAATCTA
Source organism: Cupressus sempervirens (assembly GCA_028749045.1). Classification (NCBI taxonomy): domain Eukaryota; kingdom Viridiplantae; phylum Streptophyta; class Pinopsida; order Cupressales; family Cupressaceae; genus Cupressus; species Cupressus sempervirens. The sequence continues at coordinate 66,941,137 of CM053788.1, forward strand.
AAGACCCAAACCAAAGAAAGTATTGGTATCTCTAACTGGTGTTGTCCATTAGTGTCAAACACTTAGTCATATAATAGGTAGAGTGAGATGGTCATCACTACAACTAAGCTACTCTATATGGGCCAAGTCATGTAAAAACTTACATATAAACATGTATATATTGAGCTTTATAGGAGATGAGAGAGTCTTTTATTGTTGAGTATTTTTAATGTAATATGAGTCTAATGTCTATCAAGAAGTTTGAGCACATTGATGCTAAGTTATACAGAAGACGTCAAGCATAGTAAAGACTGAGTGTTAACAACATATACATTGAATTCTAGGTATTAAAGACAATAAGTGGAGAGCAACATAGAAATGATATTCAAGTCAAGAATGATACAAAATTTGAGGTTGACCATTTTAGGATAACATGGACAAGGAATTTAATACTTGTAGAGGTTGTTACAAATATTATTCAACATTTTATGACATGGATCACAGATTCCTATGTTTTGTGATGAATGAATTAGATGGAGAGATGAAATCATGAAGCATCTAGAAATCTCTTTACAAAATATTTAAATAGAGTAGATCTAAACCTATTTCAATATAGATGTATAGATGAAGTGTATGGTGATGAGAGGAGAAAATAATCTATTCATGTAATTCAAGTATGAAAGTAAGAAGATTTGTAGAAGAAGATAAAGAGTTCTGTTATTGTAGAATAGAGAAAGTGATCTTGTCAAACTAGAGAAGAACAAAAAAGATATATCATATCAGATTGAAGAAAGGAGATCCAAAAATAGCTTATCAAAGTAGACCAAGGATTAGGTACTAAATTAGTTTTAACAAATTGAGTCGAGGATAATTACTTAGTAGAGAGGTCTTAACAGATCTTTTTAAATCTCCTAATAGAGTCCTTACTTTGTTGTAAGAGTAAAATCCTTTAACAAGGTGAGGCCTAATAGTCTAAAATGTTTTTAATAGGCTAGACCCCTATTTTAACCCTAATAGGTTAACTTTATCACTATAGTGGTGAATAATTGTGGGTGTCATCCCCAACCCAGTTTTACCTTCAAATTGAAGTGTTTCTAGGTAACCAAATCTTTGTGTCATGTGATTACTTTTCATGCATATGATTGATAGACTAAATCTATATGTTATTGTAGTTTGATTTTACAAGTTATGCATGCAATCAAATATGAGATGGTAAATGTGGTGAAAGCACTATGAATTGTTAAAAGGTTAAAATGTATTATAGATCTTGATTCATCCTCCCCCGCCTCTTAGTATCTTGGTTTCCAACTAAGACTTCCAACAACAACTTGGGTGATTTTTGAGGAAGGTCATAAGCCAAAGATGTTTAAAATTTCTAGGGATGCTACAAGAATTGCTACTATAAAAATAGTGGGGTATACAGATCCAATAGTTTATACTAACATTTTGATGTTTCAATCTATGTGTTAAGGGGGAAACATGAATCAAGGAAAATAAACCTAAGTTAATCACATAACCACACTTACACAACTCAAAGAGGGAGTCAAGAAAATTGATCCTTTAAATCAAAATTATAAAAGAATAGATCTAGAAAGATTAGTGCTAGCTAAGTGATAAAGGACACTAATGTAAACTAGATCTCAGTGAGCAAAATAAGGGAAAAATGCAAAATTCCTTGAAAACCCTATTTGTAATGATAGATAGGATAAGATATTTAGATATAATAAGTAGATATTCTAAAATGACAAATAGGATAGGAGACTCACCTTTGGAATCTTAATTTATGCTTGTTGCATTGTTCTAAACTAACAATTAACACTCAATATAGGCCTAAAACTACCAAATCTACAAAATCTAGAAATCATTCGATGATATAGTAGGGTAAATTTCATAAAAGGGAGGAATTATCCTAAAGAAAAGTCATAGTGTGTCCCTGATCAACTATGTCTGACCCTTGATTCTAAACAAGACACTAATTCTAAAGACGAGTAGGAAGAAGGTATGGAGAAGAAAGGTATATTACGCAAGGTTTCAGGAAACAAGGGGAAGAATATCAGAAGGAATTTTGTTCCCTCTGATGATAAACTCCTAATTAAGAGGATGAAGAGAAATAGGAAAAAAGAGCTTGCTCAGGATTTGGATGTTGATAAAGGGGTTAAGGAGACTGAGATGGATAGGAACAAATAGAGGAGGCATGAGGATTACCTTGTGCATAATAGGGATGAAGAAGACCAAGATTTTTTGAAGGGAATCTTTGGTAACCCAGGGCTTATGATGAAGGATATTGGAAATCTAAAGCTACAAATGTAGGACATCTTGAGAGATTTTGATCATCTCAACAGGATGACTAGGGGAGAGAGAACACTGGGTCAACACATTGATAGACTTTTTGAGGTTATAGGAAATGATAAAGAGGTAAAGAATTTGATGAAACATGTTCCACCACTTGAAGCCAAAAATAAAAATATGGATCAGTTGGGCAAAGACCCTCAAAAAAGAGTGGATGGTCTAGACAATAGAGTGGGTAACTTGGAGAAAATGGTTAAGAAATTTGCCAATCAAAATTGCACTATCTTGAAGATAGTGGCTGACAACTTTAACACCCTATTGAAAAAGCTTAAACAAGGTAAAGGTCAAGGCTCTAAGGATATAAAAGAGGACCATGGTCCTAGCAAGCATACAAGGGATAATTCCAAGAAGAATGAGGGTGTGGAAGAAAATAAGCTAGATGATATGAAAGCCTCTATTGAAAACATGAACATCCTGGCAGACCAAGCAACTGATCTTCTGAAGACTTTGTAGTTGTCATGGGTCTATGTTTTTTCTTTCCTTTTGCTATCATTTTATGCATAGTTGTATTTTGGCCTCTTGTTTTTAGTCTATTTTGTTGGCTCTTTTTTACGTTCTGAGTCTTTATGTTTTTTGAGCTTCTTTTCTCTTGTTTCTATGATACTTTGTACAAGGTTTTGGGTCCTTTAAAACCAATTTTTACATAATTAAAACTATGTCTAACCCTAATTTTGATTTTTTCCTTTCGTAGAATGACAAAAAGGGTATCTGAATCTATAATCTATTTGCCAATCTAAGATACAAAACCTATAATAAAAAAGGTTTTTGCTAGTTGATTGGGGGGTATACCTCAGTCAAACCCCAATTTAGTAATTAAAATTGAATTAGAATAATTGAATTGTACAATGTAAAGTAAATATATGAATTCACCTTACAATAATAGGATTTCTTAAATAGAATGCAATGAGCTCTCTTTACCAATAGGCCTAGATCAAGAATGCAGATGAATGGATGTAGAAGATGCAACAAATGACCTTGAATAGATTGAGGGAGATCATGAAGATAAACTCCTTTAATTCATTGAGAAATTGAATTCTTGATCTTCAATGGAGAAATTTTCTTGAAGGATGCTTGAAAACTTGAGTGCTAGTGTGCATGAATGATTGTGTGTACTCAAACATATGAATGATGGATTCTTGTAGATTGTAGATGGATCCCAAATGGATAAAATGAAGGGGTTTATAAAGGGCCTTGAATTAACTTTCTCTTGAAGGCTGACCTACCTCAAATTATGAATTGTAGATAAATCTAGTCTCAAGATCCAAGAAGGGGAACCAAGCTAGGGGCTAGGAAGGGATGCACTAAGTCCTTGATGGGCATATTAGGGAATGTTAGAAAGAAAATTTCACCAAGATAACTAGGAGGGGGGGGGAGTTGAATCATTTATGCATTTAAAACAACTCTCAATATCTTTATTAATTCAAAAACATGTAAATAATAGATGCAAAAGCCATAGAAAGATAACCATCCACAATAACACTAGATATGTTAACTAGGGAAACCTTTGATTAGAGAGAAAACCTAGATGGGAATGATTCCCACAAGATGATATACTAATATATAAGCTCCATGTAAGATGATGGACTTTGTTAGGAGCCAATGAAACATAATCAATAGATATGAGTCTCTATTAGGAGACTTTGAATCCTTTTTAGAAGATTCCAACCTCATTAGGAGCTAGGCTAACCTTGTTAGGAGTTGAAAGTAGGACAACTAAACTAGCTATTCAAATAGCCTCAAAATTTCTTCACCAAAAAATCCTTTGGATAATCTATCTAGTCTCGAACTAACTAAGAAATTCTCTACCAAAATAGTTCCTTTAAGGCTCATAATACATCCTCAACATCAATCCTATTCTGAGCTTATCAAAATTCATGTTCAAGCTTGCATAATCAACACAATGATCTCACTAATTACTAAACATTTGCACTAGATACTAGTCCACAAGGAAATGATTTTTCCTTTATACCAAGTCCTAAAATAAGTATTGAGGCATCCTTAATTTACAATGAATAATATAGGACATCATTAAGATATTAGAACTACATGTTACATTACAATTAATAATTTTGATAGTGATATTATCAATAGTGTTAGAATATATAGTCCATGAACATAATTGCGGGGGGGTGGGGGCGTTGAATCAATTATCCAACTATTATCACAATTATTAACCTTAAAAAACTTTAACCATATGAGTAATATAATCAAAAACCACAAAAAGATACTCATACACACTAACACTAGATATGTTAACTAGGGAAACCCTTGATTAGAGGGAAAATCTTGCTGGGGATGATACCCACAAGATGATGTACTAATATAAATATTCCTTGTTAGAGGATGGACCCTTTTAGGAGTCTATAACAACATTTAGTACATATCAGTCCCTATTAGAAGACTTTGAATCCTTGTTAAGAGATTCCAACCCTGTTAGGAGCTGTAGAAGATAGCTAGACTCACTACCCAAACAAATTCAAGGTTAAGGCCAATGAACCCACTATCCAAATGATCTCTATATTATTCCTTGTAGGATAATAGAATTTAATAGTACTTCCTTCCTTTGTCTTTTCAACCAGACCTCTTCTCCTTCTGATCTTATAACCAAATCACAAAATTTGCATCCAATAATCCCTTGGATTGCTTACTCGCATTTAGTAAAAACTCTACTCCTTCTCACACTTTGCACTTCATACAATCATCACAGCCCATTACAAACACATAGAACATCTTTCCTTTATACCTTATCTTTAAAATAATTCCATGAGTTGGCCTTGAGGCTTTTCCAATTAATTATAATAAGATAAGTAATTAATTACAATTACAATAGCACAGTTGGCTCATAGTCTATACAAAACTTCACATGTACGATACTAGGCCTTGCGCATCCGACTATCCTTTGTCACTTGCTAACTATGCATCTCATCATTACATCTCAAATGAAAGATGTAATCACTAGAAAATTTAGGCCTAAATTTTGATGCAAAAAGGTCAAAGTTTTGACATAAGTAGGTCAAATAGGCAACTAAACTTGTTGTTGATCTTTTTTAGTTGATTTTTTGACACAAACATTTTGCATCAAAATTTTGACTTCATCAAGGTGGATTTACTGACGCAAATTATTTCAATTTCCTTAGTCCAAACTAAACTATTACTTTCCCATTTGTGGGTGTCGCTGGTCAAAATTTTGATGTAAACCATGCCTAATTTGGTGTCAAAATTGTGACCAACACTCCTTAATTTTCTATGCTAGTGCCATACAAGAAACATCAAAGTGTAGACATGTGTGTCAAAATTGTGACCAACACTCTTGAATTTTCTACACTGGTGCCATATAAGTGACGTCAAAGTTTAGACATGTGCATTGAAATTGCTACCAAAGATAGGTAGAAATTTTGATGAGTGATGCCAATTATTGTAAAAGCGTTGCTCTCATAGGAGCCTTCTAAACTACACAAAATTTGATTCTAAAGCATAATTGCTCGGTGCATAGTTTGGGTATCATGCACATTTCTACTTCCACACCATTTTTTTGTTCATCACATGATTTATTTCATACAAAATAGTGGGAAGGAGGAAGAAATGTGCACGATATCCTAAGTCTCCACCGAGCAATTATGCTTTACAACTCAAATTTTGTTCAATTTAAAAGGCTCCTATGAGAGCAAAGTCTTTGCAATAATATTGGCACAGCCCGTCTAAATTTTGGTTCCTGTAGGGAAAAATAAAATTAGGAAAGAATTATTTATCAGGAATGAAAGCCAATAATTTCACTAACTAATCTCTATTTTTCAAACAGATAAACATGACGAAAAAACTTATAGTCCCAATCACATATATAACTATAACTATAACTATGTCTAAAACCAACATAATTTACAAATATCCACAATTCAAATATTATCCCTTGATTTTTTCTTTAATGCAAAGTTTTAAGTCAACTATCTTATCACCCTAGATGTAATGCCAAACTGTCATTAGGCTAAAGGCTACAACAAGATTTAAAAATGCAAGGAGAACTACCCAACCAAAGTAGCAAATTACATGAAAAGTTAACAATCTATCAATTAACGCCTCTAGATGAAATATTTCTAGCAATTGAACTATATGTTATAGAAAAAAAAATTGCCTTAGAATTGACACCTCACTAATTGTTCATTTGCATTTATAATGGCTTCACCAAAGTTGAAAGCTTACGATTTGTCAAGAATACAAAAGGTACTCCTAGTTCAGCTACATCAATAAAAGTAAAGTAGTTTAGTTGCATGGTGAGGGCAAGATACTATCAATATCGATTGTGGAGTTGCAGATAGGTAAGCAATAAACATAAAAAGGTAGTACAAAGCACCATTTTCCATGCTCTAATATGATGAACTACGTTGGAGCTAGTTCTAAACCTTGATTGCTTAATATTGGATTTGATCCAACAATACTGTTATTTGGAGGAGGTCCCACACCCCACTTTCCTGCTGATTTTGAAGGCGCTAACAAAGCATCTTTGCTAGCTGATCTCCCTTGCAAGCTCTCAAGTGAAAGAGAATTCTTGATTGAAGAATGCTGAAGATAGTCATGATGTGCCTATTAGTTGAAGATAGTCACGATGTGCCTATTGCTAATAGGCACATCGTTACTATTTTTGACATTCTTCTATGGCTCTTGTGGTTCTAATAGTATAACATGAGGCTTCCTCTTCTTTTTTTGAGCATAAGGCTGATGCTTGAAAAAAGAAGAGGAAGCCTCATATTATAATATTTTAACATGAGGCTTCCTCTTCTTTATAACATGAGGCGTCCTCTTCTTTTTTTGAGCATAAGGCTGATGTGGCCTTGTAATAAGAAATAAATGGGTTTAATTTCGATTGTGTACAACACAAAGAAAACCAAAATATAATAGCAATTTTAATAGAAAATGAACTATATAAACTTATAAAGCTCATAATAATAATAGGCCATAAACTTGGATATATTTGTTGTAGATTTCTAGGGTTACTGGGGTGTACTTATCATAAAAATCTAAATCCTATAAGAGATTAGCATGTGTTATTTCAGCAAAGATAACTGCCTAAGAGAAATGAGCACATGCTGGTGATTGGTCACTTTATCTAATTTGGTATTTTCTTGCTAGGTTTCAAATTATTAATTTATATAATTTATTAACCAATCCAAGCCTTCCTATTATCCCTATTTTGTTAAGTTAATCATGGCCTAATCTTTGCTTCAAAGCTGAAGTCCAAGATTTACTCTCATTGGTATTTAGCTTCCATTGATGCTTGTGAGATTCCTATTTTATTGAATAGCTACATTATGAATTTCCATTCATTATATCTTGTCCTCATAGCTAAAAAAATGTCACTATTATTTTCTTCCCATTCCCTATATCTTATTCACATAGTAATGGAAATGCCATTCTTATTTTGAAATCTATGAAATAAAAAACAAAGTTCAAGGGAAACTAGCATATAATATGATGTCAAATGGGCATCTCAAAAATTGTATGAACAATGGTCTCATAAACATACCATGCTTCATCTAGAAGAGCTACAATTCCCCCTAGTTTCTACATATACAAAATACAGTTGTATTTAAGATCCTGGCCCTCAATTTCAAAAGTTTGTGCTCTAATAAACAAAAATTTCTAACAAAGCACTACAAGTTAAATTGAGAAAGGGATCATTCATTCTAAAATATTTAGCCCATAAGATACTCAATTCTATAGAAAAAAATATTATTTGAAGTTATGAATAAGTGTTAACCCCACTGATTTACCTATACCCAAGATGTTTATTGAGAACATTAATTAAAATGATATATTGTGTGTATGTTTAACTATGCAGTTTGCATCTACATCTAACTAGAAAAGGAAATGGATATCAAAAAAAACATTTTCAATTAGATCCAAAACATCTTGATTGTCAACAAATTCAATGTAGCTCCAATCAATTTCTTCTCTTGTGTATTCATCCTATTCCATCTAAAGACATGTTGCATAGCATATACAAAAATCCATAGAAAAAAGTAAATATCATACACAACAAAATAATATTAAAATAGTTAAGAAAATATACCCTGAGCAAAGAGCAAAAAAAAAATGTATGAAAAATATATTTCTTTCAAAAATTATGATAATTTAATAGATATGGAACTTTCTGACCTGATCAATTGCAACCACCTTGGAGTGAATGCAAGACAAGGAAGAACACTCTACCTCCAATCCAATCCATCTACTTGGTCAAAGCACAATTATGGTGCCATTTTTTTCTTCTTGAGGCCCTGTTCTGAAGCATTATGTCTGGATCTACCAAAAGATCATATTTTTTGTAGATCCCCATGAATTTTTTTTGCAAGACTTCAATGCAATGGTTGTAGAATAACTATAGTTAGAGGGCATCTCAGTTATGCCTGCACTATAAAGGTAAATTTTGTAGATTTTGTTCAGGTCGATCATTCTCTGTTGTTCTCTGTTGTTGCTCTGCAATTCCAGTGTAAAATTCCCTTTGCCTCTGAACGGTATGATTTCTGCCTTATCTCTTTCAGCCATTGGTGTGAAGTGCAAGAACTCTTTTCCTCCACTAGTGTTTTGTGGAAATCAGTAATCTGCATGACTGTATCTCCCTGGCCTATGAATGATAATATAAGTGAATCTCTCTTCCTTGTGTCATTCATCTTGGTCTTCTGATCTGCATGTGATTATTTGACTAAAGCAAGTCTGAATGTGTATATCCTTAGTTTCATTCTGGTTCAATAGTGCATACATGGGCAGAGATTGGTCTGAATACTCTATTTTGGTGCATCACCTCTTAGATTAAATTAGGTAGATCTTCTTTCATGCTCTCCTTCGCCCTTTTCCTCTCTAAGAGTAGTTAGGTGCATCTTGATAGTGAGAGGAAGACAACCTTCTCTGGAGACTCAACCTCACAGTTTAAGTCCCATAGCTTGGAGGTTGTTTCCATGTTTCACTAGGTTGTCCTCACGCATAGGCTTTGGACAAGGGTGCAAACCTAAGTGAAAACACAGACATCAAAAGATCTACATAGCTGGCAATGAATCAAAATCCTCCTTTGATCACTGTCACTTTCTACGTTGCCTAAGGTCCCACCATGCTCCTTTATCGATCGAGCATTATGTTGCTAACGGTGAGAAGAAATTTTTTCCTGATAGCGCCATAGCACCCTCTGGTGCTGTCACTTTGCACTTCCACACGATAACCTTGGCCTTGCAAATTATAGACCCACTTGACAACTACCACTGAGGATGAGCCATAGTATTACTTCGAAAAATGGGGAGGGCCCATGATGTCATCTGTGCCATGCATCGTCAGGGCGCTATGTTGCTATGGATATCCTCCGAGCAACTTCCCATAGGGAGATAGTGCCCATCATTGATTTTTTAAGATTTGGTGGAGAGCAAGATGGATTTGATCTATCAGTATACCAACCAATGAGAATTGGCGACATGCCAGCCTATCTGATAAGTCTTCGTAGGGCCCACATTCTACACAGTCATACCTTAGCCAATGAAAAGATTGATCAACTGCTAATGTGTTTGACAAACTCATCACTGATAGTCGATAGGGCATACTTGGGATTGACCTTCCTTTTGATGTCGTGATAGTACCATTCTCTGTCTAGGTGCTATGTCGCTAACAACGAGGAACATAGATTTTTTGATAGCACCATAGTGCCCACCGTGGACCTAGCAAAATTTGGCACCGGAGAAACAATAAGGAAAGGGAGGACCCACCGGCCATGCAGCTGAAAGGCGCTATGTTGCTAACGTAAAACAATGTGCAACTTTCAATAGTGACATAGTGCCAACCGTTGATTTATCTTGATCTATCGATGGGGACTTGCGGGCTCGTAGAAATACTTAAAATGTGCAGGGAAGAAATATCATAAGGTTATCATTTAATTTTTTTGATATTCGTGGGATATTTATAATAACATTAAACCTGGAAGTGATCGTTGGGTGGGCAATATTTAAAATTCAAATATTTGGTGGGGGCCACAATATGTAACAATCATTAGGCACATGAATGCAGAACTAGGACCATGCATACACAAAGATTTGAAGGATATTTTTACAACTGTTAGAAGTATGGACATAGATCTTTTGAATATAAATCAAAACCCATGTGGTCATCAAACATGCAAGCAAAGGTAAGAAACAATGACAACTCTTATAACTAGGATTATAATACAAGATATAGCTATCATTATTGTCAAGCATATGGACATATTCCTAAGAATTGTATAAGGACACACGTTAGAGGTAACTATCAAAGGTGGTTAAGTCAAACCACATGTTTCAGCTATTTAAAGATTGGTCACATCAGCAGATATTGTCCAACTAGGCCAAAGGCATAAAGTTGTGAATTTGACAAAGGCATAGGAAAAGAAAATGTTGAACACATAAGAGATGAGATGAATAAGACATGGAAAAAGAAGGATGATTACAACACATCAAATGGAGAAGGGATCGCTTCACCCAATAGGTCAGGTGATCACACCTCATCAAACTAGGAAATCAAAGGTATGTGGGACTAATATTTAAAGGGTTAAACATTAGTTCCAAAGGAAGCTAGTACTTAAAGGTATACATTAGCATGAATAAAGATGCAAGAGGTTGTTAGTAATTCAAGATAAATCTTTGAGTTATTTTTTCATGTTATTGACGAGCATGAAATATTTCTTATGTGTGTCGAGTGAAAGTAGAAGATAGCAAGCTAGTAGTTTGGCTAGTTGATGTTGAGCTTGTAGTAGTTGCCGAGTGATGGAAATGTAAATGGATGTTGAGTGAGTCTAAAATTGGTTGATACTGAGCTTATAGCTATGTAAGCACTCAACATTAATTGCAAGGTTTTCAAAGGGTATTTAATCAATTTTAGCTCATTTTTCATCATTTCAAATTTGAGAAAGGGTGAGCAAAGTAGAAGGAAATCTAGAAATGCATCCAAGAAGTTGCAGAAAGATTCTAGGAGCAATCTCATGCAAGTTCATCAGGTTTCACAAGGTATTTAAGCTACATAGTTTAAAATTTTGTAAACCCTAATTTCTCATTACGGCTTCTAGTTCAAAGAATGTAGCAGGGAAGAAAGTTTTGAATGTTTAGTTAGTAAGTAATGAGGTCAAGCAACCTATTTTTAAAGTCATTCTTGACATTGTGTATAAGAAAGACCCTTCTGGTGTATTGTCAATGATTCCACTGAATGCAATAAAGGTGTAAGATGTAAGAAAATTTTATAACTACAAGATTGGTAGCATTGGAGATTCAGAGATTAAGGATGCATACAATAGGCTATGTGATATTGGTGTTTTGAAGGAAGAGTTCAAAATTGTTGAGATAAAGGGATTTACATGAGCCCTAGATTTTCCAAATGTATTCAGGATAGAGTGGAATAGGATAGTGCTTAGCCAAATCCATGACAATTCATTATGGCTAGACAATAGAGCTATTAAAATAACTAAGAGAATAATTCATAGGGTTACTGGCTACCTAACCCTAGATTACACTAAGACACTAAGAAGTGATTCTAAGGGGGTAATTGACAATGCTGGAGCTATCTAAAACAAAAGAGGTATGACAATAGATACAAACACTAATGCTCTTATTAACTTTGTTGTAAGGGTAATATCACACAAGTTCTATCAATCTAGTAGATTAAATAGTTTTCCCTGTATAGCTATGGATTTGGGATATAAGATTATAAAGAAAGATCATATATATAATCTAGTAGAGCTATAATTACAACAATTGATATAGAACCTTGGAGCAATCATGAAAACTAAGAGTGCACGGTACAAATTTGGTTCAATTTTGATTTGTATATTCTTTTATGTACAAAATGAATTCCCCTCATTTGGTACTATGGGATGGAAAACCAATAGATCAGTAGCAATGCAGATTGGTGAGTATATTGAGTAGGTAGGAGAGAATTTTGAATCTCTAATGACAAGCTATTTTGAAGACTTCAAGAAGTCTATGAAGGAAAGATTAAGAATACCAATATCCTTAGTTGAGAAACACTATAATGATGTATGTTTTCTTGTGGATGTTGATAATACATTTGAAAAAGTTGCTACACCAAGAGTGAGATGGTTGAGACCATTAGGTTATAAAATAAATGTGGATGAAGCCTCTACAACCATCACAACTTTACTATTAGAAGAGGTAGAAAAAAGTGTAAAGGTATTTGGAAACTATGAGATGGTAAAATCCAAAACTACCATGGAATTGAAGACTACCTCTTTCATGAAGAAAAAGGAGAAAATGGTAAAGAAGTTGAAAGCTAAGTTCAGAGAGGGTGCTGAGGAGGAAGAAGAAGAAGATGATGATGATGAAGAGGAAGAAGAAACCCAAGAACAAGCACCTCTAGCTTTAACACAAGGCATGGAAGGGATCAAGAAGAGGAGGAGACTAAATGTGCCAAGGGAGAAGAAGTTGAGGAAGCACCTACTCTTGTTGAGCCAAAGAAGAGGAAGGCCAAGGCACAACCTATGGAAAGGGCTAAGAAAATTGTTAAACCAAGCCAAGCTAAGCCCACTACACCTACCATGATAGCTAACATATGTGCAACTACACAAAAGACCAAGGAAAAGACAAAGAAAATAAAATAAGGAGGTTAAGAGAAGAAAAGACCAAGAAGAAAGTATGTGGCACAAGTAGAGTCAGATGAAGAGAAAATAGAGTCACATGACAACAACCAATTTAAGGTGGTGAGTCATAATCCTCTCTTAGATCTTGATAATTAATGTGAAAATGTTTAAAATAGTAGACCTATCAAGATTTGGCCATGTTGATTTTGATAATTTGGGTAAAGTAGAGAAAAATCAAGTGCAAGAGGCCATATATGCCATGATGGAAAAATTTATGACAACTCCACTAGAGATTTCCAACTCAATGCTTAAAAGTCTATATGACAGAGTAGAGAAAAAATGGAACTATTGTCTAAACTTGGAGAAACAAATAAGAGAAACATCTCTAGCTCAAGTAATGCCAAAATTAACAAAGGCACAAATTACTAAGGCTATAAAGAAATATGCAATTAGGTTTGTACCTAAATATAGAGCCTTTAGCATTTTGCAGAACAATATTGAGGATGTTGTCAAGAAGGCCACTCAAATGTGGAAACTTACTTATGGGTTGATAGTAGTAAAGGAAGGAGAAGAAGAACCCATTAAAGGCAAGGATGATGAAGAAGATGATGAAAAAGATAAAACTATTGGAGGAGGAACAAAAATGGAAGTAAATGACAAGGCAACAGTTGATCTTGAGCAACCAGAAGAATAGAGTGTGCAAGACACACAATTACCAAGTGTCAATCCTGCACATGACACAATTGAGACTATTGAAATAATAACTATCAAGGATGTTTTTGATCTATCAACTGAGAAAATCAATCCCCTTACTAAAGATGATTTGAATAAGATCTTTGATTAGTCTACATTGTAGGCCAAACTTTGTGGCAGTCTTGTTTTGGTCAGTGTGGATGAACTACAAAGGTCAGTGACTAATGTGCAAGGGAAAAGGTGAATCCACAAGAACCACCTTCTATCATCCCTTCAGTCACTAATGTATAGCCTTTGCTCCAAATGTTAGAAGCTACATCTACCAAGGTTGATATAATTGCCAATTTTGATACTATTGAGAAGGAGACAATAGAAGAACAAGTCACCACTATAGGATAGTAGGAAATAGGTCAAATAGACTTATTTGTACCTACAACACAAGGACAAGGTGCAAGTCAAGTCATTATGGAAGAATAGGGAAAGCCTGAAGAGAGTGAGATGACACCACAACTAAAGGAGAAAACTATCATCCAAGCCCTAGTAACCTTACTAGTATCTGGCACTCCATCAAGTCATACTCTTTAGAAGCCAAGCACAGATGCTACTCCATTGTAGATATCAGTGCCAAGCTTGAGTTCACCAAAGGCTAAAGAGATAATTTTACCAAAATTTGATTTTGATACTATGACAATAGAATAAATGGGCATATTGCAATAGGCCATAGCAAGGAAAAAGCATCAAGAAATGCTTAGAAGGAAGCATAGGTAGAAGTAGGCAATACAAGATATCAAAGACATCTTTTTAGATGCATTTAGTCTACCAACTCTAGATGAGACCAAGAAACTAATGGATCAAATGATAGATATAGTGGAGATGGTAAGTAATGAGACCTGGATACAAATGCCGAATTAGTTGAATGGTCAGAAAAGAAAATCCAAAACAAAGTAAATGTGAAAATATTTGGTGTGATAGGTCTAACACAAGTTGCATTGGCAACTAAGGTTGAGGATGTGAAGAAGGTACTTGAGAACATAGTCTCATTGCACACAAAATTATGCAATCCAACACTCTTCACCCAAGAGAGCAAAAGTCACATTCTAAGTCTAGAGAGCCAAATTACTACATCAGGTGCAAATCTACCAATGAATCCAACTCAAAGTGAGAAGCATTTCAAGACATTACTTTAAGCAGAAAGTTAGTTAGCTGTATTGATAGTAGATGAGGCCAACATGAGGGCTAAATTGACTAGCATCCAAGCAACCCTCACACTCCATATGAAAATAATGCACAAGGAGCTAGGCTATGCTAAAACTCTACTAGAAGAAAGACTGTAATATTTCTACTTTAGATGGTCTAGTTCACCTTGCTACTAAGATAGAAATCCAAATTAAGTCATTGGATGTAGCATGTGAAAACTAGGATGCAAATCTTAAGATGATATTAGATGTCCATAAATATCTTTTAGAAAAACACACAATCAATGTATATCCCATTGACATAAGTGTCCAAAAGGGGGAGATATATCATTGGGGGAGATATATATTTTTGGGGGAGAGAAAGCAAAATGGGGGAGATATCAACTAAGGGAGAGCAAGCATACAAGGACATATCAGATGAAAGAGTATAAAAAAATTAGTGCATTCAAGTAAAAGTGTATTAGTAGAGACACATTTACTCAATAACAGTACCAAATTTTGGATATAGTATAGACATATCAACTTAAGGGAAATTATCAAATCTTAAGGTATCTAAGCTATTACAAAATTTTGAAATTTTAAAGTTTTCTATATAAGCTAAGTCAAGATATGTTATGCTTGTAAGATTAAGGATGATAATGTATACTCAAATATTTTTGACACTCATGTCAAAGGGGGAGATTTTTAATCTTAGATTGGTTTTGACAAGTGAGTGTCAACACACTTAAGTTATTTACCTAGTTCATGCCAAACAAATAACATATATCGAGAAAATCATAGACCAAGCTTAGTCATAGTGAGTGTTGAGCCACTCATGTGCCAAGTCACTCAAGTGTCAAGTAGATAGTATATGCTGAGTGATATAGGAGCTGAGTAAATAGTGGATGCCAAGCAATGCAGGTGTTGAGTCACAATATAAAGGTTAGTGTATACTGAGCATCAGAGATTTTAGATGTCCAGTAACATAGTTTTGACATATTTGTTTGTAAAGGCACAAACAACTATGTAAACCATTTTTTAGCTAACTTAAGATTATATTTTGATATTTTGGAGATAAGGATGAATCTCAAGTTGGATTCCCTATGCAATTACATGCAAAAAATTAGAAAATGGGAAGGATTAAGAGGCAAAATGGATGAATCTCAGTCGTAGATTCATACCTAACCCTATGTCACTAAGTCTTCTTAAGGAGGAAAAAACACTAAACTCTTTATCAATGTGTAAGGAATTGAAGGAGAAAAGAGAGAAGTTTGCATGCACAAATAGAGCATTCATGGTGGCTTAGAAGTTATGAAGTGAAAGTACATTGCAGAATCAGTTAGAGAAGAATAGAGGATAGAAAAGAGTATACAACATAGAGACATCTGATCAAGAAGGATCAAGAAGACAAATGTTTAGAGGTGATCTATTATTAGCCAATCAAGTGCTAACCATGGGATCAAAGTTGAGACATTCTAATAGGCAATTTTAGTCAAAATTTCTTAATAGAGTAGTCCTAATAGGCTATATGAAATCCTTTAATAAGGTGCTTACTTAGTTGTAAGTTAAAGTCCTCTAACAAGGCACACTTCTAACAAGGTGTTGAAATCCTTTAACAAGGTGAGACCTAACAGTCTTTGTAAGTCTTTAATAGGGTAGATCATGACTCATGATCAAAACATTTTGACCTTCACTGGATACACTTTGTTACTATAGTAGTGAAGATTTGTGGGGGTCATCTCCACCCTAGTCTTATCTTCTCACTTGGAGGGTTTTTGGGTAATCATGTCTGGTATTATGTGTGTGAATTTTTACATGATTTAGATGTATATGCTTTACATGTTAATTTAGTTTACTCATTGAATGCATGAGATAGATATGTGATGAAAGTTTTATGGGTCCAAATTTAAACTATTAATTCACCCCCTCAGAAGTTTACCTTTCTTATTGTACTTCCAACATTGGAGATCCTTGGAACAAGGATAAATAAAAGCTAAGTGTTGGAATATTCAAATAGGAAGAATGCTTTTGAGGGGGGGGGGGGTGAATCAGAAGTATTGTATTTTTACCATTAAAACTTTTTAACTGAAAGTAGATTGCATGCATATAAACATATCAAACAATTATGAGATACACATAAGAATCACCACATAACACTTGAGATTTTGGTAACCCAGAAACCCTCCGAAAATAAGAAGGCAAAACTAGGGTGGGGATGATACCCACAAAATTTACTGCAACAATAAGGTTTTAACCACTTTTGATGGTGTGCCCTGTTAAAGGCTTTACACTGTATCAATAGTGACCTGGTTAAAGGATTTCAAACACTTTACATGAAGTGTCACCTTGTTAAAGGATTTAATCACCTATTTAAAGGATTCTACAAAATAGCTATTAAGCTAACCTATCACCATAGGGTTTTTATTCTAATACAATTGCTAGAGAATATTAGGTATAATAAACCTGATAGATCACAATCCTTTGATTGTTGAATACAAGCACTTGATCTGCTTTCTCTGTTCTTGATCCTTTGTGATATTATAATCCTCACTCTAAAAATAGTTTTCCTTACACACCCTTGTCCATACTCACACCTTTACAATGAAACTTCATCTTCCTTATAAAGTCATTTGAGGATTTAGGGTTAGGTATGGATCTATGATCCATATTGAATCTTTGCTTCCCTCTCATTCTTTGCACTTTACTTATTGGTTGCATGCCTTCTCCATTTTTCTTATTGGCTACATGTAGATTGCATAATAAATACAAAATATTTGATCTTATCATTTAATCCTTCGAGATTCATCACATGTCGGCCATGAAAATGGTTTACATATGAATTAATGAAGTTACAAACTCATATGTACATTTTTTGTTACTCGGCACTTGCTGATTCCAAATGCTTGACACTAATAACAAACTGGCTTACTCGGTACTTGTTTCATTTCTGTATTTATTAGCATCATCTATGACTCGGCACTTGAATATCACTCGGCACCTATATCATGCTTGGCATCTAAAGTCATTCGGCACTTGAATATCACTCGGCATCTGTAGACTAGTCGGCACATGAAGATCACTCGACACCTAAAGTCTTTCCTGACTCGGCTCATGTTGTGGCTTAGCATACATGGTATACTCAGCTCCAATATAGAAAGTGGTTAAGTGTATTGGTACTCAAGTGTCAAAAACCATTATGAGGTTAACAATCTCCCCCTTTGACATGAGTGACAAAAACACTTAATTGAGTACATTAACTAATCTGCTCAGTATATACAGAGTTTTAAAAAACCTTTAATCAAAATTTGTGTAACTTACAATATATACCTCAAAATTAGTGTAACTCCCCCTGAGTTGGTTGTTGTGCCATTATTTATATATCATGATCATGCTCCCCTTGGTTTCCTTGGTTTTTTTTGGTTCCCCCATTCTCTCATCTCCCTCATGCATCTTATAGTATCTCCCCCTTAGTTAATAAGATATATATCTCCCTCTTTTATTTCTTATCTCCCCATTTTTGACACTTATGTCAAAGGGTTTTAAGGGTTAAGACCATATTTCACCAAAAATGTGATGTTTACCTCCATAATCATCCTAAGAGTTGCATCCCAATTGTTCAAAGTAATTTCCAGTGACTTGTGCTAGATGGCAATCTTTGTAGCAAGATGAATAAGTCCATCTGAAGTAGAAAGATTAAGATCTTTCTTGAGAACAGTTTCTGCATAGACTTGTTCTTTATGGAGTATTTCCAAATGTGGGGTAATGGAGGATTGGAGTTATATTAGTTTTTCCTTGATATTGGCCTCTTCTACTGTTAATACTGCTATTTCTTTCTAAGTGTGAAGCGATTAAGAAAAATGCTTCTCACTTTGAGCTGGATCATTTGGTAGCTGTATGCTTAAAATGTTTAAATTTCTCTCCAAGCTCAGTATCTTTTAGCTTATCTCCTGTGTGAAGTATGAAAAGTCACACAACTTTTTGTACAATAAGAATATATTCTCAAGTACCTTTTTCACTTTGTCTATTAACTTTTCCAATTCAACCTAGGAAAGTGCAATTTGACTTTATATTTGCTCATTTACTTTTCCCTGGACTTTCCTTTCAGACCATTCTATAAGTTTTGCATTTGTCTCTTGGTCTTCATTTGTCACCTGTTCAACAATATCAGATAATTGCTCCATAATATGCTTTGACTCATCTAGGGACTGCAAACTAAAGGCATCCATAAAGATGTCCTTAATCTCATGTAGTGTTTGATTTTGTTTATACTCCTTCCTGGGTATCTCTTGTCTCTTTCTCCTATTTAGCACTTCTTGAACCTCATTGATTTGATCAATGGTTATTGTTTGTGAGTCATAGCCTGGTATGACTATCTCCTCATCTAACTCAGGGTCTCCATAGTGAAGTACCCTTGCAACTTTTGTAGTACTGGATCCTGGTGCAGATATTTGCAATGGCTGTTGTGAAGGAGTTTTCGAGGTAGGCAAATTTATCAATGTTTGTATTTCCTCCTGCTCTTTAGGGGTTTTCACTATTTTCTCCTCCTACTGTCTACTACCTTGATCAATTATAGTAATCTTAGGAGGTGCACCTTGTGTTTGTGCTGTAGGATTAGATGTAATAGTCTGTCTTATTTGTTCTGTTCCTTTTTCTATAGCTGCACTCAGCTTCTGTACTGTGGTATCAACTATGCCTATTGAAATAACTATTGGCATTTGAGGTTGACCACTAGTAGTTGTAGAGATGATGGAAGGTGGTTCTTGTGGATTCACCTTATCTCTAACTGTGCTTTCTACTAGTTTTTGTAATTCATCCATACTGACCAATACTAGATCTGTACATAATATTGTTTGTTGTGTAGATTGGTCAAGGATTCTTTTGAGATCTTCTGTAATTAATGGATTGATGTTCTGACCAGAAGTGTCATGAACATCAATAATAGTTATAGTTTCTGTAGGTTTCATGGGGACATGAGGAGGGCTAGAGGGTGGCAATTATGTGTCTTACACACTCTAGTCTGGTTGTTGCTCTTGCTTAGCTGTTGCCATTACATCTTGTTTTTGTATCTCTTCCTACTCTCCATTTTTCTTTTCTTCTTCCTTCTTCTCTTCTTCTTCTTTCTTTTCCTCTTCTCCTTTCTTTTCTTCTTCTCCCTTCTCTACTACTATCTTCTCTTCTCTCCTTTTTCTTCTCTCTTCTGGTGGAGCAATAGCTTCTTCCTTGTATTCTTCTTCAAGAAAATCTTTAATCCTTTTGTATAGGCTTTTCCATGATTTCATTGTTCTTTGAACAATTTCTTCCATCTTGTTTTGGAGAATGAAGAATGCCCTGTACTTAGGTGTAAACCTAGTATTATGCCTTTTGACAGCTTTCTTTATTTTTTCCTTAGTCAAATCTGACAATGCGCTTGCTAGGGTTGATTCCCTCATCTCCTTCTCCATTTTCAAACAAAAATGCCATCTGTCTTCTACAATTTTAGACAGTTCATTTGGCAATTGTCCATCTAGTTCAAGTGGAGTGTACTTGAACTGTGCCATCATTCCATATATTGTTTCCTCTATCCTATTCTATTCTTCTTTAGTAAACTTATTGAAATCAACTTTATTTATATTACATAAATCACCATTTCCAATCTTTTTACATATTACATCAACTAAAGAATGGCTTACCTTTTCAGATTGATCTTCTTCATTAGTATCAGGTTGAGCCACATATCTTCTTCTTTTCCTTAGCTCTTCCTATGTTTCCTTGATTGGTTTCTTCTTTGTAGCTTCCTCTTTAGCCTTTTGAGTGGAGGCCCTTTTTGTAGCTCGTGTTGTAGGCTTTTGAGGTGATGGCATGGTAGATTTCTTTAGTTTTTGCTGAGCTAGAGGTTGTTCTGTTGCCTTTCTTTTCTTTGACTCAGCTTTAGTTAGTGCTTCCTTGGCTTCTTCTTCCTCTGCACCTTTCTCCTTGTCTTCACCTAGGCCTTGAGTTAATTCCATTGGACCTTGTTCTTTTTCATCTTCATCATCATCATTGTCATCTTCTTCTTCTACTACTTTAGCCTTAATTCCTTCACCAAATTTCTTCTTAATCTTCTTTAACAATTTATCTTTCTTCTTTAATGTGGAAGTAGTCTTTAATTCCATATTTATTTTTGATCTTACCACATCATAAGTGCCAAAATGTGGAGCACTTTTATCTATCTCTTCTGACAATAATGCAATTATTGCTACAGATGCCTCATCAACATTGATTTCATATCCAAATGGCCTTAGCCATCTCACTCTTGGAATTGTAGCTTGAATGTAGGTGAAGTCAATATCAACCAAGAAGCATATATCATTAACATGTTTTTCTACTAAAGAAACTGGTATTCTCACCCTTTGCTTCATGGATTTCTTGAAATCTTCAAAATAACTTGTCATCAGGGTATCAAAATTTTCTCCCATTTGTTCTATATATTCATTGATTTGGGCAATGATAGTTCTATCATTCCTCCATGTAACTTTTCCGAAAGAGGAAAACTCATTTTGAACATAAAAGAATATAGAAATTAGAATTGCTCCAAATTTGCATTGAGCACCCTTTCTCCTTCTTATGGCAACTAGGTTTTTAGTAATCTGTTGTAGTTGCAGTTCTGCAAGATCATAAGTATGATCCTTTTTCACCAATTTGTAACCTACATCCACTGCAATACATGGCATACTGTTGAGTCTACTGGATTGATAGAACTAATGGGCAATGCCTCTAATAGAAAACTCAACTAGAGGATCCTGAATGGTGTGAATTGTCATTCCTCTCTTATTCCACTGAGCACCAATGTTCTTTTCAATAACCTCCTTTGATTCACTTCTCAAGGTTTTGAACCGATCTAGGGTAGGGTACCCAATTACCCTATGTATGATTTCTTTGGTTAATTTGATGGGAATATCTTCCAACCACAAACTTCCACCATGAATTCTGCTTAATACAAGTTTAACCCATTCTGTCTTGAATACTATGGGAAAGCTCAAAACTCAGGTCAAACCTTTTCTTTCAACAATTTTGAACTCATCTTTTAAGACTCCATCTACACACAATTTCTCATAGGCTTGCCTTATCTCCATATCTCCTAGGGCTCCTATCTTACAATTGTAGCATCTTCTCATGTCTTGAACCATTACAACTTTTTGGGGTATTTGGGAGAGAGCTCCGGCTAGGTCATTTTTGTATGCAACTTCAGGAATGGGATGAAAATCAGGTTGCTTGACCTCATTGGACACTAACTGAACTTCAAATGACTCTTTGTCCTCGGCTTTCTTAGAACTTGACACCATTTATGCAAACTAGGGTTTCCTTTTTACGAAATATGAAACTGTGTAGCTTGGCACAAATGAAAAATACCTCAAGATTGATGAAAATGCATTGAGAGATGTTGCAATCTACTTGAAATGCTAGATTCTTTTCTATGAAGTTGTTCTACTCTCTTTCTCTTCTTTTCTTCTTGATCGCAATGAGGAAAACTAATTGGAATCGTGATAATATATCCTATTTTCATCGCATTAAATGCTCAATTGCCAACTCAACTTCTAAAGGATTTTAACATTACTCGGCTTGTACTGCATTTCCACTTTACTCAGCTTCCATTGGAGTTAACCAACTTGGCATCAGTTATCAACTCCATCACTATTAGGAACTCGACATGTGTTGGAGTTTAACTCGGCATCCAAAGACAACTCGGCAACATCATTTAGATTTTGTCTTGACATCTTGTCTCTTGCAAATTTATACTTTGTATTGCTTCTTTGTCTTGGGACTCATGTGTAATATAACTTTGTATATTAGTCCCATATACTTCTCATGCTTAGTTTGATGAAGTGTGATCACTTGACCCATTGGATGAAGTGATCCCTCCACTTGATCTATGACATTCATCTTTCTTTTTCCAAGTCTTATTCATTTGTCCCCTTATCTTTTTGACATCAATCTTTTTCTTGCCCTTATTTTCTTCAGTCTTGGGTGCCTTTGACCTTGTAGGATAGTTTTTGCTGGTATGACTAGTTTTCAGACAACTGAAACATGTGGTTTGATTCAACCATCTTTTATAGTTCCCTTTGAAATGTGTTCTTATGTAGTTCTATGGTATATGTCCATATTCTTGACAATAATGACAGCTATACCCGGTGTTGTAATCCCAATGATAGTGACTTTCATTTCCTTTTGATTTTGCTAGTTGATTTGATGTCCACATAGGCTTTGATCTGCATTCAAATGCTCTATGTCCATAATTCTTGCAATTATGATAGTTTCCATCAAATTTTTGTGTCCTTGTAATTTTGGATCTGCAATCTTGTATCATGTGTCCTTGCATGTTGCACTTGTGACAGTAGCTCTTGCTCTTGGGTGTATTTGGATGATTGAATCTCCTACTCCTACAAACATTAGCAGTATGCCCCTTCTTATTATAGTAATGACAAGTGGGTTTTGAATTCTTACCTATGTCATCTTTTTGCTCAACACTCTTTGATGATTCTCCAACTTCAGTGTTGTTGTATCGAAGTCCTGATGTATCATGGGCAGATTTTGGGGATTTCAGCAACTATTCAAAATACTTGATGGCTTCACTTGACTTGTTGAGATTTTTTGCTACCTCTTTTTCTCTATTTAATTCATTTTGCATCTTCAAAGTAGAGATCTCAATATCTTTCATATTGAGTTCATGATGAAGGTTCATCATTTGGGCAAGTGTATCCATCTGCATGTTTGAGATCCTTTTTAATTCAGTACATTTTTCTTCAAGTCTTTTTGCAAGATTTTTTTTTATCATTTTCCATCATGACTCTATCCTCAACTGCTCTTTTCTTTTGTTTAGTGATTTCACATAACATTATGGCCTGTGTTTCATGTTCCATCTTGAGAGATCTTATCTCCTCTGCTTGAACTTTGTTTTTCTCCATCAGTTCTGCTATTGTTGCATCAAACTCTTTAGTGTCTCTATTGGCACATAGTTTTGTGGTATCAATCTCCTTGTAGTTTATATCATTTTCAACTATGGCTATATCCTTCCTTTTCTTCAAGGATTTTTTAAATTCTTCCCTTGCTTCCTCTACTTTTTGTAGACCTAGTTGCACATCAATCACTTGATTGTCAATAATCTTCCTAGGTTTGAAGACTTCCATCTTTAGATCTTTTTCTTCAAGTTGTTAGACTTATTTTTGTGAGAACCAATAGCTCTGATACCAATTGTTGGAATATTCAAATAGGAAGAATGCTTTTGAGAGGGGGGGGGGGGGGGTGAATTAGAAGTATTGTATTTTTACCATTAAAACTTTTTAACTGAAAGTAGATTGCATGCATATAAAAATATCAAATAATTATGAGATACACATAAGCATCACCACATAACACTTGAGATTTTGGTAACCTAGAAACCCTCCAAAAATAAGAAGGCAAAACTGGTGTGGGAATGATACCCACAAAATTTACTGCAGCAATAAGGTTTTAACCACTTCTGATGGTGTGCCCTGTTAAAGGCCTGCCTTGTTAAAGGCTTTACACTATATCAGTGACCTGGTTAAAAGATCTCAAACACTTTACATGAAGTGTCACCCTGTTAAAAGATTTAATCACCTATTTAAAGGATTCTACAAAATAGTTGTTAAGCTAACCTATCACCATAGGGTTTTCATTCTAATAGAATTGCTAGAGAATATTAGGTATAATAAACTTGATAGATCACAATCCTTCGATTGCTGATTATAGGAATTTGATTTGCTTTCTTTGTTCTTGATCCTTTGTGATATGATAATCCTCACTCTAAAAATAGTTTTCCTTACACACCCTTGTCCATACTCACACCTTTACAATGAAACTTCATCTTCCTTATAAAGTCATTTGAGGATTTAGGGTTAGGTATGGATCTACGATCCATATTGAATCTTTGCTTCCCTCTCATTCCTTGCACTTTACTTATTGGTTGCATGCCTTCTCCATTTTTCTTATTGGCTACATGTAGATTGCATGGGAAATACAAAATATTCGATCTTATCATTTAATCCTTCAAGATTCGTCAGATGTCGACCATGAAAATGGTTTACATATGAATTAATGAAGTTACAAACTCATATGTACATTTTGTGTTACTCGGCACTTGCTGATTCCAGATGCTCGGCACTAATAACAAATTGGCTTACTCGGTACTTGTTTCATTTCTATATTTCTTGGCATCATCTATGACTCAGCACTTGAATATCACTCGGCACATGTATCATGCTCGGCACCTAAAGTCATTTGACACTTGAATATCACTCGACACTTGAAGACTACTCGGCACATGAAGATCACTCGACACTTGAAGTCTTTTCTGACTTGGCTCATGTTGTGGTTCGGCATACATGGTGTACTTAGCTCCAATATAGAAAGTGGTTAAGTGTATTGGCACTCAAGTGTCAAAAACCATTATGAGGTTAACGCTGAGATATATGTATATTTTTAAAACAAGTATGGATGCATACAATAATCAACATACTAGGATCACAAAGATTGCAATGGAAGACTTAACCAACAATCCTGATAATCAACGAATCTCGAAATACCATTACTAATTGACACACTCAAATAGAAAGAAAAAGAACCAAAGATGACAATAGAACAAAAAAAATATGATTTTTCAAAGCATGGAAATACAAGAAATCCCAAAGGGTACTCAGGTCACCAAATTGCATTCTCTAAAAAATAATGGAGATGCCCCCTATTTTCTATGTGAGAAAACACAATAGATAGTTTTGCATGAGGAAGTATAACATGCAACATGAGAAACTACCCTCTCGTGTGAAGACCTTCTTGGACCAATAGCCAAAAGTCAGTGCACTGACACTAAGGTTCACATGAGGAAGTACTAAGAACCATGTGAAGAAGTACATGCTTGTGCTTGAGGAAACACCAAGTCTTGCGCAGGAGAGTGTACAATCTCATGCAAGAGAGTGAACAATCTAGTGCAAGGATTCACAATAGCAATCAAGGTAAACACAAGCTGAAAAGATAAGGAAATCAATTCCTCTACATTGGGGAGTAGTAGATCCACAAATTGAGGCTTAGACACTCTAACACAATAACTACAAGATGGAAACTACATCTAACCATCTAAAACATAGGATTAAAGTAAACATACTAAAAGAAACATCACAATGAATAGACATGACATAACTCATGCATAGCTCCTCCCAACCATAATAGTATCATGAGACCTCAAAGGTCCTATCCATCCCCCACATGTAACATCCCAAAATACCAACTAGATAGTTAGAGTTGTCTTATGAGGGCATCACTACTAAAGCATAATAACATCATAAGAACAAGGAAATCTAACATGCTAGCAAGTAAAATAATAGATAATCTAACTAATCAAAATAGATCATTTAATCATATGCTAAACATCATAATACATGAATGCATCAAACAAACTAAGATCATCTAAAAAAGATATTCATAGATTCCAATGAAAACATAAATCACAAGGAAGAATAATTTGGAATCTTTAATATACCAAGTGAAACATCAAGCACCGGTCACACTAGAATAATATACTACCTTTGTACATTGGTCCCTAGTAGTGGTATAGATAGCTATGCCTCCAACCACATGAGACTTGTAGGTGTATATGAGAAATGTTAGTATGCTAATAGAAACCAAATTTAAATAAAGCTTCTACAAACTAAACAAAATTCATAAACTTCAAGATAGACTAAGATGAACTCTCAATTGAGAATATGAGCCATTAATGGACTCTCTCAATAAGAAGCTCTCTTGTTGAGTAGCTTTATCTAAATGGATAGGATGTATGCTCAATATGCTTCCAAAGGCTTCAATGGATGATTGTGGATTTTTGGTGTGGATAGATGGCTTTAGTATGGATTTGGCTCTCAAAATAGCATTATAACTTTACTTCATGGATTGTGTTATTTTGCAAAGGGGAAGGATCCAATTTATAGGCAAGAGGCTTGAGGGATTGAGGGCTAAGATGAAAGGATGGGAAAAAGCTCATGGAGGGCTTAGATTGCATGAGAGGAGAGCACATGGATTGTGCTTCCTTACAACCAATCAAGGAGTGACACATGTCACATGGTGAGAGGATGGAGGAAAGGGGAAGGATGAGTCAACAAAGGAGGCTCAAGGGATAAAATCTTCATAAAGACCCTCATAATGACTTGTAAGAGC
Organism: Cupressus sempervirens; assembly: GCA_028749045.1. NCBI lineage: Eukaryota > Viridiplantae > Streptophyta > Pinopsida > Cupressales > Cupressaceae > Cupressus > Cupressus sempervirens. The sequence goes on from CM053788.1 coordinate 66,968,104, forward strand.
AATAAAAGGGCTTGGAAGAGTCATTTATGGCCTAGTTGGCTTCATAAAGTTTTATGGTTGAGATATTTTGAGGGTGATGAGAGAAATTTCGACTTGGACTTGATTAGGAAGGTTTTAAGCTTGTTTAGGCTTGTGCAAATGATTAGAGGATGGATTAGGATGGTTTAGGATTAGCTTAGGGATAGGCAAGTGGATGGCATTTAATGAGGGTGGGTGAAGGAGAAGATATTTGTTAACTTTGGCTTGGGTTAGTAAGTTTTAACCCATGTTTAGGGAATGTGACAAGGTTAGGAGGGGATTAGGATTAGGTTTAAAGACATTTTCTAGAAGAGTCTAGATTTTGGATGAGGATAAAGACTTTCTAGAATAGTCTAGAATTTTCTAGGATGAGGATGAAGACTTTCTAGAAGAGTCTAGAACTTCTTAGGATGAGGACAAATTAGATTTTTAGGAAATAAATAAAGTTTTATTTATTTCAAGGGTTTGGGTTGAGGAGATATTTATTAAAACTTTTTTAATAAACATGAGGATTAATATTTCATCTTAATTAAATATTTTGAGTTGGGATTAGGGATAGGAAATGATGGGATCAGCCTTTAATCAAAATTAAAGAAGGATTAGAAGATTTTGGAAGAGGTTAGTGGTCTTAAGGAAATTGGCCAAGTTTTGGGCAAAAAATAATTTTTTTATTTATTTTGGGTTTTTTGGTCAATTTATTAATTAAATAATTAATAAATAAGGAAATAATGTTTAAATAAGATTTAAACATTTTTGGGAGGGATTCCTTAATTAAATATTTTTAATTAAGATAAAGGAATTTAATGGCATAAAAATAAATAAATTAATTAAATAATTAATTAATAAATGACGATGTCATCAGGACTTTTTCAAAAAATAAAAATACTTTATTTTCTAAAGGTTTTTAGGTGTCTACAGTAGGCACTCCCATTGTGTTGATGGAGATAATGATCCAACCAAAAACACACATAAAGCAAACATCCATGGCTAACACTCATGCTAGACAGTAAAGATGATTGAAACTAAGATCATGAGACAATGCAACTAGATTAGGTCCTAGTTAGGCACTCTATGGGTCACTATGTAGGGACTCCCTAGAGGGTAAATAGATTGGAATTAGGAAGCCCAAGCTAGTGCTAGCAACTCACACTTCCCAATAGAAGGAGCACAATCTTGTATCTTTAGACTTAACTAGGTGATCACATAACATTTTACTATCTTAAATTAATTACCTAGCTAATTTATTTTGTTATCACATATTTAGAACTTCTTTCCATCAACCCTTTGGGAAATAGTCACCAAGGTTACGAGAGAAACCCCTCCATGCTAACCTACATACCCATGCTCATCACAATGATGAGTGCCTGTAGGCATGCACATTCCCAACCCAACCCCAATGAACATAACTCAACCAAAATACAACCAAGAAATTGGGCCTTGCAAGTCACCTGACAAATGCATATGCATGTGCTCATGTGGAGGAGCATCACCACAATGAATATCATAAAACAAGGATTAGATAAGAACACAAGCAATATAACACTCATCCAACTACAAGCTTGGGAGGACAAATTCTACATGAATCACAAAGAATAATAAAACTATACATCATGAGTTCACTCAATTGGCCTCAATCTAAGAGTATGGATCCTACACAAATCATAATGATGCAAACAAACCATACACCATGAACTCATTCAATCAACCTCAATCTGGGAGTATGGATTCTACATGAATCCTAACATCCATGAAAAAATAACAAGGGTCCAAATAAACAATTACACTAGGTATAAAATCACTCAAATGAACACAACATAAAGAGTATGAATGGGGCACACATCCCACTACAAACATAGAGATACAACAATGGTCGGATTGACATTCTATGGATAATCTAAATCCACAACCAACAACATGCCAAGAAAACCCAAGAAAACTAGGCAACACACAAATCAAGGTGAAAAACCTCAAAACTCAAAAACTTCAAAATTAAAACCCATTTGGTCTTAGGGAATGAAAGCCATGACTATAAAATAAAATCTTGGTTTGAAGTCCATATGCAAAAACAACCAGCATAATGGTGCAAAACACAAAACTTTCATTCCAAAAAATAGGGAAACATTCATACCTGCCCAGCTAGGTAGAGCTAGCATACAAAAATGGAGAGGAACACTAGTTCTCAGTCTCCTAACAAGAACCTTACATCCACAAGGGGAAAAATGAGAATCTAAACCATAAAATAAAAATCTCATAGAAGTAGCCAAAAATCATAGCAATCCAAGGTCTCCCTAAGCTAGATCCAATGAGAATGATCTCACACCCTTAGCTCCTACAATGAATAGAACAATAATTCATCATGAAGAGGATTTTGGGTTTTACTCTCAACATTTTAATTCAAAACAGAGAACTGAGGAACTAAATTTCTTTTTAGATACTTATTTACCTTTTGAGTGAATAATAAATTAAGGTAAGTAACCAAGTAACCTAGTTAAACCCCGAATCAATCCAAATGAAAATAAGCTATTCCAAGTAATTGGAATTCATCTATGGAAAAGTTGCTAGAAATTAAAATTAAATTAAATAAAGCCCAAAAACCCTTAAACTAAAACCACAAAATTCCTTAACAACTTTCGTGATAATACAAACCTCTAAATGTATAGACACACTCACAGGTCTAATCACATGATGAAAATGAGTCCAAATTTATTAAATCACTAGAAGGTTCAATTAAATAATTAAATAGGATACATCAACCTTACAGGGAAAACATTGATAAAATATGAATAGCTGAATCACTAACTCCATGTGCCACTACCAAGGATATAAATCTTGCACACTAAAACACATGGTCAAGTGCAATTGCATATAATAACATACCCAAAGCAATAAATGCATCAAATAACCTAATCTAACCATTTATTTAATTATACTAAAATAATACATTTACATCACTCACGTTCGCTCAAAGCATAACAAAGAAAGAATGAAGTCAATAACCATAACATTAAATCCAAGATAAAAACATAATCAGAGGATATATCCAAATACTAGATAACCAAATATCATCATAAAACATACTATCATCTCAAAAAGGCGTCATCATGCAGATATGATCAACTGAACAACATAGTAATCTAACATGGACAATTCATTTCTAATTATTTAAGAATTTAATAATGGTTGTTTAGATAACATAAAGAGGCACTTAGAACACATAAGTGAACATGGTAAAATAAAAAACTAATCATTGCTATAGGAACCTAATTCAATGTAGTGGGATAATAATACATAGTGTAATCTCTACACACATATCAGGGTAATCACTGAAAAACATCATGATACCACATCATTCTAGGTAACCATTGGCACAAACCTTAGTGAAACCATCTAACACATCATAATTTCATAATCAGCCATAAGAATAATCAAAGAAACTCATATAGTAACATAAATTAAATCACCTCAAGTGTGTAGACCACTCATGGTCCCAATCATGATCACTCATCAAACAAGATCAACAAGGTTGCATCCATATATATGACTTATAGAAATCAAATGGAGAGGTACTAAATACCTCTATAGTGCGTGACTAATGTATTAGGATTGGCAGGCTACAATCCAATGTAAATAATTAGTGCATTTATCAATAATATATACATATAAATACAAGACAAATACTAAGAAAGTTTAATCATTCATTTTAATACATATAAATATATTCACATTAAAATTTTAAACAGATATATAATCATTGCTTCCTTACTTTAAACAAATATAATGACTTATATTTTTGAAACTTAATATCAAATATAGTAATTTCTAATGCATTTAATTTGAAATAAAAATCAATTGACTTATTTACCTTATTGATAGATCCAACAGAAGAACCTGATGCACTCATTGCTCGGAGTGTTAGAAATAGGGATTACTAAGAGGGGGGTGGGGGGTGAATTAGTAATCTACAAACTTTTGTCACTAACTAGATATTATTACTTACTTTAAACCATGCATAACAAAGCAATAAAGTAATGTTGAATAGTAACAATAACAATGCACAAAGATAACTCATAACACCATAATTTGTTAACTAGGAAAACCCTAGCCAAGGGAAAACCCCAGTGGAGATGATACCCACTAGGTAATATACTGATATATAAGTTCCTTGTTAGAGGATGGACCATGTTAGGAGTCAATGAGAAAATTTAGTATAAGGAGTCCCTATTAGGAGACTTTGAATCCCTATTTGGAGATTCCAACCCTATTAGGAGTTGTGGTATAATGTATGCAAGAAGAGCCCACTGCCCAAACATGAAATTTCAACTACAAGAAGAGCTCACTACTCAAACAAGTAATTTTATATTATCTTCTTCTTTTACTAATCTTTGATGTTCAACTTGATCTCAAATTATCAAATAGCTAATATAAAACTTCACATATATCAGTTTCACAAAAGTTTGCATTTGTCACAATTCGCAATTCATACTTGTACTTCAACTCAAGATAGCTCACTTCTTATCACAAAATATCCTTTTCATAAATACCATGCCTTTACAAAAAATTTTTCTTGGTTAGCTGAGACCACAAACCACTTTTCCAAGTTAGAGTAAACATCTATGATGTTGGCCCTAATTGGACAAGTACTTATTTTGTAAACAAACTAATTCTTTTCCTTCAATTCCATTGTCCTATTTTGCTTCAAACATGATTATCTTTGTTCTGTACAGTCCATACTAACTTCTAAATTATACATGTCATCATCAATATGTATAATCTCTCCATGTAATTTTTCTAGCCATAATATGATGTCAACAACAAGTTATAAACAAAACAATATACTACTATAAACCAAATTGTATACTTAGGAATTTTTTTGATTAACAAACACTAAGTATCTTTATTTCCAAGGTTTCCCATGAACATGTACATCATGTGTTGCCATAAATGAAAACAACTACATATCACTATTATCTAATTGTCAACAATCTCCCCCTTTGGCACTGATGGCAACAAAATAGGGAAAATTGGCTAAGTGACAAAAACATAACATAAACAACATATAAAAATTACATCTATTACAACTTGTTCAACTTTACATATGCTCCCCCTTATAATATACTTTACTACTTTTCAATTAACTACTACTCCCAATTGTATCTCTCCCCTTTACTTTCCAAATTTTTTGCTTTCCAATTTTTTGCAACTATTACTCCCCCTTTGACATCAATGACAAAGGTCAAAATGTCAAGATTCAATCCAAAAACTATCAAAAATGTTGTCCTTCCTTATTTTGAAATAATCTTCATGCAATCATCAAAATTTTCCTTTAGAATATCCATACCTTTGGTCCATGTTTCCTTGGTAAACTGAGCTAAAGTGAGAATTGCACATAAAACATATGATGCAATCTCAAATACATTAATATCTGAATACAAAAAGTTGGAATATGTTTCCTTGCCCTTGACACATTCCTCTAACTGTTTCTCAACAAAAGATAATTTCAGAGCAATAGATTCTCTAAAATCAGATGTCCTCTTCAAAATCTATTATTTCTAAAGTTCCAGTTTCCTGATGTAACTATGAATACTGGATACTTGTCCTTCAAAATCATCTACTTTACAAGATGGGTGCTAGATCTAGCTGGATAAAGCCTCTAGCTCACTCATCTTTATCTCTATCTAACTATCAATGTCTTTAGTTAGCTTGTATGATAAGGTACACTTAATATACAAAGTTTTCCCTTCCTGCTGGCATTTCTGGTGTTCTTTTATACAAGTATCAAGATTAACTAAGTCATTCTTGATATTCTGATAGATGGTGCTAAACAAGTTAGCATCATGGGAAATTTGCGCCTTTGCCTCTACAACATTCAAAAAATTTGTAAACTCTTCATCAAATGATTTTAGCACTACTTACACTCTCTATTCAAGATTAGATTCCATGTGCTGAAGTGCTAATGAACTGTGTAGTCTGTTAGTCACTTCTAGGTAAAAGCACAGATTTGTGTCACCATTTGTGATACAAAAACCTATTTTGGTCAAATCTCATTTCTCTATCAAAACTCTTTTTTTTTCAAAAACTAAAAATACCCTTTTATAGATCTCAGATTCAATATCATCATTATATAAATTTTTGAGTGTTTTGATTAGTTATAATATGTTATAATCTCAAAATATTATAAGTCGATATTTCAACATTTCAAAAGATGCTCCCTCAAAAATGAAAAAAAATAGTAAATCATATCAAAATAAAATAAAATATATATTTATCACTAGAGGAGAGAATCCTCTTCATGAATATGTAATTTTTTTTCAAGAAGGTATAGATTTGATAGGGAAGTTTTGACGAGAGGAAAAAATTGTTGGATTATGACAAGGTCAAACTTGAGTACTTATAACAAAGAAAATATACATCAAAAATAATTATTTCTTTTTTTGTTCACTAGCTATACATGTCGTCTATAAAATATTTTCAAATCAGAACAAAAAAAGATGATTTGCACATACTTGTTTAATGGGAACTACACCCTATATTTTTTATAGTTAAAAAAGGGACTTCAAAATAAAATAAAATGAATAAATTCTTACTCAAAAATATTATAAAAATTATAGGCATAAAATTCATCCAATTCTACACATTTCATCAGTTTACATCATCTTCATATTTTAAACACAAATACCATTTTTTTTGTCATTAATGTTGAACTGTCACATTCTAATATCACATTTCTTTATAAAAGGTGACATAGGTTTGTGCTTTTACCCTTCCATTAATGTTTTTTGTAAACTCTTTACTTTTCTATTCTTCTCAAGTAGCTTAGTTAGGGATGAGATCAAATCTATTTGATCATCATCATTAGTAGCTAAACCAGCAAGAGAGAGTGCAGTAGATGAACTAGATGCAGTTCAGTATCATCTTCCCTCTAATTCTTTGTTGCTAAATTTTTTCTTCTCTCTTCTTCTTCTTTCTTTTCCTTTTCCTCTCTTTCTCTCTTCTCTTCCAATCTTTTCTTATCTTCCTCAAGCAATTTCTACTTGGCTTCCTCTACTTTCCTCTTTTCTTCTTCAAATAGCCTTTTCTCTTCCTCAATCTATCTCAACTTATCCTCAATATCCTCGGTATCTGGTTCATTTGGTTTGGAACCACCAAATGGATTGGTATCATCAATATTAAGGGTAATATTGGTTTTATCAATCTACATAATATCACCACTTACTAACACTTTTGAGGTTTTAGGAGCTAGAGGAGATGTTACCTTTGACTCTATCAGCATTTGATTGATTGCTGCTATAGTCTCACTTCTTAGCTTATCCTTTTCACCTATCATAAATAGGAAGGGTCTCAATTTATTCAAGTATGGTGCGAGGTTATTCAACAATCTTTTTATTTTATCTTCATCATCAGTCTTGCAAATAATCTTAAGCATAGACTCATGAAGTTCAATGTCTTCTTCCCTTGTAGGAGCCTTCTTCTATATGAGTCTCTCATAGACTTTTTGGTTAATAATACTCTCAAGATCCTTTAGTTTCATATTATTTTCCACAATATATCTCATAGTAGATATATCAATCTAGACCTTCTCAAAACTATTGTATAAATCTTAAAACTTGTTCATCTAAACAAAATTTTCTTCATTGGCAATAGTTCTATTGATCTTCTCAATCTTAGGTGTCCAAGGTTGCTAAGCTTTTCTTGCTACTTGCTAAGGTGGAGTCACCTTTTTTGCTTTCTTGATTTCTTGTTCCTCATCTTCTTCATTATTAGAGTCAATTTTCAATAATGTTTTCTATCTTTTACCTAGTCTAGTGGCCTATTGTTTCATTCTCTTTGTCTTAGTAGACACTAATTCCACCAATCTTTCAAACTTTCTCTTTGGCTTACTAGGTTGAACATTGGACATTGTTGCATATTGAATGCTCTATTCCAAATATGTCTCAGCAACTAATACTAACAAAGGTTGTATGTTCAATATACCTTCCTTCATTGTTTGTCTTACAACCTTAGATTCACTCTCTATCATTTCGGCCTCTAATAGTGCCTTCTTCATTATAGATTCAACTTTCTTGTGTGATGCCTTTTCTAAGGTTGCTTAATGAGCTTTCTATGTGATCTCATCATATGTTCCAAATATATATTCTACTTTATCTCTGTCTAAATTTAGCAACAAATCAATATAACCAACTACAAAATGATCATTCAATTCATAGCTCAAGAGATCAAGAAATGTCTCCCGAGGTTCCATTGCTCTAATATAGGTATGATCCATGTCAACCAAGATACACATGTCTTCCTTGAATATGTCCATAATTGCAAGAGCAATTCTAAATCTCTATTTCATTTCATTCTAAAATGTCTTCATTATTTGGTTGCCACTATCCAATATCTTGTCTGTAGGATGCCTTTTGCATACCTTTGTAATCTTCTCCATAGTGCATCTATCACTACTCAGTATGTCTGTGACTGATAAGTAAGGAAATATTTGAAGTACATGAAAGAATATGAGATTGATTAATGATTGCAATCTAAACACACCATTCTTTGACCTCTTAATCTTTTCTAGGTTTTCTAAGAGTTGCATTCTTAGTATTTCATTAAGATTCTCTTGTTCTTTCTCTATACATATCTTATATGTTGCATAGATGAATCCCACTAAAATTTCATCAATCTTATAACTTGCACAAATAGATTAAGTACTATTTCTACTCAAAAATCTTATATCATCCTACTTGATGGTGTTGATCACCATAGCCTTACCATTATACACTGCTTTAGTATAACTTTCAACTTTCTTCTTGACCATCTTCTCACCTATAGGTACACTGACTTGTTTACTAAGACCAATTACCTTGTGAATAAGGTTGAAAAAAATGTCAACTACATTATCTTGCATCCATAATTTACCATCATGTATCCTACTCAATATAATCTATGTCCATTCATCTGTGTCTAACTCATGGTAGAAATGATACTTAAACAAGTCTAATTCCCTTAGATGTTCAAATCTAGGCTTCACAATTATGTCATAGTTGAAAACCAATTCCATATCTTTGTTCATGAATTCACTACCAATTGACTTGTACTTTTTATTCAAATAACTTCCTACATCTTCAAGATAAACTATGTTATTTGGAGTGATAGACAATGTTGAGTTAGGGTTTCCTGTAGTGGATTTTATGGAAACAAACTTTAACTTAGGTCTATCCTTGTTCTTAACACTATGTACTAATGAAATATCCATGATTCTATCAATTATGAAATTTTACGAAACAAATTTGTGGAAAAATGATAAAATACCTCTTTCCAAAAATAGGGTTTTCTTCAAAATAACTTTGACAAGCACTTCTAAATGCTCTTCACTTCACATGTGTTCACAATGAAGTGAAAATCAATTATGTACTCCATTTATCCTTTCAACTTGAACTTGCATTAATTGAGTACTTTGCAAATATGGAAAAACTATCAATTATGTTTTGTAATCAAATAATTACTCAAGACCATCTATCTGATCTTTAGATGTCACCCAAGGTTTACTATAGCCTTCTTTCATCATGAAAAACATCCTCGAGACTTTTCACCATGAAATTCTCTACAAAAACATATTTTTCATATTCTGTTGCAGAATCAACCTTTATTATAGTATCAATAACTCTAAATTTCTTCATAATTTGTTTAGATGAGCTCCAAATTATAGGTGAGCTTAGGTAATATCTGAAAATAATTGGGTACGTCTTTTCCCAACTTTGCTATCTCTAATTTGGCTTCTGACTTAAGTTCTAAAATTTTGATGTTGTAAACAAGCTTAATTTAACTTAATTGAATAAAACTCAATAACTAACTTCGGTCTTCCTATCTCATCATCATGTAACTTTTCTTTTGAGATATCTACTCCTTTCACAAATCCTTCATTAAGTTCTTCTTTGTAATGTTTGCCCCTAGTTTACATTTTTGCTATTATTGTTGAACTCTTTTAGGCCAGTTTTATGCTTGATGATTAGTAGCATTGTTTTGAGATTATTAGATATTATTTCAGATTCAATTGATTTATGGTGAGATTACTTGGTACTCTATATTTTATGTATGCATGATGATTATTATAGCATTTTCAGTTATTGATGATGATTAGTTAGATGGATTATCATGTGATTTCTTATGGATACTTACCCCATACTGCATGTGTATCGTGTGCATGTATGTTTTCTTTATGTATGGCATTTCTGATGTGGTTAAGGAAGGGATTCATAGTCACCTGCTAGTTGGGATCTACCCAATGCACCACTTCCTACCATTACCTATTTAGTTTAGAATATTGTGTTTGTACATGCATGGATTTTATGTAGATTGTAAGTACTGGGTGTCATCTTCGCTGAATTGCCAAGATGAGCGTACCCTATCACATTATCTCAATGGTAAGAGAGGGGAGATAAATTTTTAAGTCCAAATTCTAAACCTTTAAGTCATTTGTCCTAGAAAATTAGGACAAGTATCCGAGTTGTTTACCCTCTAAATGCATTGAATGACGTTAATTCATGATTATAACCCTTTAGTCTAATCTTGTATGTGTTTTTCTATGATGGATTTTCATATTTTGTTTTACAAGTCTTTGATAATTTTTCTATTAATTAAGAGAAATTAAATTATTAAATTAATAATTTCATTTAATGGAAAATTATTATGGTATTTTAATATTTAATTATATTTAATTAATTGGAAGATTAATTAAATGAAAAGAATTAAATTTAAAGATAAAAGCTATAAGTTTAATTTTAGAATGTGATAATATTTATTTAATTTAAAAATAATATATTTAGAGTTTATTTTTAAATAAATGCTAAATACTATTATTATTTAAGTTAATAAATAATTTATCAATTAACATTTTGAAAATAAATTAAAGCATGAAAAGATATTAATTTATTAAAAGTTTCAAAATTGCATAATGCGTACATGAGATTAAAATTTAATAAATGAATTGAAAATAGAAGTCAAGTGAAAATTAAATAAAGGTATTTATAATTCAATAAACGTGCATGGAAAAGATAAAGAAAAGTTAATAAAGAGTTAAAGTCTAGTGAGCAAGGTGTTGGGTGATGCGACGCGCTCCCCTGCCCACAGGTGGTTAACTATGTGGTGTTCCATGTTCACTAACAGTCATGGCTTTTGGTGCAACGGAAAATGGGCCCCACAATTGGTATCAGAGCCTGGTTTTGGCTTGGTCATGGGTTCAAATCTCCTCGGTGCATTCCCGACCCGCGTAAGCACCTGGTCTGCGCATCGAGGGGGAGATTGTTGGGTGATGCGACGCGCTCCCCTGCCCACAGGTGGTTAATTATGTGGTGTTCCATGTTCACTAACAGTCATGGCTTTTGGTGCAACGGCAAATGGGCCCTACACAAGGAGTCCTGTTGAGTGAATGCACAATTAGTGCCCCGATTTTAGGAGAGAACTCCTTATCACCAATCGAGGGTTCATTTTTGAAGGACAACAAATTTTAGAGGAGGAAAGAATTTTGAAAGAGAGAAGGTTTTGAGAGGAGGAATTTCTCTCATAATATTTTTGGGCATAGTGATTAGCATCAGAGTCCAGGTAGATTCTTGTGGTTATTTGCACAATTTATTACACTCTTTCTTTTCCTGTCTTCTTCATGTCTACAAATGTTTTCTAAATGATTCTTTGTAATGGGTGTTTGAATATGGTGAAATTCTAGTATGCATGCTAAATCTTTTGTATATGGAAATATTGATATATCAAATAATCCTCCTTCAATAGATTCAAAAGTGAAAATTAAATAGGGATGGGTTTTGTATTGAAATAAAAAATTTAGATAGTAAATTCGACCGATTGGTCATATTTTTCCTATCAGAGATTTGCTAGGAATTTTTATAAACAAAAAATATCTTATTATGGTTATGCAAATGTGTAAAGAGGCGGGGAGGATTATTTTTTTTAAAAATGAATTTTATAAAAAATATTTTTTAAAAAAAAATACTATAAAATGGGAGGTGGGGCCATGACACCCCCACCTCCCCCCTACCTTACTCCCATGGTTTTAAAGGCTACAACTATTGCTCATGGTAGTACTACGGTAGTAGCAGTAATAACTACTGCTGTCACAGCACGACCACGATAGCAGTCGTGATTCATATGGCCAACAAGCCTTAAAACACAATTTGCTAAAAGTTTTTTAAATTTTAATTTAATTTAAATTAAGTTTTAATTAATATAATTTTTTTTTTAATAAAATTTATTAAACATTTTAATTTTAAATAATTAATTAAAATATAATTATTTTATATATATTTATAATAATTAATTAATTTAATAAAATTAAATTTTTTAATTAATTTAATAATGGAAGTCATTTAATAGAAAAAGGAGATTTATTTAATTATTAATAATCTTGATTTTAATAAAATTGAAAATGATTTTATTTTAAATCAATGGGAATTAGTTTAATAATTTAAATAAATAATTATCCTTTGATTATTTTTAGAAAATTGATTTTAAATATAATGGGGGTAATCCCATATTTTATTTAAATAAATGAATGAGTTAACTCGTAGAGTAAACTAAGAATCTTATGTACTTGAAACATACGTTAAACTAGAAAACTAAAACCTTACATTTAACTCAATAATATGTTTTCAAAATCAAACCAAACTAAGAAATCTACACTTAGTTTTCTATGTGTTGTCTATGCTTTGGGGTTTTAGGATTTGACTTAGCTTGACCAGTCTTAGGATGTTATCAGAGGCTCAGGAGTTTTATCTTTGTGATGTCATGATGATGGTTTGATCTCAATCTTTTATGCTCAACCATGGTAATGTGTCTAGTATGCTCTATGATGTGTGTTGATCTATTGATTGTTATTGCTTTCTAGTGTTCTTGTGTGAAGCTGAGGTGAATGTTATGACCTACTTGACTTAACTATTTTGGAGTCTTCGATGAGTTGTATTTGGATTTCTTTCCAGTCACTTTTATAGGACTAAGTTGTTTGGTATGATTTTCTCTTGATGATGTCATGTTATGATGTACTTGACTTAACCATTTTGAGTCTTCAATCAGTTATTTTTGGGATGCTTTCCAATTGCTCATAGAGAACTGATGTGATATTCTGAATTATCTTTTGATACTTTCTAGTCACTTGTATAGGAATGAGGTGATTTTATATGATTATTCAATTTGTGCTTTTATGAGCCTAGGGTAGGTTATCTATATGTAATGTCGAAAAGTGATTTGCAATGGAGGCTAGGGCCGTAAGTGGTTACCAAGGTAACCCATTGTAAGTTGTTTAATAAGTGAAAACACTACACTAAATGAGAGTAAAATGAACCTAATAAGAGTCTGTGTATGTTCTTGCCCATGCCTCGAGTGCTAGTATAGAGTAGGATGGGAGTAGAGAGAATGCTTGGTTGTGACCTTGCATCATTAGTATGCTTTGTCAATATGAGAGAATACTAGTGCCATAGAGGGATCACTAGGTGGCCAGGGTCCTGAGAGACTTCTAGGGTAACTCTAGCATGATTCATGCGATGACACTTGTTCTGTTACATAATAGATTTCTTACATTTCTTTGTGTGCCTCTGGGTATAGATGTCAATTTATCTTAGAACCTTTGAGTTAGATTACTTTTAGGACTTCCTAGAATTAGAGAGTACTTTTGATATTTGGATTGATATCTTTTTTGGGACTTGAGACTATCTCCTTAGCACCGTGGAAGTGGGCCTTTTTGGGTTACCATGTGGTTAGGTGGTAGTGCTTTTTACTCTTACCATCAAGATTCGTCCATTGATACGGTGGCTAGAGTTTCCTTGTCTACATTTCCTTTCATTCTATTTTTGCATATTATGATGGATGGTTTCACTTTTTGTATTTTACTTTGTATTATGTATTCAAAAAGGATGATGTAATCTTTTTTATAAATGTATATTCTTTTAGCTTTTCATACTCTGTGCTATGTACAGTGGATGATTTAGCATTCCAAATTTTATTGCCAAGTCGCATTTGGAACAAATGTATATTATTTAAATGGACTTTGGACTTTTAATTATTCTTTCATGTGGATGTGGTAATTATTAGACTAGTATTTAATTATATTTAAATGTGATTCAACATCTTGGGATCCTTAAGGAATTTAGTCTATTATGTTTGCTTCTATATGATTGTATGTTATTGCTTCTACTACTTTATGGGTGATGTGTATGTTATTATTTCTTTATAAAAAAATGTTTGGCAAACTTAATCATAACTTTAGGTTAGTTCTTTTGGATCTCTTTGCAGGGTGTTACATTCTCGAAGTTCACTCACAATGTTTCTTTTTTCTTCATTGTCTATGTTAGTTCCAGAGTTCCTTTCATGGTTCCTTCCATCATTTTCGATGTTATTTCTATCATTCCTTTTATTCCAAAAGTTTCTTCCATTTTTCTTTCTATCTCTAAATCTTTTATCCATTCTACGGTACTTCACTATGTGTTTGAAGTTGTTGCATAATTGACAAATAGGTGCTCTGCTTCTTGGATTTTGTTGATCATCGAGTGTATGAAAATTTTGAGCAATGTGTCTTAAGTTGTTACACTTATAACACATGATCTATGTTCTATCTTCATAAGATCTTCCTTCTCTTGATGTTCTTTCATTCTATTTACAAGGTTAGTATATCTAGACATTCTACTATTTTTTCTATCATTATCATACTTAGGTTTTCTACAATCAATTGCATTATGACCCATACCATGACAAGTATGATAGTAAAAGTACTTAACATGATTAAATGAATTATTTGCACAATCTATTTTCATATGACCTATTTCATTACATAAAAATCACTTACCTCTAAATTCATACCTAGTTGCCTTAGGAGTCTCCACTTGCTTTGGTTCATCCAAAATTTCAACTTCCTTGACTTGTCTAACTTCTTTAGGTTTGTCAAAAGATTGACTAGATTCAATCTTATCATTAGATTTTTCATTTTTTTTAGAATCTGATCTAATCTCAAGTTTCTTTGCAAACATGTTAATTAGATAACCAAGACCAGTCTTATCATGAGTAGGCCTTTGTATAGACATTGAATCATCAAGCTTTTCTTTGCTAGAATAAAGCTTCTCAAGCTATTGTTTGCACTATGTTAATTCACCTTTCACAATAGTATTGTACTTATGGAGTTATTCATGATCTTCTTTCAATGTTTTAAACTCAGATGTTTTCTTTGCTAGACTTGCTCTTAGATCTACATTTTTAGTCATTAAAATAGATTAAATTTTTCTAGGATCATTTCTCAAAGTCAACTTCAGATTTGTAATCTTCAATTCATGCTTCAAAATCATGTACTTTGTCTTCAAATTTGAATAGTCATCATCACTAGTTCCAAACTCAGTGGATTCAAGCTTGGATTTCAAATGTTCAATCTTTTTCTTTAACAATGTATACTTTGGAGTCTTCATATCTATCCTTTAGCTTATCTCTTTATTCAATAAGGAGATCAATTTGTTCAAGAGCCTCTTCAAATTTCTTCATCAACTATTCCATATCCATAGGGATCTTACTTAAGCTATTAAGCCTCTTCAAATTAACTGTGCTCTGATATCAATTGTTAGGAATAGGGATTACTAAGGGGGGGGGGTGTGGTGAATCAATAATCTACAAACTTTAGTCACCAACTAGATATTATTACTTACTTAAAACCATGCATAACAAAGAAATAAACTAATGTTGAACAATAATAGTAACAATGTACAAAGATAACTCATAACACAATATTTTGTTAACTAGGGAAACCTTGACCAAGGGAAAACCTTGGTGGAGATGATATCCACTAGATAATATACTAATATATAAGTTCCTTGTTAGAGGATGGACTCTATTAGGAGTCAATGAGAAAATTTTGTATAAGGAGTCCCTGTTAGGAGATTTTGAATCCCTGTTAGGAGATTCCAACCTTGTTAGGAGTTGTTGTATAATGTATGCAAGAAGATCCCATTGCCCAAACATGAAATTTCAACTACAAGAAGAGCTCACTACTCAAATAAGTAATTTACTGTTATCTTCTTCCTTTATTGATCTTTGATCTTTATCTCAATCTCATATCATCAAATAGCTCATATAAAACTTTGCATATATTTCTTTCACAAAAGTTTGCATATAGTCACAATTTGCAATTCATATTTGTACTTCAATTCAAAATAGCTTACTTCTTATCACAAAATATCCTTTGCATAAATACCATGCCTTTAAAAAAATTATTTTTGGTTTTTCTAAGACCAAAAACCACTTTTTCAAGTTAGAGTAAACATCTAAGATGTTAGCCCTAATTGGAAAAGTAATTATTTTGTAAACAAAACAATTATTTTCTTTAATTCTACTTTCCTATTTTTCTTCAACCATAATTATCTCTATTTTGTATAGTTCATACTAACTTTTGAGGTTGTACATGTCATCATCAATGTGTATACTCTCTCCATGTAACTTCTCTAGTCATAATATGATGTCAGCAACAAGTTATAAATAAAACAATATACTATTGTAAACCAAATTCTATATTTAGACAATTTTCTAATTACCAAACACTGAGTATCTTTATTTCCAAGGTTCCTTGTGAACATGTACACCATGTGTTTCCATTAATGAAAAAAATTGCATATCACTATTAGCCAATTTTCAACACGGAGTTGTTCAGCCATGACTATACAACCTTTTGTGTAGCCTAATTTCTTGTCCTCTTAAGAAGTTTTTAAAAACTCCATTGCCTAAATTTTTTCTTGGTATCATGAATTATTTTTGTAATCAATTTCATCAAGACCAAATTGTTTACAATTTATAAATACTTTAATATAATTTTTCATTTACTTATACTTACAATTCATGCAGCAAATTTTGAATATCCACTCGAGTCAAGCTTATGCTTCCCATGCTTTTGTTTTCTTACTTCGGTTGCCTTTTATGTGTCACACAACCTATGTGAAGTTTGAAATATGTTAGATCACATAAGTATTAAGAATAATTATTACATAATTAAATTCTTAATATTATGACATACCTTCTTTCCTCATGTGGTACCATTTCTCCGTCATCTATTGCTTTTATCTCATTGGCATCATTTTATAAATTCTCCCACTCAATAATAGAAATATAAGGGGATCACTCATGGAAAGGGATTTTTTTTCATTTGGGTCCTATAGTTGTACCTGATATTCTTCAAATCTTGGTCCACTTTCTCAAGGATCCAAAGTCTTTGAAAGACATTGGGTCCAAAAAGTGATGTCATGACATCAATGAGTTGGTCTTTTCACTCTTTCATTTGCAAATTCCACCATTTAAGAAAAGAAAAGAACTATTAGATTCATAAATGAATTGAAGATACCTTTTAATTTACTTGAAGAAATTGATCAAAGGAAACATGATCTAGTAATAAAATCGCAATATGATACCTTGTACATATAGTTAGCTCAAATATATGCAAATATTCAGCATTAAATTTTTCATAAAATATCTTATTCCCTACAAAATAATGATGGGATTAGTAGTTATTGTAAGGGACTTATTCCCCACAAAATAATAATGGGATTAGTAGTTATTCCAAGAGACTGCATGGGAGGTTAGTGTATTTGATTATGATTATAAGATTGTATATTAAAAGAAATGATCAACCTTTAAAGTATCTGGAAGTTGGTGTACTTTTAGGGGAAGACCATCTTCATTGCTAATGAGAAATTGATCACAATTCTTTATTGTTCCCATACATCTAACATAGGTACATACAGGAAGGTCCTCATTGCCTCCTACATAAAATGAATCCAATATTACAAAATGTCCCATAAGAAATAATATTTCAAGTAAAATAAACACATAAAAATGAGAGAGAAAAAGATGAATCTACTTACCAATAGACCCTAACACTGCATCTATTGTCATGGTATGTGTTGCCAAATTTGTTGTTGACAATGCCTCTTTGGTTATGTTCCTTGTAGTAGGCAACCTAGTGAATAGAACATAAATGGTAGGAACTAAAAAATGAGATTGTTAGAGCACAATAAAACAAGATTGTTAGAGCTATTAAAAAAATATTGCTTGAGAAAAACACAAGTGTAGGATAGAACATGTGATGCACTTGAACCACCTAAAGTATCATCCACTGGGGGATCACCCCTATATGTCCTCAGCATCCTCTATAAAAAAAACACATATGCATTTTATTTAATGATGTAAATAAAAGAGTATACTATAAAATGTTGGATACAATTGATTAATTGTGTATTCTTTGATGTTACACAAATGTCATATCATTATCACTATATGTTGAGCTCACTTGGGCAACAAAGATAGTTTTCTATGTCTATTGAGCATTCCTATGTTTGCCTAGTTTAGAAGGTAGTATCTACCAAGCTCACTCAGGCACCAAAGGATAGTTTGCAGAAGATGAGTGTTAACCAAGCTCACTTGGTTAATGAAAAAAAGTTGGATGGAACTAGTGTTAACTGAGTTTACCTGGTTGCCAAAGGATCTCTGCAAGTTTGTAGCATTAACTGAGCTTCTTATGGTTAACATAGGAAATTATTTTTGAGTTAGTGTCTATCGGGTTGGGTCAGCTAACAAAGTATTTTCTTATTTTGGCATATTAAGCTTAATTGATTTATCAATTGGTTCTAGCTGAATAAGGGGACGAATATTAATTATTATAAGTTGTATATGAGCTGACTTGAAAACATGAAAGATATAAGTATAAGGTCAAGATGTGGATTCAATGTAAGTAAGAAGTTATGAATGTATTAAAGATTTAATGATGAAGAGAGGAAGCGAATTTGAAGGATAAGCAGATTATCCTTGTGGAGCAATAAAAGATATATTCGATCAAGAACAATCAACTACAAGCCAAAACATAGATCTGTAATCAACAATTTAGTTACATACAAATTAGGTCATCTCATTGTTACTCTCTAACCATTGTAGCAGTGATCTAAATCTCTTACCAGAGTTAGCTTAATAGCTATTTGTAAATCCTCTAACAAGGTGGTAGTTCTATTGAATTGTCTTAAATCCTTTAATAGGGTCACACCTAACTATGTGTTTTTTAACCTTTAATAGGGTTGGCTCCTAATAGCGCTCACTTTAGAAGAGTGAAAATAGTAACTAGTTGTAATTGGTGGTTTTTCCCAAATTGGGTTTCCATGTTAAATCATGGTGTAAAATGTGTTCATGCTATTTTATTTTATGTGTTTACAACTAAGTTAAAGTAAGGGTAATCATAGATAACATTTAGAAGATTTTCATAATCAGTACTTAGTGAGTTACAACATTTTATGTGTGTTTTTCAAGCATCAACAGTATTTAATTTTCAAACTCTATTTTGTACTAACATCTAAGGGATCTAGGATTTATTTTAGTAGTAACTAATTCACCCCTCCCCTCTCAGTTACTCCTCTTATATTTTCAACAATTGGTATCAAAGCTTTTGGTGCTTGTAGAGAGGGTTTCAAGGACCTAAGCTAAAGATCAGGATGTCTTACAGAAGAGAGATTTCTAACCTAAATAGAGACAATTTTGTAGCATGGCAAGGACTTATGAGGTTATATTTGGCTACTATGATGATTTAGGCTGAAAATATCTTGATGTTGAATACAAGACTCCCACTAGAACATTATCAATTGAAGATATTTATGGAAAGAAGAATCATAATGTCATGATGATTGATATTGCATCAGCTCTTAGTTATGTTGAATTTGATGAAGTCAAATATTGCAAAACAACTCATGAGATGTGGACCAAACTAAAAGACATATATGGAGGATATGTCAATGTAGCTGTACTGGAAGGTGCGGCTGGATTACCTCCTTCTCAGGGAGAGCTAATGCTTGTTGAGTTCATACATTGTTATGCTTGCAAAAGAGAGCAAGTGACAAGAGCTAAGACTAAAAGTCTTAGAGGTCATTTTGATCAGATGAAAATGAGAAAAGATGAGAATATTGTAAAATATGTCGAAAGAATCAACACAAGTGTAAGTGCAATCAAAGCACCTAGAGGAGACATTGAAGAGAAAATAGTTGTAAGAAAGGTACTTAGAACTCTTCTTATTATTTATTCAATTAGAGTGTTTTCTATTCAAGAGATGAGATGTGATCCAAATAATAAAATGTCTTTGGATGCTCTAGTTGGAAGATTGATAGCTTTTGAGTTATATAACTTTGATAACTATGTTCCTAGTTCAAAGGTTATTGAGTATGATTTTAAAGCTAAACTCTCACTAAAAGAAAAGGGTAAGAAATCAAAGTCTAGTCAATCAGGAGGTAAAGAAGAAGAAATAGAAGAAAGTTCAAATAGTGGTCTTGAATTTTTTGAAGCCCTACTTGGAAGAAAGTATTCCAAAGGAAAATGAAAGCACAAAGGTAAAGTTCCTCTGATATGTTTTCCTTGTAAAGAGGTTGGTCACATTGTTGCAAGGTGTCCAAACAAAGAAATAAAAAATGAAAAGAAAAGAAATAAGCACAAAGGCAAGAAGGATTTCAAGAACTACAAGAACTACAAGGACAAACGTAAGAAATCTTGTTTTATAGCTAAAGATTTTGATAATAGTGAAGATGAGATGGTATATCTTGCTTTAAAAGATGAATTTGATGATGGAGATAAGATGAGACTAATCTCTCATATTATCAAAAATCATATATGGATTATTGATAGTGGTTTTTCACATCATATGATTGGAGATAAAACAAAATTTGAGCACATCGAATATTATGATGGAGGTAGTGTGAGATTTGGAAATAATGAACCTTGTAACATAAAAGGAAAATGATGTATTTCATTGACTAAAGAACTTGTATGTAACAATGCTTATTGGGTTGAAGGACTAAAGCATAATCTACTAAGTGTGGCATAGTTGAATAACATTGGATTCAAGATAGAATTCATGAACAGACAGGCCAAACTACTAGATGGAAAAGGAAATCTAGTTTGATCTAGCAAGAAAACAAAATGTAATCTATTTTATTTTGATCTCAGTAAATGTTCATGTTTTATTGCTCAAGTAGAAGAAAGTTGGTTATGGCACAAAAGACTATACCATATAAACTTTGATAATATGGTTAAGATAAGAAAACATCGAAGAGTAAGAGGTATTCCTAGTTTGAAAAAAATTTGATATTGGTTTATGCAAGAATTGCCAAATTGGTAAGATGGGAAAGACTACTTCCAAAAGAAAAAAATATCAATTAGAAGAAGTCTTAGAAATTTTTCATACAGACTTATATGGACCTATTGGAATATAGAGTTACAGTGGAGAAAATTTTTTCATTCTTTTTGTTGATGATACTTTATTCACATGAAATGATGACTTGTGCAAAGCATTTTTAGAAGAAATGAGTAAAAAATTTGTGATGTCCATGTTTGGTGAGATAAAATGATTTGTTAGGTTGTAGATACAACAACAAAAATGGTAACTATATCACTCAATCTAAGTATATCAAGGATATACTAAAGAATTTTGGAATAGAAGATTCAAGATCAATTGGAACCCCTATGTCTACTAGACATAAACTTTCCAAGAATGATGATTTCAAAGAAGTAGATTAGACCACATACATGTCAATGATTGAAAAATTGCAATATATAGTACATACAAGGCCTAATATTGGATTAGAAGTTGGTATGGTGGCAAGATTCTCAACAAATCCTAGAGAAAATCACATAATGGAAATCATGAGATATTTGAAAGGTACTGAAGACTATGGCTTATGGTACAAACTTGGAGGCAGTTTGGTCTTGAAAGTGTTTACTAATGCTGAATAGGTAGGAAGTCTTAATGATAGAAAAAATAGTGGAGCATTCTTCCTTTGTAAAAGACTAGTGTCTTGGACAAGCAAGAAACAAAATTGCATCTCTCAATCCATAGTAGAGGCAAAATATGTGGCAGCAGTAATCAATTGTTCTAACATTATTTGGTTCAAACAATTCTTGGAAGGAATGAAGATAGAGATCAAAGATCCAATAGTCATATACTATGATAACACTAGTAAAATCAATATATCAAAGAATCTAGTGATGCATGCCAAAACAAAGCACATTTCTATAAAATATCACTTCTTAAGAGAATTGGTGCAGGATAAAGAAGTCAGATTGGAATATGTAAATACAAATGAATAGATTGCAATCATATTCACCAAGCCATTACCTAAAGATGCATTTCTATATCTAAGAGGTAAGCTAGGGTCATTCCCCTATCTGAAGCTCACTAAATAAAGTTTAGTGATGCATCAACTAGAGCACATTGAAGATCAATCAATTGGTGCAGAATTGATAAGGGCATATTGCAAATGAATCAGTACTTAAGGTACATTGATATTAATATAAGAGTTATTGTCTTTGGCATGCGTTTTCAAAGAGGGAGAAGTTTACTATCATATCTCATAGAATTTTTTGTCATTCCAAAGAAGGAGAAGTTTTCTATCATAGAAACTTTATGCAAAAATATCTAAGAGGGAGAATGAACTTGGTAGAAGCTATCGTAGATAGAGGGAAAAACTAAAGAAAGGAAAAGCTCATGCTGACATAGGGAGTTCTCAAGAATAAAACTAATGATATGTTACTTACTTTATTCTTCTTCCAAAATTTTATTGTGTTATGACATGTTGTGTTGCCATCAATGCCAAAGAGGGAGATTGTTGGATACAATTGATTAATTGTGTATTGTCTTTGATGTTATACAAATGTCATATCATTATCAATGTATGTCAAACTCACTCGAGTAGTGAAGACAGTTTTCTATGTCTACTAAGTGTTCCTATGTTTTCCTAGTTCAGAAGGTAGTATCTACTGAGCTCACTCAAGCATTGAAGGATAGTCTACAGAAGATGACTATTGAGTGAGCTCACTCAATTGCCAAAGGATCTTTGCAAGTTTGTAGTGTTATCCAAGCTTCTATTGGTTAGCATAGCAAATCATTTCTAAGTTAGTGTCTACTAAGTTGGGTCAGCTAACAAAGGATTTTCTTATTTTGGCATATTAAGCTTAATTGATTTATCCATTGGTTCTAGCTGACTAAGATGATGAATATTAATTATTCTAAATTTTATATGAGCTAACTTGACAATATAAAAGATATAAGTAAGAAGATATGAATGTGTTGAAGATTTAATGATGAAGAGAGAAAGTGAATTTGAAGGATAAGAAGAATACCTTTGTGGAGCAGAAAATATATATTCAATCAGGAAGGATCAAGTACAAGCTAGAACACAGATCTGTAATCAATAATTCAGTTGCATTTAAATTAGGTCATCTCATTGTTACTCTTTAACCATTGTAGAAGTGATCTAAAACTCTTAATAGAGTTCACACCTAATAGTGTGTTTTGTAACCTTTAATAGGATTGGCTCCTAACAAGGCTCACTTCAGAAGAGTGAAAATAGTAAATAGCTACAATTGGTAGTTTTTCCCAAATTGGGTTTCCACATTAAATCTTGGTGTAAAATGTGTTCATGCTATTTTTTTTGTGTTTGCAACTAAGGTAAAGTAAAGGTAATCACAGATAACATTTAGAAGATTTGCATAATCAGTACTTACTGAGTTACAACATTTTATGTGTGTTTGCCAAGCATCAATAGTATTTAGTTTTTAGACTTTATTTTATATTGACATCTAAGGGATTTAGGATTTATCTTAGTAGTAACTAATTCACCCTTCCCCTCTTACTTACACCTCTTATATTTCCAACAATAAAAACTATTATTGAAGTTTTGTTATACTTAAAAACTACATTGATACTTACTGTATATGTACAAACTAGGTTCATCAACCTATCCTCTATCTTTTCTAATTTAAGAGTTTAAGGTTGAGTTGATGTCTATTTCATTATCCTTCTTCCTATAGCATGAATCACCTTTTTCACTAAAGCTACAGGATCAAAAACTGACACAAAATCAATAATAAATTCATCTAGCTCATCATGTGGCTCCTCATCCTTGTGGACTACTTTTTCCTTTCCCTTATCCTGATCAACACTCATTTGTGAGAGAAATGTTATTAGCTCTATATTTGAAATCAATCCAAAAAACTAGTAAAGAATAGAACATAACAAAAAATATGCATTAACATATTTCTTGTATCTATTTTATACAACAATAATGAGTTTTACTTGTTAGAAAGAAGAAACATCACCACCATGCATATCTTGTGGTTGTTGATCCATACTATAGCCATGTATTCAAAAAAAGTCATTGAGATATGTTAAAACACTTGTTATTATTCTAATTTAGCAAAAAATATAAAAAAATTAATAGTGTGTTGGACTCATTGATTGTAATTGATTTTAAATGTGCATAGTACATACCACCTTGTAGTGGCTTTGTTTGTATCTATGCAATTCAAATTGTAATCAATAAGAAACTCTTCACCTCCACATATTGATTTTATCACACATATAAATACATGATTTCCCTCACATGTCTCAAATATGCAATTGGGTCAGTTCTTAGTTGACACATGTTGTATACTATTTATAAAACCTACAATATTCCTTGATGTTTTTGGCCTTCCGTCAATGCATATAGCTATTATTTTACTTGTTTCAATAACTTTTTGTTGTATATAGTTTTTTGAGAGTGCATACCTACACATTTTTTTTATATCTAAAAATTTTCATCCAACTACTATAATCATAGAAAGATCTGACATACTCCATCAATTCAACAACCTTTTTATAAGAGACCTTTATGTCATCCATGGAAAATTGGCCCAAACCATGTAATGAGGATGCTGCTATGAGATATATCTTCTCTCCAACACAAAAATCAATGTTTATTGAAGGAAGTTCATTGGGGACCCATTGTTTCTATAGATGTTTGTACCTAAAGGGCACATCAGAGTCACCTTCACTCTCATCATCATAAGAACATGACCCCCCTTTGAGAAGGAAAAATTTCATGCACTTATTGATTTATTTCTAATATTTTGACCTTGAGTTGATCTCCTTGATTTAAACATACTAATTTTTTCACTTTCTTCTTCCATTCCTACATTTTCTTCACTTGAGGAAGACAAATCTGACAAATACCTATTTTTTGGTACCTTATTTTGATAAAATTCCCTTTTTTTATCTAACATAATCCTTGTTCACAAGAATAACTTATTCTTGTACCCTCATTGAGTTGGTTGTGTATATCTACAAAAATACTAGACATGTTGTACTTAATGTTTATATCTACACATATGGTTTTGAAAGAAAAATTTAGTGTAATTAATATGTATATCTGCAAAAAAATTGGACATGTTGTACTTAATTTTTATATCTACAATTTTGGTTTTGAAAAAAAATGGTGTAATTAATGTGTATATTTGCAAAAATATTGGACATGTACTTAATGTTTAAATCTGCACATATGGTTTTGAAAGAAAAATTTGGTGTATTTATGCCTCTTCATTTTGATTTTGTTCAAGGGAAGCCCATCAATGGTAATAAAAAAGAATGCATTTTCTAAAAATTTACAAATTTTCAACAAATTTAAAAATTTTACAAGAAAATTTACCTAAAGAACCATTATCTCAAAAGCAAGAACATGGTGTTGAAATAGTACAAAAAGTGCTTGACATGACAAGGTCACAAGTGAGAGTGTTGACCAATCTTGAAAAATTGAATGTAGAAATGAAAGCTATCAAGGATCAAACACCTATGACAAAGTTACAACAGAATGTGAAGTTGATTTTAGATATGGTAGAGACAGATATTTAGAAGTTTGATCAAAATTTAAGGAATGAGAGAGAGTCTATGGCAATATACCAGAAGGAGAAGGAGAAGCTTTAGAAAGAGGCTACATGACACAAACAACAACTAGACAACATAGAGGGTATTATGGGAGCACTAGATAGAATCTAGAAAAGTATTGTCATCAATAAGATTTCATGAAGAAAACCAAATCCAAAGGTAAATATTAGATCTACCTTGTTAACTCCTAATGGGTTGGGCTATTATTATTTGTCCCCATCACATTCACTTTGATAGCCATGTTAGGGAGATGATCTCACCTAGTCCATCCTCATGAATTTGAATTCCTTAATCACAATCTTGGGTGCTCAAAATAATGTCCAAGACATTTGCGCCTTAGGGCCCTATTTGATCATCATTTGAAAGGGCCTCAAAGTCGACCACAAAATGTTTCTCAATATGTTGTTCTTTACTTTCTTTAGAGGGGGAATCTATCACTTTCTTACATGGACATAAGGGTGACCTTTTCTTCTTTTGAGGTGGCCACTTGTCCTCTATCCACTTCCTCTTCATTCCTCTTGTTTGTAACTCCTTTTTACTCCCTCCATTCTTCTTCTTGATTTGGCCTTCTTGCTTTCTTGAAAATTCAAGGATTTGTTCACATGATTCCTCATTTGGTTCTTCTACATATTTAATTAATTCATATTTCAATGGAATTCTTTTTCCCTTCAACTTAACCATATATTGGTTTATCTATGTACGAGTGAATGGTGTTAAACATGAATCATTATTGTGTCAAAACTTCATCTTTGTTCAACCAATCTATAGGAGGAATTACACTCTTTCTTGTTGTGTCATGATCACCTTGGAAATAACATCTTCATTTTTTCAAACCAACATATCCTAATATCTTAAATGCAACAAATTTGAGGGTATAGTAACTCAAATAAATGATCTGCTTCTATAGTTGAAAACTACTTTCATTCATACTAATTTTCAACATACTCTCTTGAAATGTTTGAGCTTATATTTTTTCTCTAATTATTTGTACTCAAATAATGCTCTTTTGGACCTTTAAAGAAAACACAATTCTCACAAGATTTGTAGCTTCTAATTTATTACATTTAAGATATTAAGATATTGGGATTTGTCAAGATCATCTTGGAAATAACATTTGATCACCTTGAAATTTTTCATGTATTGCATTTGCATTTTCTTTGCCATTTCTTATAAGAGTGGTTCAAGATTGGGAACCACTTCAACATCTTTTGCATGGTTTAGAGGTAATGTCATTATGGAAGAGGCTCTAGCAAGGGAATGAGCCTCATGATTATGGTATTTACATAGAAGTAGAACTTGCCTTTTCAACTCCTTTCACTCAACTCTTCACTGAAGTTATTCTTAGAGTAGTGAGAATAACTACTACAAATTCCTAGGAGCCAAGGGACCTTGAACCTATGCTACATTTTCTAGAGACATGGGAGAACTTAATACTATATTTAGTACTTAATAATATTTTGAATGTTATAGGATGCCCAAATTAACATCAACAACAGATACTTGGGATCCTCACAGAGAGAGTGTGCCAATACATGCATGGTTACATCCTTGGTTTCCATTGTTGGGCTAACATATGGAGCCTTTATATCCAACCATTTATTATAAGTTGGGGAATGCACTTCATGCCTGACATGCAAGTGATGCATCTATATATGCAATTTTATCACCTTGAAAAATTGTATTTGATCCTGCTAGCTAGGAACAACTGATTGCTCATTTTATTGTACCTAATATGATGATAGTTCTATAGGAATTTTTAATCAACCCAACTGATCAGAAACTAGACCAATTTAACTATGTTATGGCTTATTTCTTTATGAAAATATCTTCTATGATATGTTTTTGTAAAATTTCTTACAAACTCTACCCATTTTTAATGGTCTAGATTATTTTTGTGTAGGATCTTGAGCTAAGTCGCTTAGCATTGGTTAAGTTTTATTGTTTTATTATTTAGATTCTAGAATATGTATGCAACTGGATCAATTTTTTTTTTGTGCTAATATGCAATAAGCATCTTCAAAAAGATCTCTCTGTATATATAAAGACTACAAGTTGTGCAATTTGTCATGTATTGCATCTGTATTTGATTTTCCATTGCTTATAAGAGTGTTTCAAGGTTGGGAACCACTTATACATCCTTTTCATGGTTTAGAGGCAATGTCATTGTGGCAAAGGCTTCTACAAGGGAATAAGCCTTGTGATTATGGCATTTACATAGAAGCAAAACTTGATTCTTCAACTCCTTTCAATCAACTCTTCACTGAAGTTATTCTTCCAATAGTGAGAATAGTTGCTACAAATTCCTATGAACCAAGGAACCCTAAACATATGCTACATTTTCTAGAGACATGGGAGAAGTTACTACTAGATTCATTACTTCATAACATTGTGTATCATATAGGATGCCCAAATCAACAACAACAATACATATTTGGGATCGTCTCAGGGAGAGTGTGCCAATACATGCATGGTTACATCCTTGATTTCCATTCTTGGGCCATGGAGCCTTTATATCTAACCATTCATTATAATTTGGGGAATACACTTCACACCTAACATGCAAGTGATGCATTTGCATAAAAAAATTTATCACCTTGAAAAACTATATTTGATCCTGCTAGCTAGGAACAACTGATTATTCATTTTATTGTACCTAATTTGATGATAGTTCTAGAGGAATTTGAAATCAACCCAACTAATCAACAACTAGAAAAATTTAAATAGGTTATGACTTATTTCTTTCTAAAAATATGTGATATGATTTGTTTTGCAAATTTTCTTGTGACCTGTGCCCATTTTTCATGGTCTACATTATTTTTGTGCGAGATCTTGAGTTAAGTCACTTAGCATAGGTTGAGTGAGTTTCATTGTTTTATTATTTAGATTCTGGAATATGTATGCAGCTAGATCAATTTTTCTATTGTGTTAATATGTAATAAGCACCTTCAAAATGATCTCTCTCTACATAAAAAGACTAGGTTATAGCTTGTTTCTTTCTAAAAATATCTTCTATGATATGTTTTTGTAAATTTTCTTGCAAACTTTTCCCAATTTTTGTGGTCTACAATTTTTTTGTAGAATCTTGAGCTAAGTCACTTAGCATGGGTTGAGTGTGTTTTATCATTTTATTATTTAGATTCTAGAATATGCATGTAGCTAGATCAATTTTTCTATTATGCTAATATGTAATAAGTACCTTCAAAAAGATCTCTCTGTATATATAAAGATTGGGTTATGGCTTGTTTCTTTCTAAAAATATTTTCTATGACATGTTTTTGTAAAGTTTCTTATGAACTCTACCCATTTTTCATGGTATGCATTATTTTTGTGCAAGATCTTGAGGTGAGTTGTTTCGCATAGATTGAGTGAGTTTTATTGTTTTATTATTTGGATTTAGGAATATTTATGTAGCTGGATCAATTTTTCTATTGTGATTTGTTATGTAATAAGAATCTTTAAAAAAAAAATCTCTGAATATATAAAGATATACATGTTTAGAAGGAAATATAAAGACATACATGTTTAGAAAGAAAAGAAAAGAACATTTACATAGGTACCTCTTCTCATCCTTGAAAAAAATTATAGATTAAGGGTACATAGATCACAAGGGCACAACATGGAAATGAAATTGCAAAGCTACAAGGGCATGGAAATAAAATGTAGAGATCACAAGGGTACAATAAAGAAATGCACCAATCACTAGGCCACGGAAACATTCATAGCTCTCCACCCTCATTTGAAGCTCACCACCATTTTTGTGCATAACTCTCTACAATAAAAATAAATGGGGAATGATTTGTCATTTTTTTATAATGCTCATGCAGGCATTGTAACTGTGGTGGTTTCGGGGACAATTGCAAAAAAATATGAAAATAACCACAAATTACACTGTTGTCACCAATTGGCATTGCAATTTGACCCCAAAAGTTGTACTATATCAACCTTAATTTTTTTTAACCATATGAGTAATATAATAAAAAGCCACAACAAGATACTCATACACAATAACACTAGATATATTAACTAGAGAAACCCTTGATCAGAGGGAAAACCTTGGTGGCGATGGTACCCACAAGATGATGTACTTATATAAATATTCCTTGTTAGAGGATGGATCATGTTAGGATCCTATAACAATAATTAGTACATATCAATCCCTATTAGGAGACTTTGAATCCTTATTAGGAGATTCCAACCCTTTTAGGAGTTGTGCCAACCTTATTGGGACTTGTAGAAGACAGTTGACCACAGTCCAAATAGCTTCAAGGTTAAGACCAATGAACTCATTGTCTAAATGTATTATCTTCAACAAAAGGTTACAATACACTTGCAGTGCAAGCTCAACAGTGACAATAGAAGACTCCAATAGCAACTCATAGTACCAACAACACACTCTCTCACATCACTTCTCTTCGTAACCCTAAAAATGCTTATAACATGCACTTCACTTTAGGGCTACTCCCAAAGATAAACCGTATTAGGGTTTTACCATTCTCCGAGAAAATAGGAACCCTAAAAAAATTTTCCCCACTATTGGGGTAGAGTGTACAGTACTCCAATTTATTAGTTACCACATGTCTTTACCTATCATTTAATCTTCCTAACATAGCTCTTACGTGTCATAGGAATCTGTCATAGCTATTTTAGCCATGATCTCCTTACACATAATTCAAGATGTTGACACATCAACATTATTTGCAAAAAATACAATTTGCAAAACAAATAATAAGAATAGAAATTATACAAGGTTGAGAAACCTTATTCCTAACATTCTCCCACTTGTCGAACACCTTGTAAGAGCAACAGGAACATAATAGGAACTAACCGCTATAGGCCAAAAGGCCCATAAACTCCGAACACCATCTAAACTTCTCAGTGCCCACTGGTTTGGTTAATGCATCTGCAAAATTCTTCATAGTATCTACCTTTTCCAAATTTACCTTTCCATCTTTCACCATATCTCTCACAAAGTGATACTGCACATCAATGTGCTTTGTTCTGGCATGGAAAGTTGGATTCTTTGCAAGGCAAATAGCACTCTAACTGTCACACCCAATAGTAATCTATTTTGCATCAACATCAACATCAAAACACAATCTCTTAAGCCAAATTGCTTCCTTAAAAGCATGAGTAGCAGCCATGTACTTAGCTTCTATAGTGGAAAAAGCAACCACAGGTTGTCGCTTGCTCATCCAATTGATGGCACCACCAAACATAGTGAACACATAAGCACTAGTGGATCTCCTACGGTCAATATCACCTGCCCAATCTGAATTCACAAACCAATGAATACAAATTGAATGCGAAGATCCAGAAGAGTTACCATGATAACATATGGAGTAATATGATGTACCCCTCAAATATTTGAATACTCACTTAACTGCATCCTAATGTATCCATCCAGGATTAGCCATAAATTGACTTAGGACTCCCACTGCTTGGGCAATGTCTGGTCTAGTACAAACCATAGCATACATAAGACTGCCAATTGCACTAGCATAAGGTACTCTACTCATGTCCTCCACCTCACTAGGAGATTTTGGATAATCATATACAGATAACTTTGTTCCCATAGGAATAGGAACACATAGTTGTCTACAATTTGCCATGCTAAACCTATCCGACACAGACTTCACATACTTACTCTGACTCAACCAAAATTTTTTGTTAGACCTGTCTCTACTGATTTCCATACCCAAGATGTACCTAGCTGCCCCAAGATCTTTCATCTCAAACTGTGCTGACAACTGAGATTTAAAATCAGAAATCATACCCTTACCCTTCCCAAACAACAACATATAATGCAACAATAAGAAGGCGATCATTTTCAATTCTAAAATAAACACAATGATCTAATTTGGATCTTACAAATCCAATTGACAACACAAAGGCATCAAACTTAAGGTAACGCATCCTAGGAGATTGCTTCAAACCATATAGAGATTTCTTTAATCTGTAAACTAAGGATTCTTTACCTTTAACAATGTAGTGCTCAGGCTGTGACATATAAATCTCTTCCTCCAAATCACCATGAAGGAAAGTTGTCTTCACATCCATCTATTCTATCTCTAAATCATATGATGCAGCAAGAGATAACAGAAATCTAATGGATGTCAACTTTTCAATAGGAGAGAATATTTCACCATAATCTATTCCCTCTACTTGTGAATACCCCTTTGCAACCAATCTAGCTTTGTACCTTTCAACATTACCATCTGCACAGAATTTATTCTTGAACACCCATTTATAGCCAACCGATTTTCTCCCTTTAGGAAAAGGTACAAGGTCCCATTTTTTTTTTTTCTCTAATGAAGACATCACATCATCCATAGCCTCAATCTAGGAACCTGCATCTTCCATGCCCAAACCTCTTTCATAGATCTAGGCTCATCAGTGTTAGTAATCAAAGAAAAAGCACAACTGGAATCTAACATAGAATAACCAAACCTTTCTGGTTCCTTTCTTTCTCTCATGGATCTCCTCAAGGGTTGAGGTTGAGGTTGTTCTTCCTCTTCTTCTGAACTATCAGAGCTGCTAGAGCTCTCCTCATCATTAGACCAAACATGGTCTCTCTGTTCAGTCTTCTCAGGGGTAGGAAGCAACTGAACAACATCTTTTTCCTTTTCTTTTTCATCTGGTTGTACCACAATAGGAGAAGATGTTAGCTCTCTAAAAATAACATTTCTACTATACAACACCTTACTAATCACAGGATCCCAAAGCTTGTATCCTTTCACACTAGCACTATACCCAATGAAAATACATTTAATAGCTTTTTTTTCTAACTTAGATCTTTTCTCCTTTGGAACATGTGCATAAGCTTCACAACCAGAAACACAAAGATGTCTAATTGAAGGCTTCTTACCAGACCACACCTCCATGGGTGTCTTACAAACAAGGGCTAATGTAGGAGATCTGTTAACTAGATAGCAAGCAGTGGCCATAGCTTTGGCCCAAAACCTTTGTTCTAAACCAGCTCCACTAAGCATACTCCTAGCCTTCTCCATCAGTGTCCTATTCATTCTCTATGCAACTCCATTTTGTTGTGGGGTATAAGGAGTTGTCTTATGCCTCTCAATACCTTGTTCTTTACAGAACTGTTCAAACTCTACTAAGCAAAACTCACCATCATTGTCAGCTCTCACACACTTAATCTTCTTACTAGTTTGATTCTCTACAAGGGCTTTAAATTCCTTGAATCGACTAAAGACCTGTGTCTTACTTTTAAGGAAATAAATCCATGTCCTTCTACTATAATCATCTATGAAAGATACAAAAAATATAGACTTGGAGATTGAAGGAACTTTTACAGGACCAAATACATCAGAATGAATAAGATCCAAAACATCAGAAGATTTGTGAGAACTAGAGTAAAATTAAACACGATTTTGTTTACCATAGAAACAGTGTTCACAGAAGTCAAAATCAAGATTGTAATCATTTAACCCCTCAACAAGATTTTTATTTTTTAGGGTTCTGAGACCCTTTTCACCAATGTGACCAAATCTCAAATGCCATAACATTGTCTTTTCTGCAAGAAGCTTACCTTCCAAAGTGTTTGCATTGCCATCAGAACTAATAACCATAGTATTCTTCATTGCTCATTTAGATGGTGAGGATGAAGAACTATTACATAGAGGAATACATGCATCTAGCTGAAATAAGGTACCTCTCCTAGTACCCCTTGCAAGCACTATCGATCCTCTCATCATCGTGTATCCTTCTTTCGAAAAACAACTTGCACACCTACATAATTTAGTATACTTATAGATAATAGGTTTCATGTTAAACCTGGAATGTGCATAACTCCATTAATTCCCTTTACTCATCCATCAGGAAATTTGATAGCGACCCTTTCACATCCAACTATCTTTAGGTAAGAATCATCACCCAAGTACACCTTTCCACCATCAAAATTTTCATATCTTGAGAACCAGTTTCGATGAGAGGTCATGTGAAAAGATGCACCTGAGTCAACCAACCACACATCATCAGATGCATGGGCTACCAAAGCTATGATGAATGCATCGCCATCTTCTTGGGATTTTTTAGAACCAGAATCTAAGGCTTTCTTCTTCTTCTTAGGCTCTTTACAGTCTTTACGAAAATGGCTAGTCTTATCACAGTTCCAACATTTTTCCTTGGACTTATTGGAAGTCTTTGACTTCCCACAAGATTTGGATCTACCCTTATTGTCATTTTTCTTCCCTCTTTTCGTGGATCTCCCATGAACAGCAAGGGCTTCTTTTTCTGAAACAGAAGCCTTTCTCTGCATCTCCTCTGATAGCAGTGAAGACACCACATCATCCATTTTGAAGGTGACTAATGTGCTTCCAAAATCCATCACAAGATGGTCCCATGAATCTGGTAAAGAACACAAAAGTGTGTACCAACAATCCTCCTCCTCTAACTTGACACCAGCTGATGTCAACTATGCAGCCAATAGATTAAATGCATTTAAATGATCTGTTAAGGATCCACCTTCCTCCATTTGCAGAGAATACAACTTCTTCCTTAGGAACAACTTGTTCACCAAAGATTTGGCCTGATACATGGCCTCAAGTCTCTCCCACAAACTATATGCAATTTTCTCATCTAGAACATTCAGAAGAACTGCATTGGTTAAACAGAGTCTTATGAGACCCTTAGCTTTATGGTCTTTGATATCCCAATCTTCTTGAGCTACAGTTGCTGGTCTTGTAGCACTTGTAGTCACTTCCCATAGGTCACGATCTTCCAACATGTCTTCCATCTTGAGTTTCCACAACTCGAAATTAGTGCCATTAAATTTCTCCACTTCCATTCTTCCATATGATGAACTCGCCATCTCAATCTGCAAATAAGATTCAGGATGTTCTGCACAAGACTCCCACTCAACTTGAGATTAGCTCAAAAAACCCTACCCAACAACTAGGATCAAAATTTGATCAAGATCTAATACCAATTGTTGGGCCTACTTGTTGTTGCACCAAAAGCTATGACTGTTAGTGAACATTGAACACCACATAATTAACCACCTGTGGGCAGGGGAGCGCATCGCATCACCCAACACTCCTATCAACCAAACATCTTCTTCTTTTTATCTTGTAACCAAATCACAAAATTGGCATCCAATAATCCCTTGGATCACTTACTCGCATTTAGTAAACACTCTACTCCTTTTCGCACTTTATACTTCATACAATGATCACAACACATTACAAACAAGGAAACCATCTTTCCTTTATACCTTATCTTCAAAATTATCTCTTGATTCAGCCTTGAGGCTTTCCCAATTAATAATAATAAGATAATTAATTAATTACAATTACAATAGCATTGTTAGCTCATAGTCTATACAAAACTTCACACATGCAATACTAGGTCTTGTACATCCACTAACATCATCATCCAACTATCCTCTATCACTGGCTAACTACACATCTTCTCATTATATCTCAAATGAAAGATGTAATACAAACATTAGAAATTTCTTTCTAAGCACTCTGCCTTTGAATTGCACTAAGTAAATCAAGTATACCTTTTTAAATCTTTGACTTATGTCCTACACATTGAACCATACCATTAGGATATTATTCTAAACATTTCCATGACTGCACATTACTAGACAAGAAAAACCTTGTTCGTATAACTAGGATCTCTCTCTACTAATCTGTTAGTCTTTATAGACTTACTGTTATGTTTACATCAATAATAAACATAGTCATGAATGCAACATGTCAATACTTTCCAATGCTTAGAATACTCCCCCAATGTAGTATCATCAACATTCATGGTAACAAATAGTCAACTCACAAGAATCATCTCACACTGCATATCTAATTTCTCTATCTTGAAAAAGTCTTTGACCATTTCTTAAATAGGCTGAAAATAATTCCATTTCTACTAAAAGATACAAATGATTTACTAGTACCCTCTTTTCATAAATTCTCTCTTAAAGATACCTCCAAAAAACATCTCATAACTCTGTCATGTCTTCACATTTTTCCTACATAGTTAACTATATCATATATAGACATATCCAAATATATCCTTAAGTTCATGGAATTTAACTCACACTCTTCTAATTGCACTGAACACATCTTCCTTTGCAACTCTATTAATCTTCAAAGAATAACGTATATGTTAACATCAAGGATAATAACTGTCATGAATGAAACACATAAAATCTTAGTCATGTATCCAATATTGCTAAAATACTCCCCCATAGGAATATCATCATCATTCATGCTAACAATCTCATATTTTGGCATGGATGGAAAACATCTAAGTACCATGAAAATCAAATATATATATATATATATATATATATATATATATATATATATATATATATATATATATATATAAGACAATTTTTTATATGTACTACTCCCCCACAATTTTTTTAATTTTTTTTAAAGAGGGGTAAATGCTTTGACCTGGAGCTATGAACTAGTGATTCCACAAATGGGGGACCTCATCCCCATTAGATTTTAACCTTGATGGCAAGGATAATAACTCAACAACTTAACCATCAATACATGCCACTATTGGCACTCCCCCACAAAATATTGATACAAAAAGAATATTAAGATTGATTCAAGAAAAAAAAATTCATGTGTTACTCTCCCCTATTGATATCAATGACAAAGGTATCATTATGTAAATTCCATCATTTCTAAAATAATCTATTCAAGCTCTCAATAAAGTGTTCAAAAATATTGCTAAACACTTATACCAAGAATCCTTAATGGCTCAACTTAAGCATGGATACTCTCCCATAGGAGAGGCATTAACCATCCAACATAGACAAAAGAAATAGTGATTATCTACATACATAATTACTACAATCTCTATATCAATTACTTTAAAGAAGGTTTTGGCATAATCACAAGCATGCCTCTTAAATACTCAAATATATCCTTAGCCAAAGGTTTTCTAAATATGTCTTATATCTTCTCCTTTGTGCTAACATATTTCAATCTAATCTCTTTCTCTACTACCTTATCTCTTAAAAAGTGACACTTAATTGAAAGTTTCTTTATCTTTGAATATAAAAGTGGATTCTTTGACATACTCAATGTACTTGAGTTATCACAATATTTGATAATAGGCTCAATAAACTCAATTCCAAAATCATTCAATGTCTCCTTCATCCAAATAATCTTATTAGAATTATTTTTTACTACTATATATTCTACATTTTCTTTGTTCTATGAAATGCAATCCTATTTCTTTCTTAGCCAAGAAACTAATCTTCCTCCTAAGAAGAATGCTCCACCATTGCTTCTCTTTCTATTATCTACACTTCCTTCCCAATCAACATCAATATATGCACACAATATGAAATCATGTGATCTATCATACCATAAACCATAGTTAGGAGATCCTTTTAAATATATAGTTTTTACTACTACTATAAGTCATGTCTCTTTAGGATCTTCTTAAAATTTTGCCACAATTCCAATTGCATTAGCTATATTAGGTCTAGTATGTGTCAAATGTGTCAAATACTATAATCCACCAATCATAGATTTGCATATTATTTTTTCTACACTAGGGGATTAATCTTTTCTAGATAATTCACATCTAGTTACCATAGGTTAACAATTCTCTAATCCAATTCTCTTTTAAAAATCCTTAAGATACTTACCTGGTGATATGAAAATTTGATCCTTGCTCTACATAATCTATAATCCCAAGAAGTATTTCATCTCTCCAATCATACTCATCTCAAATTCTTTCTTCATTTCTTCTAAAAATGTCTTACTATCTTCATCATTACCTTTCGAATCCCAAATTTGTCTAATTCTTATAATATAATCTTGCATACTAGGCTCTAAGTGCTTGTTTCACTCCATATAATGCCTTCTTCAATTTGCAAACCATATCCTTTATATTTGTCAAAGGAAAACCATTAGGTTGTTCAATGTATACTTCCTCTTCAATTTTCCCATTCAAAAAAATTGACTTAACATCCATTTGATAAACTTTGAAGTTCTTATTAACTACATATGCTAAAATTATTCTCACTTCCTATATTCTAGCAACAAGTACAAATTTTTCTTCAAAATTAGTTCCTTCTTACTATTAATATATCTTACAAACCATTATTACTTTGTTTCTCACAACTTCACCTTGTTCATTCATATTTTTTTGTAAATACCCATTTAGTTTGAATAAAATTCTCATCTTTAGATCTAGGAGTGAATTCCCAAGTCTTGTTCTTTTCAATCTTCTCTAATTACTCTTTCATAGCTTTTATTCAAAAGTCATATTTACAAGCTACATCAACATTCTTCGGTTCAACTTGAGAAATTAAACACAATTCTTTACTAGCCTTATTTCTTGTCATAACTCCTTTGTTCATACTTCCAAGAATCTCTTCCACATGGTGATTCTTTGTCACATCTTTTTAGGTATTACTTGCTCGATTCTTAGTTCTTCTCTAGGCTCAGATCTAGATACTTCTCTTTATTCTTCTCTTTTTAATTTATTCTACAAATAATTCTATGTTTCATAACATAATTCCTACTCAACATTCTATTTGTTAGTCCCTTGATTATTCTCTCCATTAGAATCATAATCAAGCATCCTTTCTTGAATAAATTTTCACCAACTCTCACATTAGCACTTTAAATAATAGTATTCAATCTTTGATTAAAACATCTATATGATTTACTTTCATTGAATATCCAAGAAATATTTCTTCATCACTTCTAGAGTTAAAATTTCCAATACCATCATCCCTCTTCATATATCATTTACTACCAAAGATTCTAAAGTATTTCATAGTAGGTGTATGCCCAAACCAAATTTTATAAGGTGTTTTACTAGTACCTTGTCTAATATGCACTCTTCTCATAGCGTATATTGTGGTATTCATTGCTTCTCTCCAAAAGATGTGTGATACATTATTCTCAAACAATATTTATCTAGCTACTTGTGTCATTGATATGTTCCTTCCTTTTGTTATCTCATTCTGTTGTTGAGTCTAAGGGGTTGAAAGATGTCTCTTTATACCATTATCCTCACCATAGTTGTTGATTTTATTTGAAATAAATTCTACACCTCTATATTATAATAAGAATTTAATCTTCAAGCTAGATTCATTCTCAACTCTACTCTTAAATATCTTGAATTTCTTAAAAGCTTCACATTTATCTATAAGAAATGCAACCCACATCATTCTAGTGAAATAATCAATAATAAGCATAAAATACCTTTCACCATATAAAGCTCTTGTTATTGTAGGACCACTCATATCTATATGCACAATCTCTGACTTTGTTGAAGTAGTAAACATGTCACTTTGAAATAAACTTTTCTTCTTCTTTTACAACATACATCCTTTGCACACCATATTAGTAGGTTTCACAATCTTAAGAAAATCTCTAACTACATATGTAGTACTCACCTTTATAATTTTATCAAAGTTGATATGACAAAATCTCTTATGTGATAACCAATTGTCATCCACTTTATCAACCAAACATTTCATTTTAGTAGGGTTCAACTAAAACATGTGACCTCTTGTTCTTGTATTAGTACCAATCAATGTACCATTATTATCCTTCATAGTGCAACTCTTTTCTATAAACTAAAATTGATATCCCTTGTCAATAATTTGTCCAACATTCAAAAGATTATGTTTCTATCCATCCACAAAGTAAATATCCTTAGTATGAGTCTTTCAATCAATAGTAATAGATCCTTTTCCTTTTATGTGACATGCTGCATTATTTCCAAATCTAACTATTCTACCATCATAACTATTGAATTCAAAAAAAAATTTCATATCTCTAGTCATATGATGGGAAAAACCACTATCTATAATCCAATTAGACTTTTTCTTCTAAATTTGTGCTACTAGGGCTTTATCTTCTTTTAATTCCTCTTTTATTTTATTTTCATGGATTTATTATTTAATAGCAAAAAATACTATTGCATCATCCTTTTTAGGATTAAACCATGAACAAAAATAATAATTACATGTGAATATAACCAATATCAAAAAATAATAGATCACATAGAAAAGAATACAAGACACCAAGATTTAACATGGTTCACCCAATCCATGGGCTACATCCACCACAGAAAAAGTCTGATATTATTATGATCCAATAATTACAACCTAATTTATGTAATCCCTTACGGCTTAATACCACCACAAGAACCAATTTCATACCACAACTATCAAATAATCCCTAACCCTAAG
The DNA here is from genome assembly GCA_028749045.1 of Cupressus sempervirens. Taxonomy (NCBI): domain Eukaryota; kingdom Viridiplantae; phylum Streptophyta; class Pinopsida; order Cupressales; family Cupressaceae; genus Cupressus; species Cupressus sempervirens. Next base: position 67,008,057 of record CM053788.1, read on the forward strand.
CTCTTTTATACAAGTATTTTTACCACTTTAGGGTTATAATTAATAATTATATGTTAGCCCAAAATCTTGATAAAATAGGGCCCAAAACTTTTTTTGGGTCGATGCCCTGTGCCCCAAAGAATTTATGAAGTATGTATAGTAGTTTCTTGATTAGTCACCACAATCTAACAATCTCCCACTTGGGGACTAATCAGACTCCACACTAAACAACAATCTCCCACTTGGAGATTGATCCTGTAGCTATGTCGCTACTCCATGAGGCTCCCACTAGATCAAACCACCCTGGACTCTACTGTTCTTTTATTCATGTTCTATCTAGAAGACCAATCAAAGCTGAAGAGGAGTTTAGCTTCTCCCTTGTTACTACCTTTGTCAACATATCTACTAGATTTTCATTTGTATGTATCTTCTCCAGCTTTAACTATCCATTCTCCAAAATTGATCAAATGAAATGGTACCACAACTATATGTGTTTGGTCTTTGAATGTAGAGCTGAATTCTTTGCAAGATGAATGGGACTCTAACTATTTGTGAACAAATAATTATCCTTTTGAGGATGTCCCAATTCTTCTAAGAAGAACTAAAGCCATATCATCTCCTTGGCTACCTCTGTAGCAGTAACATACTCTGCCTCTATAGTGGATAGAGCATTAATCTTCTATAACCTAGAAACCCATCTCATGGCTACACCACCAATAGTAAAGACATAACCTATAGTACTCTAACTAGTATCAATATCCCCTACTAAATCTGAGTCAACATAGCCCTACAAATTAGTAGTAGATCTCTCAAAGTGTAGACACTTATTGTATGTTCCTCTCAAATATCTGAGAATACATTTGACTGCATTCCAATACTCAATTCTTGGATGACTCATGTCTACTAATGACTCCCATGGCATGTACAATATTTGGCCTTTTACACACCATAGAATACATCAAGCTTCCTACACATATAGCATAGGGTACCTTGGACATCTTATCCTCCTCTTCTTGTGTCTTGGGACACATATCCTTAGTCAACTTCAAATGACCAGGTAAAGGTGTGCAAATAGCTTTAGCATTCTCCAAAATAATAAGCCTGAGATAGCATCAATGTTTTGTTCTTCCTATCTCTACAAATCTTCATACCAAGGATTTGTTTTTTTGCCCCCAAATCTTTCATAGCAAATGCATGTGCTAACTAGCATTTTAGCCCCTTAATATGATCCATGTTAGACCTAGCTACAAGCATATCATCAACATATAAACATAAAATAATGTAGTTTTCATCATTCAACCTCTTAAAATAAACACAATGGTCTAAATGACACCTAAAATATCCATGCTCATGCATAAAACTATCAAATTTCAGATACCATTGCTGAGGTGCTTGTTTCAAGCCATATAAACTTTTCTTCAATTTGCACACTAAGTTCTCCTTACCTTTGATCTCAAATCCACATGACTGAGCCATATATATCTCTTCATCCAAATCACCATGAAGGAATGTTGTTTTAACATCAAGCTACTCTAAATGTAAATCTTTAGTAGCCACAATACTTAAAACAATATGGATAGAAGTCATCTTAACAATAGGAGAAAATATTTCATCAAAATCAATGCCCTTTTTTTGTGCAAATCCTTTTACAACTAACCCGGCTTTAAATCTTTTCTTACCTCCATCCTCTTCTTTTAACCTATAAACCTATTTATTCTATAAAGCTCCTTTTACCTACAGGCAACTTGCATAAATCCCATGTCTTATTCTTCAGCAAAGAGTCCATTTTTGTCTTTCATTGTAGATTCCCACTGAATCTTAGTATCCACTTGCACAACTTCATCATAACATTTAGGTTCACCAGAATTTGTTAGTAAAATAGAATACAAAGAGGGAGAAAATCTTTCTAGAGGTCTAATTTTCCTTGTTGACCATCTAACATTCACCAGTGTGTGTGGTATTTTTTGTTGCAGTTGTTGCACGTCCTGAGGAATGGCTGAAACATCATCTTTTGGAGTATCATCCAGCACTACATAATCATCTCCTTTCTTCTCATGTTGCTACAATAGATCTTTGTACAATACTTTCTCATTGAATATGACATCCCTGCTTCTTACAATTTTATGATTTTTAAAACCCCAAAGCCTATAACCAAATTCATTAATGCCATATCCAAAAAATACACATTTTTTTGACTTAGCTTCTAGCTTGGTTTTCTTTTAGAATCTAAATGAGAAAATGCTTCACAACAAAGGGTTTTGAGAAAAAAATAACTCACCTTTTTATTAGTCCATGCTTCCTCTAGAATACCACAACCCAAAGAAGTAGAAGGACCTCTATTAATCAAATATATAGTAGTATTAACAGCCTCCACCCACATGTATAAGGGAAACCTAGCATGTAGCCTCATGCTCCTTCCATGCTCCATTATAGTCCTATTCATGCGTTTAGCCACTTCATTTTCTTGTGGAGTCCTTCGAATAGTTTTCTATCTATAAATACCATTAGTGAAGAAATAATCTTCAAATTCATGACTGCAATACTCACCACCATTATCAAATCTAAGACATTTTAATTTCTTACCCATCTCATTTTCTACCAAGCATTTCCATTTTTTAAAATTTTGAAATACATCAGATTTCTATTTAAGGAATTAAACCCATAATTTTCTAGTTGCATCATAAATAAATGTAACATAATAATGAGAGCCACTAGGGGAAGATACTTGAGCCGGTCCCCATACATCGGTATGCACAAGCTCTAATTTCTCCTTATTGTTTTCCTTCCCAATCTTCACAAAACTCACTCTCTTTTATTTTTCATACACATAACTTTCATAGAAATCCATATTAACACATTTTAGATGTGGTAAAACTTTCTTTGAATGAATTACTTTCATACCTTTCTCACTCATGTTCCCAAGTCTATTGGGCCACAGTGTTGTATCAAAATTTACAGCAACTATTTGTTCTCCTTGCTCAACTGTGGCAACTGTTCTTGAACATTCATTTTTCTTTGAAATAATTAAAATAGAAGGAACAATATGACCTATACAAAGATATAAGGTTCCTAATTTCACACCTTTTGCTACTACAAGGGAACATTTTGAAACCTTCCAATTTTTATCATAAAAAGTAACTACACAACCCTCATCACTGAGTTGCCTTGCTAAAATTAAATTCGTACTCAACCTTGGAAAATTTCTTAACTCATGTAGTAGCTAATGATTCCCATTCTACAACTTAATCATAACTTTTCCCTTTCCAACAATCTAACAGGGTTCATTATCCCCCAAATAAACAAGTCCAAAATCCCCTTAGACATAATCAATGAAATAACCTCTGTCAGGTGTAGCATGAAGTGAAGCCCCAGAATCTAAAACCCATGAATCATCAACACATTCTAAAGATAGAAGAAAAGCATCCTCTTTAGATTTTTTACTTACCACATTTGCCTCCTTGTCTCAATCTAGTTTATCTCCTTCATTTTTCTTTTGATTCTAACAATCTTTCTTTTTGTGCCCTGGTTTCCCACAATACCAAAAGTCATTTGGTCCTCTCGATTGAGACCTCCTCCCCTTTGAATTTCCTCTTGATTTCCCATAATTTCTAAAATTACTTCCTTTCTCAATCGTTCTGCCCCTACTATGTGCATTCAAAGCACTTTCTAATGTAGATCCACCTAAGGTTTTTCTATGTGTTTCCTCACTCAAAACAACACTGATCACATCATCATATTTTAGGGTACTAGATCTAGGAATAGAATTACTCACAGTCATTACCAAACCATTCCAGCTTTCAGGAAAAGAACACAAAATCAAGAGAGCCCTAATTTCTTCATCAAAATTGATACCCATAGAAGATAACTGACTTGTAATAGTATTAAACTCATTTAAATGATCTACAATAGATCCACCTTCTGCCATTTTCATATTAAATAAATGCTTCATGAGAAATACCTTGACTAAAGCAAAGAGATTTTCATACAATTTTGCTAGGGTTTGCATCAATTCTTCTTTTGTCTTCACTTTTGTAATATTAAATGCCACTGATGGTGCTAGGCATAAGTGAATGCTTCCAAGTGCCTTTCTATCCAAAAGATTCTATTTGTCATTTGAAATAGATCCCTGATTCTTGGCTTTGTCTTCCAATGAATTCCATAAATCCTTCTGATACATATAATCTTCCATTTGCATCTTCTATAACTGAAAGTTCTACCCATTAAACCTATCAACCCTCATCTCACCCTCCTCTTCCATCACTCCCACTCAACCATGAAACTTTCCTGTAGAGGATAACTGAAAAAAACCTTGCTCTGATACCACTTGTTAGGATTAAACCATAGACAAAAATAAAAATTACATGCAAATATAACCAACATCAAAAAATAATAGATCATACAGAAAAGAACACAAGACACCAAGAACAAGTTAATTACAATCCATAATCCCTTACAATTCAATACCGCCGCAAGAACCAATTTTGTATCACAACTATCAAACAATCCCTAACCCTAAGCTCTTTTATACAATTATTTTTACCACTTTAGGGTTCTAATTAATAATTACATGTTATCCCAAAATCCTAATAAAATAGGGCCCAATTTTTTTTTTGCAGTATGTATAGTACTTTCCTGATCAGTCACCACAATCTAACAATCTCCCACTTGGGGAATGATGAAGCTCCACACTAAACAACAATCCTCACTATCACTATCATCTAAAAAATTCATCATCTTAAAATTAATTGCATCTTCCTTATTTTTAAGAAAAAGTCTTTAGGTATTCTTGACTTGTAAGGCTTTCTAGGCTTAAACTTCTTTTCTCTTTTAGCATATTTAGAAGAATAATGGCCAAGTTCTTTACATATTCAACAAACAAGAATTTTTTTACCTTTAGGTTCTCTCTTCATAATTAGGTAAATTCCTTCATTAATCTTCTTATCTTCTTCTTCCTTTGTTTCTTGACTACTACTAGCGTAATCTTCACTTGTACTCACACTTCTTGCTAGTGTAGGTCTATCCTTTTGTATGTTGAAAGTAGTTTCTAATCTAGGAAAATATCCATTTTTCCTCATCCATAATTCATATGTTTGTAACCTCACAAAAAGAGTCTCTCATGTAAATTTAGGTGTATAGGGAATAAATTATTCAATCATATGTGCCTTCTAATGAAAAGTAAGTGTCAACTTGTTCAAGATTTCCATATAATTTTATCTTCCATCTTTTCACCTCCACATACTCATGAAATATGGGTAAATGATTTTGACTCAAAATACTACATAGTTAAATTTTGATAGCAATATGACAATTTGAATTTTGATAGCAATATCACAATTTGATTTGTTGTGGAAGATATCTCCTACTTATAATTCTATTTCTACTACAAGATCCAATTGATTTACTAGTACTCACTTTCCATAAACTCTCTATGAAATATACCTCCAGAAAACATCGCATAACTCTATCATGTCTTTACATATTTTTCTCCACAATTAACTGTAGCATATATAGACATATCTAAATATCTCCTTAAGTGCATGGAATCAAACTTGTAATCCTCTAAGTGTACAGAATGCATATTCCTTTGTAAATCTAGGAAACTTCAGAGAATAATGTATATGTTGACATTAATGATAAACAATGTCATGAATGCAACACATAAGCACTCAATCATGTCTCTATAAATGATAAAATACCCCCCCATAGGAATATCATCAAAATTCATGCTAATAAGGATGCATTATGTCCCTGCAAGCCAAGACCCAAAATATGTCCTAGATCCTAGAAATCAAGTATAGTTTGTGGAATATGACTATTATAGTGAAAAAAATATATTTGAATGATTGAATGAAGGAAAGGGAGGACCTAGATGGTTAGATCCTACCTTGAGCTTTATGCCAAGAAAATAGGAGCTTTAAAGAGGATCAATTAGGTCTTACCCCAATTCCACCTAGGAGAAATGAGAAGAAAGGGAATAAAGGAGGATTGATGCAAGGAGATTATTACATCACATTAAATAGGTTCTAAACATTCATTAAATTTAAGTGCTTCCAATTTAAGATGGTACATTTAGTCCCTACTTTAGCGAGAGTGTGGAATTGATCTAAAATTTTAGTAAAGTAGAAAAAATGACATAAGATAATCTTATTATAATCAAGGAGACAAAGAATTCATCAAGCCCCTAAAGGGGTTGAGTCTTTGGTAACTCTAAAATCACAATAAGAGAGAAATCACTACCTAAAAGAAGTAGAGAGAGAAGGGGTATGACAAATGATCCAATGAGAAATGCACACCCCATTTGAATTGTAGAAAAAATAAAAATGTGTTACCCTTGCATGGGACTTAACATGTTGTGCTTGATTGTGTTACCTACATATGAGATTTAGAAAATTCATATGCATTAACCATATATAAAATTTAGCATAGGTGTTTAGATGCATCACCCATGTATGGGACTTAGCAACCTTTTATGCATTACCCACATATGATATTTAGCATATATGTGTGTGAAGAGGAGAGAGAGAGAGAGAGAGAGAGAGAGAGAGAGAGAGAGAGAGAGAGAGAGAGACCCAATGTTAAAGATTCCTACTCCCTAAATTGAATGTGTGTATGAAGAATCCATTCTTTAGGATTGTGCATAATCCATAAAAGGGTTCACAAGATGTGTAGAAAAAAAGGGATGAAGTAGAAATGCATAGATTTGAAGATAAAATAAAAAGCATACAAGGGTATAAGGCTAAAGTATGCTAAGCTATACTCATAATCTATATTTACTACTCTGTGATTTGAAAGAAGAATGAGCAGAGAATATGCCCCCACGTTAAAGTCATTTCTAACACTTTCATAGGAGCAATGGCTTTAACTAAGTATACATACATTCACTAAGAGACATTTACAATATGAAATTCCCTCAAGAGAAGACAAATCATGGGGAAACTATGACCATCGGGCATGAAATATCATTTCTTAAAGAAAATAGAATGACCTGGAAAATAATGGAATAAAGACATGTAAGAATTACAAAGATGAGTCTTTTGGACTACCACCATGGAGACCAAAAATAATTAGTGCTACCATATCACAAATCCAAGAAGATAAAACAAGGATATAATAACAAATATTGGCACATGTATAACATAACATATAAAACATATAGAAGAAGTGAGACTCAAATAGAAGGATGATACAACATTTTGATTCCTTTACCACCTTGCACTAATGGAGCAACAAAGATCATCTAAAGAAATCTAAGAAAGCATATATAAAGAAAAATATGAGGGAAGCATATCACAATAACAAAATACATAAAAAGATACTATGCTAGAGAACTCACTCAAGTGAAATCCTCTCCTCACCTATCTTGATAAATAGTATGTAGAGATGGTGGACAACTTGTAAGAGAAGAAACATCCAACATAGTAGGAACAATAGCTTGGTCTAAAGTAGGACCCCCTTGAGAGTCACTATGCTCAAGAATAGATGTAAGCATCATATTCATGGAAATCATGTTAGGAAAATCAAATCAAGATCAATAATCTCATGCTCATCACTATCTAATGTGTCTTTTTCATAGAGATTAATAGAAGAAGAATCTAGAACATGAACATGATATTTATCTATCTCATTAGTATCATTGAATTCCTCTACAGACATGGGCTATTGAGAATCATGCATAAAAGCTTTAGAACAAGCCTAAAAATTCTTTCAACATTCATGAGCATATCAATTATGGATAATTTTACTAGATTTTTTTTTGGAATAAGAAGGAAGATAAAAAACAATAGGCTCTTTAGTACCATTACGATTAGTGTAAATAATTATTATTTACACTTTACTTAAGTTTACTTAGGATAAATGTATTATTTTATTATTTCTTAGGTTATACACCTATGAGTTTGTGTACTCTTATGAGTTTTCATATTAACAACACAAAAGTAAGCAACTCTAATTTAGCACATGGTATCTGCAACACTGGAGTTTGCATAATTAACCGAGTTGTCATGTTGACAACACATTTGTTCACACTCTCAATTTAGCACATGGTGTCTACAACATAATTTTATGTGCTACACCTTTGTAGGCTTATCCTCTCATCATTTCACTTACTCTTGTGCTTAATTGAGGATAATCCACTCCTAGTGGACATGTGCTTGGTTGTAAGACTTACCGATGTGCTAAATCCTAGACATTGTAGATGTATCTTAGAGGCCTTTATATTTAGGCACTTTTAGTGTACTATTACATCAATCAATTACAATAAATTGAATATCATAATATTATTATGATCATACTCTATTGGTCTATTTTGTGCTAGTTATTGTGCTTCTTGGGCTTGGGTGAATTTTTCCCTAAGGCAAATTCTTGGTAACAGAGCCATAGAGGCATCATTTCATAGCCATTGGAGACCAATCTTGCTTCACCTCTCTAAGGACACCTCAACTTAAATCTAGAATATTTGCAACTATTGGGAGTGTCTAGAGCCAAAGTTGACCCACCATTGCATCTGAAGTGTTGATTTAGTAAAATTTGACTATAAATTCACCTATGTTGGGCAATAGTCAAAATTGAGGCAAATTTTTTTTGCAAACCAGAACCCAAAGGTCCAATTTGTAGAATTGGTATGATCACTTTAGATCTTTGAATTTAATTTTTAGATCTACATATCTTATTATTTCAGCCTACAATTTCTCTACATTATTTTTTGGATCTCCATATTTTGTTTGAAATTTTTTGGCCATCAAGCCAGTAGGAGAGATTTTTGCAACTGAAGATTGGAGCTTGTTGGTGCTAATCAGATATTGGCATCATATTCAGAAGGTAAAAAAAACCCCAAGTTGACTTTTGTTTCACTAAAATTAGAAATCTGAGGTGAAAATTAGAGTAATTTAATTTTTGGAGGTGTAATGGTGGTGATTTAGGAAAAATAATTATAGAGGTGATTTTCAAACAACAATATCTCCCTCATACGAAATCCTTTTTGCGAGAAATTGTTTTTGTTTTGGGGTAGAATTTCATGATCTGCACATTGTTGCAAGATATTTGAGATCTCTATTCCTAATTTTTTCTGCAAATCACAAATCCCAATTTTTGCAACTTCAAATGCTTAGCACAGGCTCGTCTCGACACATAATGAGGTTACATCTTTTTTGAAAATGAACAATTTTTTGTCTACTTTCCAAATATATAATTAGTTTATAGGCTTGTGTGGACAAAATACCATTTTTAGAAATAGGTCCTTTCTTTGCATTATATTTCTTCAAATTATTGTATTTCTAAGCTACACTAGAAAGTTCTAGATTTGAACTATAAAAGGAGGTTGTAAACTAGAAAAATCAAAATCCACTAAGTCCATTTTGACAAAGTGGACCTTTGTAAATGCACTACATATAAAGTGCCAAATCATACATTAGGGGTGGTTGATTGATTATTTTTCATTTTTGGTGGGTTCATTGATTGGTCTCATGAGGTCGTGTCACATATGTCAGTCTAGTTTAAGACTGAAGTTGAAAACAAGGAACTATCCCAAATGGAGTGCTTTGATGCTTGATCATATAAGAGAAAATAAAGAAGAGTTTACTTATCTCTCCTTGAAGATATTGCCACCTAATCCTACTTGGAGACATCTTTCTACACTTATTGACTTTCTGTATTAGAGTATGAGTGAAGAAACTTTTGCTCCTCTTAGTATGGCAAGTTTTCCTCATGATGTTTGGATGGATCTTTAGGAAGCATATGGAGATCCTTTAGTCCCTCCATTTCTAGAGGATATTATATCTTCAGTCACTCCAGTTATGGTACCTCCAACTCCAAATGACATCCCACATCCTAATGCTCTTATTGATTCTACTGATCTAGTTCCACCCATAGATGCTCCTGATTCAATGCAACAAGTATTACCATGTCTTCCTACTTCAGCTTCATGGCTGTTTGTGGAGTCTCACATTGAAGATGTGGGAGACATCATAGATGACATTAATCTTCTCTTTGTTGAGGAGACTTCTTCACTCATTGCAAGGGCACACTTTGACCCTCAACCACTTGATTTTGTGACATGATTGTGGCTTCTTTATAATAGTTGGAGGAGGAATTTTACACTTATGAAAAGTCATATCACTCTTTGGAAATTGTATTCCAGTTTCCTCAAACATCATATTTTCTGCAAATTATTCCTATCAGTTGGACAGTGTTCTCTACTACACCTATGGTACCATTTCTTCCTACAAGGAGGACCATCATTTAGCTTTAATGGTGCAGCTTCTTCAGTCATTAAGAAGTTTCTTTTACAGGTGTGCCTACATCATTGAATGGGGGGGGACATTGCTTCTCTTGATCCTTCCTATCAAGATGCTTCATCATCTTTGGAGGTTGATCCAGCTTCATGCATAGACATGTTACCTTGTTTGCCGCCTTATTTTGGGCATCCACTAGATTTGTTTGTGGCATCTTCATTCATCAAGGACTTGTCAACATATGAGTAGAATTTAGAGGCAACATCCACACCATACTACATATGGATCCCTCTTCCATCTTCCTATCCACAATGGGAAGCATATTTGCACCTATACTTGGTATTTCTTCTTCCTAAAGGGAGAAATATTGTTTGTAGGCATTGGATTCTCTTTTTTCTCCAAGCACTTATCATTATGAGATCCTTCACTAAGGGGGGCATTTCATTGAGGGATTCTCTATTGTATATGCATGTTGTATGTCATAATGGGAGGGTCTTGATTACTGGACATCCATTCATACAAATTTCTTTATCATATGGTTTTTCCCATGAGGTTTTCCCTCTTTCTCCATTTACAAAAATATTTCATTGCATTGTACTTGGGTACCTAACATGGCCTAGTACCTAGGACCCATTATGCATTTCATTATAGCTTTTGTGTTCTTAAGTGCATTCCCCTAAGTTGCACTTAAGGGGGGATGTTAGTGTAAATAATTATTATTTACACTTTACTTAAGTTTACTTAGGTTAAATGTGAAGCCTCACCCTGACCCATCATAGCATGGATGTTTTATTTACATTTTGGATATTCAGGATCTAGATATTTTGACAGCTATTTGAGACTTGATGGACTGTGGATTATTTTATTTATGCATTTTGATACTTAGTAGTAGTGGTTTACATTATCATATGCACTTAGAACCTACTATTGTGTAGGAAATGGTTGAAAATATATGGATGCAATCTTATGAATTGATATTATTAGAATTTTGATGTGATGCTAAATGTTAAGTTGGTTATGGATAGATGCCAATTTGGTTATGATGCTTTATAAGATGAATGATTATGATATTCAAAGAAGCAATTATGATGAATTATGATACACTAGTAAATGATAAATTGATTTTGATATGCACATAGATGTTAATCTAATGGCTTATGTTATGTAGATTTCATATTCTAACATCTTGAATGATTTAAATAGGAAAATTTACTTGAATTATGATTATCACTATACACTTATATGTTATATACGTTATATGACTCCTTGGACTACTGATGCTCGAGTTTATTGTGTAGGAAGTGGAACCATTGAAATTCTTGGGGGAAACAAGTTCTAAACCTTGTGACATAGTTTAACCAAAGCGAATCTTTGGAAGATTCAAAAGCCTCACTGTGAAAGTAATTTTCTTCATAACTGCATGATTGCTTTCTTGCTTGTGAATATGTTTAATCATAACCTAGGTGCATTAAGGGCTTGTCAAGGAAAATGTAATGTATTTTTTTTATGTGTGTCACTTGACACTTGTATAGTCTATGTGTTGATGACATGTCACCTATGGTGTTGGTCTCAAGGTTACTCAATCTTGGTCCTCTTCCTTCTTTTCAAAATTAATGCTTAAGTACTCCCATTTGGGAGAGAGTGTTTGGATGGGTCACATCATGTTAGAATTCGAATTCAAACTTGACAAGGAGTTTAGGGGGTCTAAATGGGATCCTAAGGTGTTATTTTATTGTTAAAAAGCCACCCTAATGGTAGTATAGTAGGTTAGGGGCCTAAATTTAATTATTTTAATGTTTTCCTAGTCTTGGGAACCCCTTAAACAAGCTAACTTAGACCAATTCGAAATTTGGAGTTTTCCATGATAGAACCCTCACAACCCCACTTGGTCAACCTTCTTATTTTGGAAGAGAAACAATGTGAGAAAGGGAGGCTTGATGTTCTTACTAAAAATGGTTAGTGGTGAGTCTTTTAAGGGGGGAGTGACAAGTTAGTGGGTTGTTCACCCACTCTCTAATTTTAGAGACAGCTAAGTTTTGGAGGGAGATTAAGGGAGCTCTTCTACAACTATCCCTACCCTAGCTTGGACCAAGGTTAGTGACTTAAACATGTTCTTTTATTCTTTTCTTTAGTATGGATAAGAAAATCTGCAAGTGTGAAAGGTTATCAATGGAGTATTCATTGCATCATAAATCTTGTGTTATGATCTTGTCATTGTGTTGAGAAGGAGTGAATGTGCCTTGTGCTTTTGGGATACTTTCTTGGTTTTGTTTGTTGTTCTTCCTTTGTTTTGTGGTTGTTTTCTTGTTTGAATGTGAATGTTGAATGTGATTTTGGGTGTGAAGACTTCACTCACCCTTGGAAGGGTAGAGAAGCCTTGGGTGAAGGGCATAAGTTGGGCTCGACATTGTAGGAGAGAAAAGAATTTTTTTTTTTACCTCATCATGAGGTTTGTTATTATCATGGAGCATGGGCTCCATCATGGCCATGAATCTTGTTGTTGGGAGGTATAAGGAGGTTGGTGGAGGAAGGAAAGGTGGTTTTTTTGAAGGCCTTGAGAGGCAATGCATTGGCAATATGATATTTATGTTGTTAGAATCTCTCCTCCTTGAAGAGCCCTACTTCACCCAATGTTTAATGATTCCAATGATGAATCATTGTGTAATCAATGGAAGGGTGTTGATTTGTGTTGTGTTGTGTATTCATGCAAAAAATTTTGAGGTATGTGTGTAACCTATTTGGTCCTTGTTTCCCCTACTCGATGGGTGGCTTAATAAAAGCCTAGGTTGGGAGGTGAGCCTCCATGGTTCCTATTTGTGTGTGTTATGTGTAGGTTTCGTGAAGATGTATGCTATGATGTGATGGGGTTTCACCCTTGTCTAAAAGGAGAAGACCCATAGGAGTGAAATAGGCTCATTGTATATGTTTCTCAATGCTTATGATTTTGAAGGAATTTTGTGTTGTCTCATTATGATGTAGGGTGATTGTGCCATTGCTACCATGAAAACTATGTAAGGGGGAAAGATTTGGGAATGTTGTACATGTATGTATGTATCCTTGTTAAGAAGTGATCATTTGAAGTTTTATGAGTTATGGAAGAGTTATTTCATGATGTATAAGATATTTGTATCAGGGTTTATCATTGTAAATTGTAGAAGGAAGGTTGAAAGAAAAAAAAAATTGTATACTCATACCTTTATTGTAATGAAGTTCTCTATGTTAAATTTCATATGTTATGAAGAAAGATTGCAGTTAATTCTTCTCTTGATGTATTATAGATGTGTACTTTTAAGTGACATGTAGATTTATGATTAGGAATATAGTTGTTAAGTACAAAAAAAATGTATAGAAACATGAAAAGTTGTAGGTTGTGCATACTATAACTTGGGAATCATTTTTACTTGATAGTTCATTATATAGGTTTAATCTTCATTCATGTTGAATTTTCTTCTTGAAGATCAAATAAATCTGCTACTAGACAATACTATTCTACTATGCAGATATCCACTTAGAATTTTTTTTATGATACAACATTCATACTCAAAATAAGGAGGGTGGTTGAGAGAAGTAGCATTTAATCAATTCAGATTAGATTTGCTGTAGACCCACATTTTCCTCTTTGGAAAATGTATGGGAGAAAGAAAAATAATGCCCCTAGAATACAGACTAATATAATAATATGGACATGTACTTAAAACTCCTAGCTGAACTTACAATTTGTAAAGAAGTGACTTAGGCCTAAGCCTAGTATTGCTAATACTAGCTAAACACTCAAGTTCTTATCAGATTTCTCTCATTGACAGTGACCAATATCCAAAACAGTCTAGAAAACATGATAATAATATTGCTGTAAAATCAAATAAATAAACTAAATAAACTATCCTATCGTTCCCACCTATTTTTATATTCCTATGTTAACCCAATTTAAAATTTGGGCCCCATGTATTGGGCGCTCAAATTCACCAAGGCCTAGGAAAGCTTTTTAAGTGGGGCGAGGGGGGGCTACCTTATGGAGGTGACATGAGGGCCCACTAAAACTACCGCCCATGTCTACTTCCCATCAAAAAAAGCACTTGGGAGGCATGTTGCTAGGCGGCCCATGTGAAAATAATTGTTATAAAAACAACAACCTACACCTAGCGCTAGATAAGGCACATCGATGTCTTTGGGATGATGTGATGGGAGGTACCTCTGACTTCATGTCATATTTCCCATTTCTTGAGCGCCTCACCATAGTAGGTTGGAAGGGAATGCATAGAGTTTTGGGAATATGTTTTCTAAAGCCTAGGTTGTTAGTATTAACCTTTTTTTATTAGTTCATGTTTAGTACTTAACATAATTATTACAAATTCTCTTGTAACAAACTTAGTGTTATTATATTTGCAAATAGATCTTTTGGGTTTTAAAGAAAATAATAACTTAGTAGTGTTAAATTATTGATTATTAAGTCACGTTGTTGAGAAATATAAGAGCTAGATTTTATGTGGTAATAATATTGTTCTTTTGGAGATAATATAAGATTTGAAATTTACATTATCATTAAAGAAAGGAAATTTTTAAATATATATATATATATATATAAAATAAATGTAAGCTTGTATTATTATTTTTGATAATAATATTCTAATAAATCAAAACACTAAACCAATTGACAATAATGAAGCTTTCGTAGATCAACTAAAAGACTACCTTGCCAAGTAAGCTGAACATTAGCTTTTGGTGGTGATAAGGTGCACATTTAATTACCAATGGTAAGCTCTATGTCATAGGGACACATGTATAAAACAATGACAATAAAGTTAGCAAGTAAACAAATAGAAAATTAAATAATTATATTTAACTAAATCATGAATTAACCTAGAAGTCTTGCACTATAGAGATGTAGTTGAATGTAGTAGATGTAATGCTCATAACAGAAGTAGCTCTAGAGCTGATAATAAAAATAGTAATAAATTAATAATAATAATAATAATTTAAAAATAAAAAATAAAAAAATTTAGTTGTATTTTTACCTTGCTAGTTTTAGGGCATGACATTATGGTATCAGAGCATTTGGTTCAACACTAGGAACCCATGAACTACAACTTAATGTAGGATGCCTCCGGTTACCCGCAATGTTTGTCGGAGGATTAGAGGCTCTAGGAATGCACAAGAGGCCCCTAGAGGGGTAGGATGGGGAATTGTTGAGCCACCACTCGAGAAACCTCAAAATATCAATCAACTTTTTATGGCCATTCAGAACTTTATTGGGGTGGTGCAAGAGAGGTTTCCACCTGTAGTTCCTCGACCTAAATAGCAGGAAATAGGGGAACAAAGAGGACATAATAGAGAAAGAAGTAGGAGTCCCCCACCTAGAGGTGTAGAGGGGCAAGGTGACCAAGAAGAAGCCTCTGTTCATCAGATTGATCCACCACCAGTTGAGAGAGCACCCCGAGATATAGGGAATGAGATTATGGACCTAATCCGACTCAAACCACCTCTCTTTACTGGAACCATAGAAGGTACATAGGTAGAGGCTTGGCTGCAGAGTCTTGAGAGGTGCTTCAAGTTATGACCATAAGGAAGCAATCTGAAAGCTCGACTTGCCATCCACTTACTTTGAGATGGTGCTTCAAACTGGTGGAAGCAAGAGGAGACCTTGGGTAGAGTCAGAATAGACACACTTACCTAGGAGACATTTGAGGCCAAATTTTGACACAGGTATCTCTCAGAGCATTTCAAACAAAGGCAGATAGAGGAATTCCACGATCTCCAGTAGAGGGGCCTTATTATAGCCCAATATGAGAGCAAGTTCTTAGAGTTACTTCCGTACGTGGAATATATGAGGGATGAGAAACTGCGCATCCATCAGTTCATTAAAGGTCTCAACCCATCTCTCCAGGGATCTGTATGGTTGGCATTCCCTACCACCTTTAGAGAGGCAGTAGAGATAGCATTGGTTACTAAAGACATTCGAGCTAGACAGGACTCACGGGATAGGTCCCATAATTGAAATCCCATTCATCAGCCAGCACAGCAAAAACCCTCCTAGAAGGGTAATCAGGGACATTCATCAGGGTCATCAAAAGGCCCACAGATTCAACAGAGGAGTCAGCAAGACCCTAGACAGAGGTCATCTCAAGGCTACCAGGGCTCTAAGCCCAAATAGTGGCAGACACAGGGCCCCAAATGTGATCAGAGACCATAGAACCAATGCTCACAACCTGCTAGAACTCAGCAGTCCTCCAGGGGAGGCTTTAGTGGATCTAGCAGGACTGGGGGCTAGTAGCAGTCCAGGCCATAGGGAGTGCAGATTCAGATCCGAGGGCCATGCTATGCTTGTAGTGGCATGGTTCATATTGCGAGGGAGTGTCCACAAGGTTCCACAGTAGGTAGTCAGCGAGGAGCCACCTCAGAGCCTACAGTTGGTGATATGGGCAGATCTAATAGAGTATTTGTAGCAGTTGACAACCGCCAGGCCAAGCATCAAGCCACAGTGATAGAGGCTATAGGTATGAGTAGAGGTAGTAAGGTTAATGTACTTTTTGACTACAGATTCTTTTATATATCCATTTGTAGTGGAGCATTGCAGGCTAGTGGCAGCTAAACAAGATGTTGACTGGGAGGTTGAGTTAGCTTTAGGAGCTACGGTGCTAGTTGATTCCTTGATCCATAAGTGTCCAATTCAGATTGTAGACATGTACACCACATTAGATTTTCGTATTACACCTTTGGTATCCTATGATGTAGTCCTTGGCATGGATTTCCTTAGCGCTCATAGCGCCAGGATGGATTATAGACAAAAAAGGATTGAGTGTGTAGATGATCATGGCACATTGAGGGTGATATCAGGGATCCAAAGGCCAATATCCCTTCGTATGATTTCTGCCATGCAGCTTAAGTGGTGCATGTGGAAGGGATGTCAGTTATTTTCTATCACCATCAGTGATAGAGAGGAGGATCAAGAGGAGGAACCCTCTCTTGATGAGTACCCAATTTTATAGGAATTTGTAGATGTGTTTCCATCAGAGCTACCCGGTATGCCTCCACCAAGGGAAGCAGACTTCCATATTGATCTTATACCAGAAGTCACACCCATATCTAGAGCACCTTACAGAATGACCACCCATGAGCTCAATGAGCTTAAGATACAGCTAGAGGAACTTTTGGAGAAGGGACATATCTGACCTAGTGTGTCACCTTGGGGAGCACCGGTGATCTTTGTCAAAAAGAAGGATGGATTACTCAGATTGTGTATAGATTACCGATAGCTGAATAAAGTGACTATCAAGAACTGATACCTGTTACCTAGGATTGATGACTTATTTGATCAATTACAGGGTGCCCAATTTTTCTCCAAAATAGATTTGAAATTAGGATACCATCAATTGTGCATTGTGGAAAGTTATATCCACAAAACTGCATTTCACACAAGATATGGTCACTATGAGTTCACAGTTGTACCTTTTGGTCTCACAAATGCCCCAGCAGTATTTATGAGTCTCATGAATGGGGTATTCTACACTTTCCTAGACAAATTTTTAGTCGTGTTCCTAGATGATATATTGGTCTATTCTTGTGATGAGAAGGAACATGAAGAACATCTACGACAGGTATAACAGCGATTAAGGGAAAATCAACTTTATGGTAGCTTGTCAAAGTGTGCGTTTTTCAAAAGGGAAGTACATTATTTGGTTCATGTGATATCAAGGGATGGGATCTCAGTAAATCCATCCAAGATTTGAGCCATCATGGATTGGCCAGCACCTACCAACGTCACAGAGGTTAGAAGTTTCATGGGTTTAGCAGGATACTATAGGTGATTTGTGGCAGGTTTCTCTAAGGTAGCTCACCCTATTACCTCCCTTCAACAAAAAGGGAAGAAGTTTGAGTGGATAGAAAAGTGTGAGGAGGCTTTCCAAAAGCTCAAAAGAGCCCTCACAAGTGCACCCATTTTAGCAGTACCCAACCCTTCAAAGGATTTTGTAGTATGCACAGATGCTTCCTTGGATGGAATAGGAGTTGTCCTTATGCAAGAAGGACAAGCCATAGCTTATGACTCCAGGAAAATTAAAGGGCATGAACTCAATTACCCTACTCATGACCTTGAACTTGCAGCTGTGGTCCATGCATTGGCACGATGGCATCATTTTCTTTTGGGGCGACGATTTGAACTTCATTTAGATCACCAGAGCTTACAGTATATTTTCACACAGCCAAATCTTAATGCTAGGCAAAGGAGATGGATGGAGTTCTTATGTGAGTATGATTTTGAGGTACAGTACATTAAGGGTAAGGAGAATGTAGTAGCATATGCCTTGAGTACCCGATGTCATGAGCTAGCTTCCATGGTTACAAGTACCGATTTGAGGGAGCGCATTATGCATCACCTACCAGAGGATGGGTTTTATGCAATATGTTTAATCATAACCTAGGTGCATTAAGGGTATGTCAAGGAAAATGTACTATATTTTTTTTATGTGTGTCACTTGACACTTGTATAGTCTATGTGTTGATGACATGTCACCTATGGTGTTGGTATCAAGGTTACTCAATCTTGGTCCTCTTCCTTCTTTTCAAAATTAATGCTTAAGTACTCCCATTTGGGAGAGAGTGTTTGGATGGGTCACATCATGTTAGAATTCGAATTCAAACTTGACAAGGAGTTTAGGGGGTCTAAATGGGATCCTAAGGTGTTATTTTATTGTTAAAAAGCCACCCTAATGGTAGTATAGTAGGTTAGGGGCCTAAATTTAATTATTTTAATGTTTTCCTAGTCTTGGGAACCCCTTAAACAAGCTAACTTAGATCAATTCGAAATTTGGAGTTTTCCATGATAGAACCCTCACAACCCCACTTGGTCAACCTTCTTATTTTGGAGCAACAATGTAAGAAAGGGAGGCTTGATGTTCTTACTAAAAATGGTTAGTGGAGAGTCTTTTAAGGGGGGAGTGACAAGTTAGTGGGTTGTTCACCCACTCTCTAATTTTAGAGACAGCTAAGTTTTGGAGGGAGATTAAGGGAGCTCTTCTACAACTATCCCTACCCTATCTTAGACCAAGGTTGGTGACTTAAACATGTTATTTTATTCTTTTCTTTAGTATGGATAAGAAAATCTGCAAGTGTGAAAGGTTATCAATGGAGTATGCATTACATTGTAAATCTTGTGTTATGATCTTGTCAATGTGTTGAGAAGGAGTGAATGTGCCTTGTGCTTTTGGGATCCTTTCTTGGTTTTGTTTGTTGTTCTTCCTTTGTTTTGTGGTTTTTTTCTTGTTTGATTGTGAATGTTGAATTTGATTTTGGGTGTGAAGGCTTCACTCACCCTTGGGAGGGCAGAGAAGCCTTGGGTGAAGGGCATAAGTTGGGCTCGACATTGTAGGAGAGAAAAGAAATTTTTTTTTACCAAATGATGAGGTTTGTTATTATCATGGAGCATGGGCTCCATCATGTCCATGAATCTTGTTGTTGGGAGGTATAAGGAGGTTGGTGGAGGAAGGAAAGGTGGTTGTTTTGAAGTCCTTGAGAGGCAATGCATTGACAATATGATATTTATGTTGTTAGAATCTCTCCTCCTTGAAGAGCCCTACTTCACCCAACGTTTTATGATTCCAATGATGAATCATTGTGTAATCAATGGAAGGGTGTTGAGTTGTGTTGTGTTTTGTATTCATGCAAAATTTTGTGAGGTATGTGTGTAACCTGTTTGGTCCTTGTTTCCCCTACTCAGTGGGTGGCTTCATAAAAGCCTAGGTTGGGAGGTGAGCCTCCATGGTTCCTATTTGTGTGTGTTATGTGCAGGTTTCGTGAAGATGTATGCTATGAAGTGATGGGGTTTCACCCTTGTATAAAAGGAGAAGACCCACAGGAGTGAAATAGGCTCATTGTATATTTTTCTCAATGCTTATGATTTTGAAGGACTTTTGTGTTGTCTCATTATGATGTAGGGTGATTGTGCCATTGCTACCATGAAAACTATGTAAGGGGGAAAGATTTGGGAATGTTGTACATGTATGTATGTATCCTTGTTAAGAAGTGATCATTTGAAGTTTTATGAGTTATGGAAGAGTTAGTTCATGATGTATAAGATATTTGTATCAGGGTTTATCATTGTAAATTGTAGAAGGAATGTTGAAAGAAGAAAAAAAATTGTATACTCATACCTTTATTGTAATGAAGTTCTCTATGTTAAATTTCATATGTTATGAAGAAATATTGCAGTTAATTCTTCTCTTGATGTATTATATATGTGTATTTTTAAGTGACATGTAGATTTATGATTAGGAATATAGTTGTTAAGTACAAAAAAAAATGTATAGAAACATGAAAAGTTGTAGGTTGTGCATACTATAACTTGGGAATAATTTTTACATGATAGTTCATTATATAGGTTTAATCTTCATTCATGTTGAATTTTCTTCTTGAAGATCAAATAAATCTGCTAGTAGACAATACTATTCTACTATGCAGATATCCACTTAGAATTTTTTTTATGATACAACATTCATACTCAAAATAAGGAGGTTGGTTGAGAGAAGTAGCATTTAATCAATTCAAATTAGATTTGCTGTAGACCCACATTTTCCTCTTTGGAAAATGTATGGGAGAAAGAAAAATAATGCCCCTAGAATACAGACTAATATAATAATATGGACATGGACTTAAAACTCCTAGCTGAACTTAGAATTTGTAAAGAAGTGACTTAGGCCTAACCTAGTATTGCTAATACTAGCTGAACACTCAAGTTCTTATCAAATTTCTCTCATTGAAAGTGACCAATATCCAAAATAGTCTAGAAAACATGATAATAATATTGATGAAAAATCAAATAAATAAACTAAATAAACTATCCTATTGTTATACTCCTATGTTAACCCAATTTAAAATTTGAGCCCCATGTATTGGGCACTCAAATTCACCAAGGCCTAGGAAAGCTTTTTAGGGGGGGGGGGGGGGGGGGGGGGGGGGGGGGCTACCTTATGGAGGTGACATGAGGGCCCACTAAAACTGCCGCCCATGTCTACTTCCCATCAAAAAAAGCGCTTGGGAGGCATGTTGCTAGGCGGCCCATGTGAAAATAATTGTTATAAAAACAACAACCGGCACCTAGTGCTAGATACGGCACATTGATGTCTTTGAGATGATGTGATGGGAGGTACCTCTGACATCATGTCAGATTTCCCATTTCTTGAGCGCCTCACCACAGTAGGTTGGAAGGAAACACATAGAGTTTTGGGAATATTTTTTCTAAAGCCTAGGTTGTTAGTATTAACCTTTTTGTTATTAATTCATGTTTAGTACTTAAAATAATTATTACAAATTCTCTTGTAACAAACTTAGTGTTATTATATTTGCAAATATATCTTTTGGTTTTTCAAGAAAATAATAACTTAGTAGTGTTAAATTATTTATTATTAAGTCACGTTGTTGAGGAATATAAGAGCTAGATTTTATGTGGTAATAATATTGTTCTTTTGGAGATAATATAAGATTTGAAATTTACATTATCATTAAAGAAATGAAATTATATATATATATATATATAAATGTAAGCTTGTATTATTATTTTTAATAACAATATTCTAATAAATCAAAACACTAAACCAATTGACAATAATGAAGCTTCCGTAGATCAACTAAAAGACTACCTTGCCAAGTAAGCTGAACATTAGCTTTTGGTGGTGATAAGGTGTACATTTAATTACTAATGGTAAGCTCTATGTCATAGGAACACATGTATAAAACAATGACAATAAAGTTAACAAGTAAACAAATAGAAAATTAAATAATTATATTTAACTAAATCATGAATTAACCTAGAAGTCTTGCACTATAGAGATGTAGTTGAATGTAGTAGATGTAATGCTCATAACAGAAGTAGCTCTAGAGCCAATAATAAAAATAGTAATAAATTAATAATAATAATAATAATTTTAAATAATAATAAAATTAGTTGTATTTTTACCTTGCTAGTTTTAGGGCATGACAATAAATACATTATTTTATTATTTCTTAGGTTAGACACCTAGGAGTTTGCGTACTCTTATGAGTTTTCATGTTGACAACATAGTTGTTCGCACTCTCAATTTAGAACATGGTGTCTACAACATAATTTTATGTGCTACACCTTTGTAGGCTTATCCTCTCATCATTACACTTACTCCTATTCTTAATGGAGGATAATCCACTTATGGTGGACATGTGCTTGGTTGTAAGACCTATTAATGTGCTGACTCCTAAACATCTAGATGCAACTTAGAGGCCTTTATATATAGACACTCTTAGTGTACTATTACATCAATCAATTACAATGCATTGAATATCATATTGTTACTTTGATCATACTCTGTTGGTCTATTTTGTGTTAGTTATTGTGCTTCTTGGTCTTGGATGAATTTTTTGCTAAGGAAAATTCTTACAATTAGATGGGTTAATAGGAGGAAGTATAGCTAGTTGAGAAGTAGAAGGAGTAACCACACTAGAAGTAGGAACCATGTTAGAAAGAGGAACCGCATTAGAAGGAGGGACCACTGGAGAAGGACCGTTAGATGCAAGATTTGGTTGGCCATTAGAAATAGAAGAATCATAGGAAATTTGTGTGGAAGGTGTAGGAAAAAGACCATGAGAGATATCTCTAGGCATACTCAACTCAATAATATTTTGATAAGATTGAAAAAGATAATTATAATGAGTAGGAGGTGTAGTAGAAATAAAAGGCCAAAATAAATAAAGGGTATCACAATGTAGAGACCTAGAAGGATGATAAAGAATATGATTATCATCTTAATCTCACCATCATAAGGAAATTTAATGCATTGATGAATAGGAAAAGCAATGGCTTGCATGGAAGTCAATCAAGGTAAACAAAAACTTTACTTGGAACTGATCAGAAGTAAGAATGACAAAAAAAGTACTATTCACTACTTTACCATAGAGCTCAATATGAAATGAAATGGAACCTTGAGGGGGATACAAGAAACCATTACAAGTTTGAATCCAAGTATCAATTGAATCATAGAAATCATGATGTATTTGTTTAGCATACAAATTTTCCTCAGTGATAGCATTAACCATGGAAGTAGGATCAACAAGACAACCAAAAGAAGGATACATAGAAATCCAAGTAGCAATATAAAGAGAACCATAAGGAGTTTCAAAAATATCATAATCATTAGATAAAATAGCAAGGTCTCTAGCATGATTAAGGTTAGGTTTAGTCTTAGGTTGATCATGAGATGTAAATGACACTTTCTTCCTAGGTTGAGGTATAAATTCCATAGTGTTAATAGTATGATCACTCTCTTCCTCCAGCCTATCATAAGCAACATTCAAAGTACAAGAAGAAGAAGAAGGTTGATTAATGGTATTAGTAGTGTGTTCAAGTAAATGATTGGTATATATTTGAAGGTTTTTATTAGGAGGTGTTACTAATTTGTTTCCATTATCATGACTATAAATAGATAAAAGATTAAAATCAAACAATTTTTGAATCTTATGTTTTAGAGAATAACATGCCTTAGTATCATAGCTAGATTGACAATGATATTGAAAAAATTCTTTAGGATTGGAGTGAAAACTTGATGTAGTAAAAGGGAGAAGTGATTTAATGGGAGAGAGTATAATAATAATAGCACTCAGAATTCAAAGATTTATAAAGAGGGGTAAACTTATGATTCATATAAAAAATAGAGGAAGAAGCAAGGACACTTTAGCATGTGATAGCTACTTGTTCATCTAGTGTATTCATGGCACTGTTAATATTGATATCATTGTTAGGTTTCTAGAATTTTTTATGATTAGGCACAACATCACTCTTATCAATGGATACATAAGCCATTGGAGTGGTTCTCTCAATATGACTCACTTGTAATTGATAATGATGAAGCATTGCACAAAGTTATGAAAATGAAGTAAACTCAATAAGAAAAAACTCATTTCTAATGTTGTTTTGTAAACTCTTAATAAACATATGTTTAATATCAAAATTAGGCATATGATAAGACATCTGAGCATGAAAATACTTAAATCTACCAATAAAATAAGCCATTTTTTTGTTAGGAACTTATTTACAATGCATTAAATCAATTAAAGACACTAAAGGACCAATGTTATTATTTTTTTTTGGATAAGGCATTTGAGAGTTTATGAAAGGAGTCAATAGAATAAGGTGGTAAAGAGAAATGCTATTGCAAATATTTATCACAAAAGGTATGAGAAAATAACCTAGCCAAATTCTTATGATCATGAGAATAATAATGACACAGAACTTGGTAATTTCTAAGATAAGTCACATGGTAACCCTTACCATTATAAGTATCAAGGTGAGACATATCGGCATGTTGAGGAGCAATGGTATGGATATATAGGTGTACTTTTGGTACACCATTTTTAAACTTTTAAAGTTGACCTCATAAAGAGTTTTTCCAAATGTTCATGGTTTTCTCTAACCATATTTCTATGAATTTTCAATGTTCTAAGGTATTTGATGCAAAGGTTCCATGGATTTAGCTTTTGACTGTTAGAAAATTCAATTCATTGAAAACACATGTTTTATGAAGATCTATTGCCTATGAAGATTGAATAAAGGCTAAGAACCATAACAGGTGAAAGTCAAGAAAGTAGATCTAAAATTAGAAGGAAAGGATGTGAAGAGATGAATAGAAGAAAAAATCTGTGCCAAGAAAAGAGAGAAATGTTTACTAAAATGGAGAAGCCATTTTCAAATTTTCCATTGGAGAATAAAATGTTTCATTTTTTGCCAAAGGGAAAAGCATAGTGGAAAACTCATTTTCCACTATGCTTTTTGCAGTCAAAGTTCAGTTTTACACATGAGGAGAGAAAAGACAAATCTCAATCCATAATGAAGATATATGGGGTCTAGTATCAAGATCACTCCAATAAATTAATTTATGAACCAATCTACATCAAAATAATTCCCACTACATGGAAGTGAAAAATTGAACATTGGGTGCACTTTTTGCACTCAAAAATGGAATTTTCACCAAGTATCAAATCAACAGTAGAGAGATGGAAAATAGCTCTTAATTGATTAAAAAAAGAATAATAATCTAATAATGATTTATCTCTTAGATATTTGGACATCAACATGACATTAAATATGAAGTCAAAAAATCATTTACCACTACGCCTTTCATAGTCATGTTGGAGTTTTTCGCAAAAGGGAGAAGCCAAAAATCCAATTTCGACCAGGAATGAATTTGAGTGTTGTATAACTAATGACATGATAACAAAGAATAAGTATTACTTTTTAATTATTTTCAAAGTGTATTAGTTACTAGAATGTGCAAATTTCACCTACAACAAAGAAGCAAAAAACTGAAAACTTGGTACACTTTTCAACCTCCATTCGAGATTTTCTACCACAAGCATTCCAGAGTATCACTCCAATTTTTTTTTAGAGAATCAACATGGTAAGCATGGAAGAACATACTAGAAAATTGAAGACATCTGGGTTACAAAGCATTTGAAAGAAGAATGGTTGGAAACTTTATTTTATCAATTCTGATTTTGTAATAGTCATATAGGCCAGCATTTAGTAGCTCATATCTTTTGACTCAATGATTAGTTTTTTGATTGCTTCAATCATAATGCAAAAAATAGGTTTGGAAAAACATATTCAAAAATGAGCTCAATCCAACAATGGAAGAAAAAAATATGCCTCCCGAAACATGACCTATTTTTACTAGCAGCAATATTTATTTTGTTGTCTACCCAACAAAGGAAAGATTTTGATATTGATTTAACATATTTAAATGTCAATTCTTAAAATATAATTTAAATATATTAATATATATCATTATTAACTTTAATGTTAATAAGCATATCAATTTTAATAATGAAAAAAGATGAGAAATCAAAGAGACAAGAGTCAGTTACAAAACTGAAAAGTCACCAAAAGAAATCAAATGGTTGCTGGAGAATGTATTTATTGTAAAACCTTTTGTTGGAGAAAGGAGGGGATTTTTCTTCTGTAAATAGTTAGATTTCCACCAAAAATGAATTTGAGTGTTGTATAACTACTGACATGATAAAAAAGAATAAGTATTACTTGTTAATTATTTTCAAAGTGTTGTATAACTACTGACATGATAACAAAAATCAGATTTCCACCAAGAATGAATTTGAGTGTCGTATAACTACTGACATGATAACAAAGAATAATTATTGCTTGTTATTTATTTTCAAAGTGTATCAGTTACTAGAATGTGCAAATTTCACCTACAACAAAGAAGCAAAAAACTAAGAACTTGGTACGCTTTTCAACCTCCATTCAAAATTTTCTACCACAAGCATTCCAGAGAATCACTTCAAAAATTTAGTAGAGAATCAACATGGTAAGCATGGAAGAACATACTAGAAAATTGAAGACATCTGGGTTACAAAGCATGTGAAAGAAGAATGGCTGGAAACTTTGTTTTATCAATTCTAATTTTGTAATAGTCATAACTCAGTGATTATTTTTTTGATTGCTTCAATCATAATGCAAAAAACAAGTTTGGAAAAACATATCCAAAAATGATCTCAATCTAACAATGGAAGAAAAATATATGCCTCCCGAAACATGACCTATTTTTACTCGCAACAATATTTATTTTTTTGTCTACCCAACAAAGGAAAGATTTTGATATTGATTTAAAATATTTAAATGTCAATTCTTAAATTATAATTTAAATATATTAATATATATCATTATTGACTTTAAAATTAATAAGCATATCAGTTTTAAAAATAAAAAAAGATGAGAAATCAAACAGACAAGAGTCAGTTACAAAATTGAAAAGTCACCAAAAGAAACCAAATGGTTGTTGGAGAATGTATTTAGTGTAAAACCTTTTTGTTAGAGAAAGGAGGGGATTTTTCTTCTGTAAATAGTTAGCAAGCTAGACTAGAGGGGATAAACCATTTTATTTTGGCATTTTAATTTATGTATCAGAGTTTTCTATTTTGATCTTTGTAATAGATTTGGCATAAGTTGTAGGCAAATAAAATTAGAGAATTGTATTTGTGTTTTGAAAAAAAAGAAGGATTTAATTTTTGAATTTGAGTATTTGATTGTTATCTTTCTAATTATAATCAATCAGAAAATTGATGTATTTGAGTTTTGAGCACTTTCTTGTATCTTGAGTCAAAAGTTAAATCCCTTGTGAATCAAATAATTTGCATCAATTTCTATCACATAAATTAGATTAGATTTCTCTTCTTTCTATAATGCATTTTTCATAAGTAGTATTCATATTGCATCACCAATACCAAGGATTCATAGGTATTGTGAATTCTTGGAGTTGGTTAGGCTCAAAATAGTATTTCATTGCCTAAGTTAGTTTTGTCTAGGTTGGCTTGGCTTTCCTCTTCTGTTCTTAGGTTAAGAACATACCTAGTTAGTTTAGGAATTAGAAAAATTCATTTCATATCATTCATAAGGGAGCTATACCTTTCAATTTAGAGGAAATCTATCAACTCAATGATAGATTACCCAACTATTGGTAGATGATCATTTCTTTTAGATTTGGGCATTTGGAAGTCTATTGAAAAAGAACAACCTGTTTACCAACAGGATATTGTCAAAAGACAAAGGACTACTCATATCACATGTAGGAACATTAAACTTGGATTGAGTAAGGTAAGCAATTTGTTGTTGTAAAAAAAAATAGTTTGAGAAAGACTAATGATTCTGGAATCATTAGATGATATAAGTGGAAATAACACATTCTATACACTAGGAAGAGTGTATGAATTTGCTGGAACAAAAGGTGCTACAAATGGGATACTAGGAACCACAGTAGGAAGATTAGAATAAGTGTAAGGAACACTATTATATGAGGGTGTTGAGGTAGGAAATCAAGTAGGTGAAATACTCACAGGTAGAGAAGGAATAGAGAGACTACTAATAGGAGGATTAAATGGTTGAACATAAATAGTCACAATAGGAGCAACATAAGTAGGAGTGCTAGAGGTGGGTGCAAAAATAGACAAGGTAGGTTCAATAGTAGTGATAGGTGGAGCCATTCCTATCTTAGATGTGGCTTGAGAAAAATTCTTTAACATGAGAATGGACAAGGTGAGTAAGACCACATAAAATATTAACTCCATGCTCATCATTATGGATCACTTTCTTAAGAGCATCAAAAGCAGAAATAGTATCAGTATTGTGATTCTCTTGAAGAAGTTGATCATGAATTTTATCAATCTCAATAGCAAGATTATGAACTTTTTCAGGATGAACCCTTAAAGATACATCCTCATCATTAGATGAGTGATAAGAGTCATGCTCCATAGAAGGATTAGGATCATGAGAAACCATAGGATCACTATGGTTCCTAAAGAGAGTAGAAGAGGAATCCATGTCAAAGT
Organism: Cupressus sempervirens; assembly: GCA_028749045.1. Classification (NCBI taxonomy): domain Eukaryota; kingdom Viridiplantae; phylum Streptophyta; class Pinopsida; order Cupressales; family Cupressaceae; genus Cupressus; species Cupressus sempervirens. The sequence goes on from CM053788.1 coordinate 67,036,616, forward strand.
AAGCCATGAGTCTATGATTTCTCCTAATGGTAATATTATAACTAGGACTTAAGGTAATAAAGCTCATGCACTAATAAGGTGAGAAGAAATAAAATAAATATAACATTAAAAATATGAACTAAATCACAAATTACACAATATAATCTAATCAACATAAGAATGCAAAGGTAAATATAGCACTGATCACAAAAGAAAGAGTTGAGAAATTGAGTTCACCAAAGAAAGATGAATACAAAATACAAACAATATAACTCTAATAAGAAATAGGCATGAGTTTGTGTTCACCAAATATGTTAAGGGGGAAATGTGAATCAAGGAAAATAAATCTATTTTCATCGCATAAATACACTTACACAAACTCAAAGACTTAGTTGAGGAAATTGATCCTTTCAATCTCAATATTAAAAGCCTAGATCTAGAAAGATTAGTGTTAGTCAAATGATAAAGAAGCACTAATGCAAACTAGATCCTAGTGAGTAGAATAAGGGAAAATATGAAAAAGTCCTCAAAATCTCTAGTCACAATGGTAGATAGGACAAGATATGTAGATATAGTAAGTAGATATTGTAGACTCACCTTTTGGATCTGATCTAATTTTATGCTTGTTGTGTTATTCCAAACTGAAAAATAATGCCAAATTTGGGCGTAAAACTACTAAATCTACAAAACCCAAAGATAATTCAACAATCTAGTAAGGGTGACTTTCTCCTAAAGAAATGGTGTAGTGCATCTCTATTCAATTGTGTTTGACCCCACTTTTAAATTTGTAGTTATATGGAATGACAAAAAGGGTATCCAAATCTACAATATGTTCGCCAATCTAAGATCTAAAACCTACAATAAAAATAAATAAATTTGTTAATGGAGAATTTTCCTTAGTCAAACCCTAGTTTAGGAATTAACCTTAAATTTAAATAATTGAATTGCAAAAATGTAAACTTTATGTACGAAATCACTTTACAACAGTAGGATCTCTTGAATCAAATGCAATGAGATCACTTTACTAGTTGGATTATATCTAGAATGTGAATGAATGGATGTAGAAGATGAAACAAAGGACCTTGAATGGATTAATGGAGATCTTGAAGATAAACTCCTTCAATTACTTGAATACTTGAATCCTTGAATCCATGATCTTCAATGGGGAAATTTTCTTGAAGGATGCTTGAAGACTTGAATGCTTGAGAACTTGAATGTGTTAACACTTGTGTGTAATTGAATATATGAATGATGGATTCTTGTAGATTATGGATGGATCCAAAATGGAGCAAATGGAGGGGTTTACAAGGGGCTTGAAATTAACTTTCTCCACCATAGGTAAACTAGAATTGAGATCCAAGAAGGGGACCCAAGATAAGGCTTATCTAGGGACACACTAAATCCATAAATGAGCCCATCAAGGATGAACTACATTCTTGATAGGATATACATGCACTATGTCCCTATTAACTAGGTACTAAAACCCTAGGAACTCCTATGGGATCCCAAAATAGGTCTTAGATCCTAAAAATTAGGTACAGTTAGTAAGATAGGACCATTATAACATGGAAAATATTTTGAGTGATTGGATGAAGGAAAGGGAGGACCTAGGTGGTTAGATCCTACATCAAGATTTATGCCATAAAATAGGGGTTTTAAAGAGGATCAATTAGGTATTACCCCAATTCTACCTAGGAGAAATGAGAAGATATGGGAAGAAAGGAGGAGAAATGCAAGGAGATGATGATTTTACATTAAATAGGTGCTAAACCATCATTAAAATGAAGGGCTAAAACTTTATATCCCTAGGAAATAGAAGTATGTAAAGAATCCTATCAAAAGGAAGAGCACATATCAATTCAACAAAGGAGATTTTAGGTTGTTCTTTGGAGACTTGTAGTTGTGGAAGTTGATTTCTAAGTTCTTGCATTTCTTCTCTCAAAATTTCAGCCTCAATGGATTCTCATTTTTTGATTATCCTTTGCACATCAAAGTATTGAGGGAGTTTCCATCTCTTTTCTGCCATGTATCAAAAGTATTGGTCCCCATTTTGTTCAAAGAATCTGAGCACTATCATTTGGGAAGCCTTATCTTGTTGAAATCTCATCACATCTTTGCCAGTGATTTCATCATTGGCTTCACTTTCATGGTGTGATTGTGAATTTCTTGGTGTTGATGGGCATGCTCCTATGTTTACTCTAGGAGTCCTAAGAGGTGTATTATTTCCATCATTTCCATTGAGAGAGATGTTATTGAATGGGTTAGTATAGTAGGCTTGCTTTTTTTTCATTTTATGCATGAGCATCAAACTCATCTTGATGATAAGCTCTTTTTGTTAGAATATATAGTCCACTGATATAATTGGGGAGGGTGAATCAGTTATCCAACTATTATCACAATTATCAACCTTAAAAAAACTTAACCATATGAGCAATATAAACTAAAAGCACAATAAGATACTCATACACAATAACACCAAATATGTTAACTAGGAAAACTCTTGATTAGAGGGAAAACCCTGGTAGGGATGGTACCCACAAGATGATGTACTATTATAAATATTCCTTTTTAGAGGATGGACCCTATTAGGAGTCTATGAATACATTTAGTATATATGAGTCCCTATAAAGAGACTTTGTATCCCTGTTAGGAGTTGTATCAAACATGTTAGGATTTGTGGAAGATAGTTGGACCCACTTCACAAATAGCTTCAAGGGAAAGACCAATGAACCTACTATTTGAATGATCTCTATATTATTCCTTGTAGAATAATAAAAATGAATGTACTTCATTCCTCTTCTTCTATCCTATCAACTAGACCTCTGCTCCTTCTAATCTTGTAACCAGATCACATAACTCACATCCAATAATCTATTGGATTGGTTACTTTTATTTACCAAAGACTCTACTCCTTTTCACACTACAATGGATACAATACAGATAAGGATTAAATCTTTACTTTATACTACATCTTTAAAATAATTCCATGATTTGGCCTTGAGGTTTTCCCAATTAATTATAATAAGATAATTTATTAATTACAATTATAATAATATTGTTGGCTCACAGCCTATACAAAACTTCACATGTGTAACACTAGGGCTTTTGCAATTGTTGACATCACCAACAAACTATCCTCTGTCACTACCTGACTGTGCATGCTCTTATTGCATCTTAGATGTAAGATAGAGAAAAAATATCAAGAACTACTTTCCCAATACTCTGTCTCTGAACTGCTCTCTATAAATCAAGTGCAATTTTTGTATGTCTTCAACTTAGTTTCTATGCACTCAACCACATCAACAAGACATTGTGTCAAACATATCCATTACTACACATCACTAGATAATCAAACTGTGGATGCTTAAAATCATCATAAACACTATATTAGTTTATTTAATATTTCCCTTAACACTATAATTAATCAATTATTAATTAATTATATTTTTCATATTCTTCTACTTATTTAATTAAATTTATTTAATTAAATAGATTCGTTTCCCTAATGTATTTAAATTTAATTTAAATGCATCCACTCTAATGTGTTATGTTTATTTAATACATAATGCTCCATAAATCCCCTTTTAAATAAATTTCAATTTATTTAATTCCCTCCACTTTATTAAATTCTCTAATCCTATGATTAAGTTAAATCCTATTTAGTTTACTCATAACCCTACCTAAAACCTAGTCTACCACCCATCACTCTCATCCTTCTAAGTCTACCCACTAGTTAATACCACATAATTATCCTAAATACCCTCCTAAACACCTTTTAGCTCGTAAGTGGTTGCTCTCACATGTGTGAGTAACTCAAAATCCAAGAAAGCCTCCCTTTTATTATTTTATCCAAAAATCCTCTTACACTCTTACACACTTGTCCCCTTTCCCTTCTCCAAGATTTCTCTTACATGTGTGAGCACACCTTAAGCCATCTTAATCACCAAAAAGGCTTATGTTGACCTTTGCATGGCTTGCCCCCTTAGCCCATGTGTTTCCCTTGTGGTACCTATGTGGATGACACATAGATGCCACCTCCTTAAGGCCTCTCTCAAGCTTATAAATAGAGCCCTTTTCTCAAGCATTATTTATCTCCCTCATTTGCATTGTTATCATGCTAGTGTAATTCTAGAGCTCTTAGTAGTTTTTATGCATTTTTGCTAACCTTTGGTAGTTTCTAACTTCATTTTGTTAAATGGTTAGTTTATTTTATTGCATCCATGTTCACCATCCTTGAAGACTTTGAGCATGGTTATATCCATAACCATTGTTTGAAGCCTTCTCTTCACATCTAGTTAGTTTCATACATATTGCATTTGATTTCAAATCATCATGGAATTCATTCAATAGTTGTGTTTTGGAGATCACATCTGCATCCCTTACTATTGATCACACCAACAAGGCCTCTTGTGGGCACTCTTGTTGAGCTACTCCAAGGTTGCATGGGGACTATTTCTTTTCAATTGTATTAAGTTGTAAAAATCAAAAATAGAATTAGTTGTATTTTTCTTTACTTTGAATCTTTGATATATATGTGCAAAAAACTTTTTTTTTTTATGCATGCTCTTGATAGGTTAGGTTTTCTTGTATACACAAACCATTTTTCGTACCATTAAGATCTCTATCAGCTACCTAGCTAGTCTTTACAAAAACTATGCTATGTTGATATCAATGAAAAGCACAATCATGAATGCAACATGGTAATACTCTCCAACTCTTAGGATACTCCCCCAAAGTAGTATCATCATCATTCATGCTAAGAATCTCCCATTTTGGCATTGATGGAAACATAGATAAAAATACATTTAAGTTCCAAGAATACCAAATAGTGTTGGTTGTTGTTGTTGACTAGCATCAGTTTCCCACATGCTAAAAAGTCTCAATACAATAGGTGCAGACTCGTGCTTCTTTGAAAATAATTGTTTACTTCACACTAAATAATTCACAATACATCAAGTGCATATTCCTTCTATCTTTCATGAATCTTTCTAGATCTCTCTAAAGATATATCTCTCCCTTATGCATATTCTCTCCCCTATACTTAGGAGTTATTCTCTCCCTCATACTTAGGAGTTATTTTTCATGCATAATGTCTCACCCATTAACATCAATGTCAAAGGTCTCTATGTTACAACACACCAATTGATACTAATTGCTAATATGTTGCTCCAAGACTTCAACCAACTTGAGTGTCCAAAGACACTATTCAAAACCAAATACCAAGAGTCCTCAATAACTCTACTCATCATAGGTACTCCCCCATATAGGAAGCATCAAAATTTAGTCTAGGCTAACAATAGTGCTCTATACTACTAGACAAATGCACTGTGTACATCATTTACTTAGAAGTAGGCAAGAGCACAACCCTAAGCATTCCTCTCAAGTAATCATATGTATCTTTAGGCAAAGGTGTAAGAATTTTCCTAAGGGAAAATTCATCCAGGAACTAAGAACTCAAACAAAAACACAATTGTAGACCAGAAAGAGAGAGTATGATCAGAATGATGATATATTCATTCAATTTTCCATGTAAAATTACACTAAGAGTGCCTATATATAAAGGCCTTTGAGATACATCTAGAATGTTGCATAATTAGCTCCATGATATTTCATACAACTAGGCACATGTCCACTAGATATGGGCTATCCTCCATTAAGCATAGAAGTAAGTGTGGTGATTAGAGGATAAGCCTACAAGAGTGTGACACACAAATTAGTGTTGTAGACACCATGTGCTAAAATAGAGTTGTGTACTCCTGTGTTGTCAACATGACAACTCAAAAAGGTGCTCAAACTCCTAAGTGTCTCACAAAATAAAATAATAAAATAATGCAAAATAATAAAATAATGCATTAACCTAAGTAAACTTAAGTAAGTGTAAATAGTGAATACTTATTTATACCAACACCCCCCCTTAAGTGCAACTTAGGGGAATGCCATTAAGCTTATGAAAATAAGGATGAAGATGCAAGATGGGTCCCAGCTACTAGGCCATATTAGGTACCCATGTACATAATGAAATGCAATCTCTTGTAAAGTGGAGAAAGAGGGAAAACCTCATGGGAAAAACCCTCTCCCAAAAAGATAGATAAATAGGGATGCATGGATGGATGGAGTAATCAAGACCCCCCCCATTACAACATACTTCTAGTATATACAATAGTGAAGAATGAGAGAAGGAAGAGAGATAGAATAGGCTCCCCCCAAAGAAGAATACCAACAAGTGAAAGCCACTCTGATGAAGAAGTTGGTCCAAGAATGTAGAATGGTGTTCCTACCCTTAGGAAGAAACAATGCCAAAGGTAAAATCTTGAAGATGTATGGTGGCCCTAAAAGCTGCTCAAGTATCCCTATGCTGATACTAATGTTTGTGCCTTCCAACTGTGCTAAAAAGAATGAATTCAAATCTGGCAAGGATGTCTATTGAACCTATTCACACAAACCATCTGTCTCCTCAACTAACAAAGAGACCTTTGAAAACTATTGTTCATAAGGATCCACAATCATGCCAACCTATAAAGATTGATCATTTAGAGAATGGAAATGAGTGTCAAAGTGAGCCCTCACAACAATTATAGAAGGATCACCTTCATCAAAGAGAAAATGTAAGTCCTCAAGGCTATCTCCCAAGTGAACAGAAGTTGGAACTGGACGATGAGATGTACCATGTTATGTTGGACCTCTCACTATGGCTATGTATGCATGTGGACTGGATTGATGATGTGACATCTCACTATAACTGTCGATAGAACCCCACGTGTCTGAATCTATTGAAGCATTATTCCTAGTGTCACTATCAGTTTCCACTATGTATGTAGTGCAGAGAGGAGTAGAGGATAAGTTGGGTGAACTTTCCTCAAAGTGAACATCCTTCTCCACAAAAATCTCATGAGTCTCTAGATCCATTAGTCTATATGCTTTAGCATTGTCTTCATAATTGATGAAAGTACAAGGCCTAGGTGCTGGTGCTTTGCAATTTCCCATGCTAAACAACTGAAAACTTTGAAATGACCCACAACTAGTTTTCAACTGCACCATGCCTCAAAAAGAGTCTTTCCATCTAAAGCATTATGAGGAGACCTATTAAGTATGTGAGTAGCACTATTAATGGCTTCAACTTCAAGTGTAGGATCAAGAGACTTGGCTTTTATCATGCAACTTGCCATGGTCTTGAGAGTCCTAATCCTTATAGCTACAACATATATCTTGTGTAGACTAAATGTTGGTGGGTTCTAGAGATCAATCCCCTCAAGTCTACAAAAGTCCTTAAGTCTTTTGTCTACATATCTGTTCTCATTCTCCACTCATAGCACCTTGATGGATTTCCTTGACTTGTGTTCAACATGAGTCTTAAAGTCTTGAAGCTTATGAACCACTTCAATCTTATGATGAAGGAAGTAGACCCAAGTGAGTCTTGAAAAGTCATCAACAAATGTGAAGATGTAGCAACCTTGGCTGACTAAAGTCACTGCAAAGGGTCCTACTAAAACCATGTGAACTAGCTGAAGAACAACTAGAGCTCTAGAAGACTTGCCTTTATCATACTTCTCCTTGAGATTCATATCCACTAAACATGATGAACACTCTCCCTTAGAAAAGTCAATGTTAGGAAGACCTTTGACCATGTGTTTTGAGTAAAGTTGTTGAAGAGAGTGGAAATCAAGATGACCAAACTGCTCATGCCATAAGTTGATTTGTAAAGTAGAGTGAGTAAACAAGGCTTGAGAAGTATACTAAGGCACAAAGTGGGAGAAGGAATAAAGCCTCTTGTCATCATTGACTTTCCCCACTGTAACCAATGAATCATCTCTTAGACTATGCACCATCATTGAATCTGGAAGAAACTCAACTTTATGACCATCTCCAAGGTGAGTGATTTGGTAAATTGATAGGAGATTGGAGCTAAGATTTGGAACATAGAGAACATCTCTAAATTTCCCATTTTCCATTTCCACATGTCCTTTCACTTCAACTTCTATTTTAGTATCATCTCCCACAAAGACATGTGGTACCTTTGACTACTTCAATGAAGAAAAATCTCCCTTTAAAGAACCCATATGATAGGAGGTACCTAAGTCAAGTATCCATTCCAAGGAAGAACTTGTGTTTTCCATAAGCACTTTCCCTTTTCCCTTTGAAGAGGTTGGAGTTGAATCCTTGGAAGTACCTGGCACTTGAATCTTTTTCTTCTCGAGTAAATATTCTAACTCATTGATTCTTTTAGTTTGCAATGATGCTCATCATGATTTGGCTTTTTGTAGTATGCACAAAAAAGTTTGTCCTTCTTTTCATTACTTTCCTTTTTTTTCAAAGAAGAACCACCTTATTGTGAGGAGGATTATTGTTTCTCAGATTGTGACTTCTACTTCCACTACTTCTTCTTCTTCTTGTTTTTTCCTCCTTGACTTGATTGGTGCTCATCACTAGCCACCAATGCTTTAGTCTTTGATGACTTCAGAAGTCCTAAATCCATCAAGTGAGAATTTTCAACAATCAACATCTCTACAAATGCATCAAATCAAGGCTTCTAATAAGTAGATCCCATGGTCAACCTGTGAGTATTAAAACTCAAAACAAAGGAAGTATACTCTAAAGGTAGCCTCTTCAAGATGTGATGAATCAACTTATCATCCTTCATGGGATTTTTACAATCTTTAAGAAGTGCCCTATACTCATTGGCTTTGATGATATAATCCTAAATTGTGTAAAAATTCTTTGGATCCAAGAGAAGTAGATCATCTTCAATCTAAAATCCCTTTTCTTCATCCACCTTACCATACAATGATTTAAGTTTGTCCCAAGCTGCTTTGGATTCTGTACAACTAGAAATGTGAAAGAAAAGATTTGTATGAACAAAACTCCTGATAGCTCCTAAAGTAGGTTGGTCTTGAATTTGCCAATTAATGAGTTCTTTAGCATTAGTAGGTTTGGTAATTGTACCATCAACATAAAGACTATATCCTTTTTCCATTAATCTACTCCATACAATATCTTTCCATGTAGAATAGTTGTGTGAAGTTAGAGGTGGACATTTAAAACCCATGATGTAGAAAATAAAAAGATCACAATAGAGAGACACAAAAACATAGTACACACCCCCCCTTTTCACTCAATCAAAAGACCCCCCAAAAAAATATGTTTTTGGCACTTTATAAGTAGTGCATGTACAATGGGCTACTTGTCAAAATGAACAAAGTGGACCTAATGATTTTTTTTTTACAACTTCTTTTTGAGGCTCAAATCTGTCACTAAGCACTATAGCTCAGATTTACAACAATTTTGAAAAGTAATCAAACCTTTACAATGCAAAAAATGGCCTAATTCTAAAAGTAATATTTTGGTCTACAAAACGTTAGAATCTTACTATAGATCCAAGAAGTAGACAAAAAAAATGCACTTTCAAAAAAAATGGAACTTGAAAAAGTGACCAGATGTGCCTGTATGAAGTGTTTGAAGTTGTAAAATGCAAGATTATGTAGGTATAGTCACAAAAAATGCATTTTTTGCAAAATTTGTGCACCAAAACTAGAAAATAACACCACTACTAAAAAATTCAGGAAATTCTACCCAATTTCAATAAAAATTGCACTTGAATTAGAGTCTAGATGTTCAAGTTATGGGCTCGCAAATTCAGGCTACCAAATTGAAAAGCAATCTATAGACGGGTCTGGTAGGAAAACTAAAATCTTAAATTTGAAGGTCAAATAGTCATCACTGTAGTTGTAAAATGACTAGGTTTGATGGTCAAATGGCCATCAAATTTAATCTATTGACTGGCTGATGTCAGTGAAAAAGGGCAGTTGGATGATGTGGCAAATGACGTGTCATACCATACTATACAAATCGTACATGTGGAAAAAATTCATACTGCTAACATGGAAAAAAAGTGACATGTCCTAGGAGTGATGTGACAAGAGGATGCTATCAAGTAGGCATTAAGGTGGCAAGGTCTGGTACAGGTCGATGTGGCCAAAAAATTTGACTAGGCAGTCCGTGGTGAAGATAGGGAATGCATGGTGGAGAGGGTTGTCCAAATGTCCAACTAGCTGTAGAGAGTGATTTTTAAAAAAATGCCCAAGAAAGCTATCAGTGCCAGTGTATCCTTTGTCATTGTCAGATAACTAAATCTCATTTGTTAGAAGGAGTAATTCTTGCTAGAACTGAAGTCGGAGACCACTATCACAAATGTTGGTTTGTTGGTTGACAAACCCAAAAACATGCATTGAAGGTAGAAGCATACCATGTGGCAAATGAGGCTTCCACATGTTATTGAAGTGGTGATAGCTATCACCTAGGGCAGAAAAGGATAGTGCCAGAAAACCTTGAGCACAAGTTGGGAAATCACAACTATCATGATTGGAGCAATGGAATCATGCACCGATTTTATTAAATGTGCAGGCTAGAAAAAGGCCCAACTCTGAAAAAATGCCACACTAGAACTATTTAAAAAACCCATCAAAAATTTTCTTTATGGGCACCGGTGACTGGGACTTTAGTCCCACATCGAGTGCATTGGAATTTTGTAGGTTTATAAAAGTGATTCACTACAACATGCATAACAAAGAAAACTTGCTAGGTGTTTTGCCTTCACCAATTTTTTGGGCTTCCTTGACTGGAGGTTGTTGGGTTGTTAGGAATATTGTGTCATGCACAAATTTTGACTGTGATGTGATGCCTGCTTAATTAATAACTCCTCTACGAATATACCTAATGCCAAGGAATATTCTCTATACAAAATAAACCTCCAAATGATAGAGTTGGGGTGTCACTACCTGGTTCTACTAAAAAAATTTCTCTGTTGGGTGCTTGAAGGGGAAAAAAAAAATTTCAACAAATTCTAATGAAAAATTAAAGAGAAATAAAAAAATGCAAATCTAAATAAATCAAATAAATCTGCAAAAAATGACCATACCTGAACTACAAATTGGGGCCTCTAGGGTCTGATTTGCAAAAAGAATTTGCCTCATGGTCAACTTTGGGCTAAGGTAGCTAATTTTATAGTCAATATTCACCAATTTAGCATTCCAAACACAATGGCAAGGTCAGATCTAGCTCTAAATACTCCCAATTTCTTTAGTACTCTAGATTTAGGCTGAGGTGTTAAAGTAACAATGGTCCTGAATAGCTATATGATGAGAAAATCTCCAAGCTCTAATACCAAGTAAGAATTTTCCTTAGGGAAAAATTCATCCAGGAACTAAGAACTCAAACACAAGCACAACTGTAGACCAAAAAGAGAGAGTATGATTGGAATGACGATATATTCATTCAATATGCCATGTAAAAGTACACTAGGAGTGCCTGTATATAAAGGCCTTTGAGATACATCTAGAATTCCTTGTAATTAGCTCCATGATATGTCATACAACTAGGCACATGTCCACTAGATATGGGTTATCTTTCATTAAGCATGGAAGTGTGGTGATGAGAGGATAAGCCTACAAGGGTGTGACATGCAAATTAGTGTTGTAGACACCATGTGCTAGAATAGAGTTGCATACTCCTATGTTGTCAACATGAAAACTCAAAAAAGTGCACAAACTCCTAAGTGTCTCAAAAAATAAAATAATAAAATAATGCATTAACTTAAGTAAACTTAAGTAAGTGTAAATAGTGAATACTTATTTACACCAACAAAAGGCTTTATAAAGATATCTATAAGCTAATCTTTAGTACTCACATACTCTAATCTGATCTCATTTTCTATTTGTTTCTCTCTCAAAACATGATACTTAATAGATATATGCTTAGTCTTAGAATGCAATACATGATTCTTGGACATACTCATTGTACTTATGTTATTACAGTAAATGATAACAGTTTCTTCAAACTCAATTTTGATATCCTTCAGCATCTACTTCATCCACATAACTTGATTATAGTTATTAGATGTTGCAAAATACTCTTCCTCAGCTATACTTTGAGAAATAAAATCTTTCTTCTTGCTTAGCCAAGAAACCAATCTTCCTCCAAGAAAGAATTCTCCACCACTAGTGCTCTTTCTGTCATTTGTACTGCCTATCCAATCCATCTTAGTATATGCACATAGAGTGAAATCACCTGATCTATCATACCAAATTCAATAGTCAAATGTTCTTTTAAAATATCTAAATATTCTCCTTACTAATACAAAATGATACTCCTTAGGATCAGCTTAAAATCTAGCTATATTCCCAATTACATTTTCTATATTTGGTTTGGTGTGAGTCAGATACTACAAACCTCCAATCATGGATCTATACTTCTTTTGCTCTACTGTGAGTGTCTCATCTTTGTTGGATAACTTTTGATTAGTTATCATAGGTGTACCAATAGGTTTACAACTTTCTAAACCAAACCTTTTCAACAAGTCATTTAGGTACTCAGCTTGAAAAATAAAAATATCATCATTGTTTTGTACAATTTGCAATCCTAGGAAAAACTTCATTTCACCTATCATGATCATTTCAAACTCATTCTTCATCTCTTCAGAAAACTTATCACTTGCTTCATCATTACCTCCAAAAATGATGTCATCAACCAATATTACTATTACTAGCAAACCATTCTCAACTTCTTTCAAATACAAGTTACTATCTATCGTACCTTTATCAAATCCAAGCTTTACCAAATAACTATCCAACCTTGCATACCAAGTTATAGGTGCTTTCTTTAGACCATTTATAGCTCTCTTTAGTTTGCATACCATTTTTTTTTCTTCTAATAAATGAAATCCTTTAGGCTGCTCAATATACCTCTTCTTCAAGTTCTCCATTTAGGAAGGCTGATTTAACATCCATATAATAAAACTTGAACTTATTATTTGTTGCATAAGACAATAACAATCCTTACTACTTCCATTTTAGCTATAGATGCATATTTCTCCTCATAGTCTATGCCTTCTTATTGTGAATAGCCCTTGCATAAGAGTCTAGCCTTGTTCCTCACAACTTCTCCTTGCTCATTCATCTTGTTTCTAAATACCCATTTGGTTCCTATCACATTCTTGTCTTTAAGTCTAGGAACTAACTCCCATGTATCATTCTTCACAATCTAATCTAATTCTTCTTTCATTTCTTGAATCCAATTATCATCTTTACATGCTTCATTTGTGCTCTTAGGTCCAACTTGAGATATCAAACATATCTCCTTATTTACCTTGTTTCTTGTCATCACACCTTTGTCTTTTCTTCCAATTATCTTCTCAGGAGGATGATTCTTTGTTAGATTTCTATTAGAGGTAAGAGTTAACTTCTCAACTCTTATCTCTTCTCTAGGTTCATATCCCTGCTCTCCTCTTTTCTCAACAATTAGCACATCATTCTACACATTATTGTTAGTCTCAAAGAAAACTTCAACATTATGTCTAATAATTCCAAAATTATCTTCTTTTTCATCTAAATTATAATGTACCATTTTTCCTTAGTTCCAAACTTTTCATCAATCCGTACATTTGCACATTCAACTATTGTCTTAGTTCTATAGTTAAAACATATGTATGCCTTTCTTTTCAATGGATAACCAAGAAACATACCTTCATCACTTCTTGGATCAAACTTACCAATGCCATCATCTCTCTTAATATAACATTTTCTCTCAAATATTCTAAAATACTTAACTAATGGTGAATGACCAAACCATAGTTCATAAGGTGTCTTGTTCATATCTTTTTTGATCTATACTCTGTTTAGAGTGTATAGTGTTGTATTAACTGCTTCTCTCCAAAATGTCTTAGAAACATCATTCTCAAACAACATCATTGTTGCTGCTTCTACTACTGACTTATTCCTTCTTTCATCAACCCCATTATGCTCAAGTGTTCTAGGTGAAGATAGTTTTCTTTTGATTTCATTCTCTCCATAGAATATGTTAAACTCTCTAGAGGTGACTCTCCTCCTCTATCTGATCTAAAACACTTTATCTTAACACTAGATTCATTCTCAACTCTATTCTTAAATATCTTAAACTTCTCAAAAGCTTCAAATTTCTCTTTAATAAATTGTACCCACATCATTCAAGTGAAATCATCAACAAAAATCATAAAGTACCTTTTACCATAGAATCCTCTTGTTCTAGAAGGACCACTTGGAATTGTGTGAACAATCTCTCGCTTCTCTATGGTAGTGAACTTCTTGCTAGGAAATGATACTTTCTTTTATTTTTTCAAAATATATTCTTTACACACAACATTAGTAGGCTTTGTAATCTTAGGCAAGTCTTTGACTACAAATATGCTACTAGCCTTCACAATATTATCACAATTTATGTGATAGAATCTTCTATGCCACAACCAATTGTTGTCCACTTTAGCTACCAAACATGTCATTTTAGTAGGATTCAAATGAAACATATTACCTCTGAATCTTGTCCCTATTCTAATTTTCTTACCATCTCTATCTTTGATAATGTAGGTCTTCTCAGTGAATTGCAATTAATAGCCCTTTTCACTAACTATCCAACACTCAATAAGCTATTCTTTAATCCATCAACAAAATAAACATCATTAGTGTTACTTTTACCATCAAGATTAATGGATCCAATTCCTATTATATGAAAAGCTACATCATTACCAACTTTAACAATACCTCCATCATGATTCTTGAACTTAACAAACTTATTCATATCACTAGTCATGTGATGCAAACAACCACTATCAATTATCCAATTAGATTTATTTTTCACTTGGGAAATTAGAGCTCTTTCTTCTCTAATTTTTCTATCAAGATCATCTTCCTTGATAGCCACAAATCCCAATTCATCATCACTTTCACTTTGACCTTTCTCATCAGGTTCTTCATCTTTATTTGCATACAAACAATTTATATATCTATCTATTTTAGGCTTAAAATTTCCCTTATACTTTTTCTCTCTTTTAGGACATTTAGATGCATAATGACCATATTCCTCACATGTCCAACATTTAAAAAATTTCTTACCATCTTTTTATCTTCTCACAAGAAGGGCTATTCCTTCATCAATCTTCTTGACTTCATTAGGTATGTTGCTACTAGAAAAATCACCACATGTGATTGCACTCCTTGTCATATTAGGTCATATTTTTAGGGCACTGAAGGTTGTTTCAATTCTAGCTAGTCTCCAAACTATCTCAGATCTACTTCTGTAGATTCTAATCTTCCAAGAAATGTTTCCTTTGTGAAATCTTTAGTGCAGGGCATTACTAGCTGAATCACTAAGCTACTTGCTTGAATGGTGGCATCAAGATTTTCAAGATCTTTCGTATTACTTCATTATCTTCCTTGGTTCCACCAAGAGACTGAATTCTTGCAATAATTTTAGATTTTCTACCAATATAGCTTCTTATAGATTCATCTTCCATCATCTTAGCATCTTGAAATGCACATATCCAATTCTACAATCTCATTCTATTTGCATGTGTATCACCTTCAAAAGTATGTTCTAATGATTTCCAAATTTTATGAGATTTTTGAAGTGAATTTTACCTAAATGTATTCATTCTCTAGAAGAGCTGATAGTAGAGCTTCTCTAGCTCTCATGTTACACATGAACATATCTCTTTCTACTTCACTACATTCTTCAAGCTATTTTTCATCCACAATTGTCTTCTCATTCTTTTTCAAGATCCAATAACCTAGACCAATGCACAAAAAATGAGTCTTCATCTTCTCCTTCCAACTATCATAATTGGCCCCATTAGATCTACGACTATCCTTTCAAAATATATTCACCATCAATCTCCCAAAGTTGTAAAGCTTATCCTTCAAGGACCTGATGCTCTGATACCAATTGTTAGAATATATAGTCCACTTATATAACTAGGGGGCGGGGGGGGGGGGGGGTTGAATCAATTATCCAACTATTATCATAATTATCAACACTAAACAAACTTAACCATATGAGAAATATAAACTAAAACCACAACAAGATACTCATACACAATAACACCAAATATGTTAACTAGGGAAATCCTTATTCAGAGGGAAAACTCCAATGGGGATGTTACCCACAAGATGATGTAATAATATAAATATTCCTTGTTAGAGGATGGACCCTGTTAGGAGTTGTGGAATACAACTAAACCCACTACCAAAATACCTTCAAAGGAAAGACCAATGAACCCATTATCCAAATGATCTCTATATTATTCCTTGCAGAATAATAGAAATGAAATGTACTTTATTCCTCTTCTTTTGTCCTATCAACTAGACCTCTACTCCTAATCTTGTAACTAGATCACATAAGTCACATCAAATAATCCCTTGGATCACTTACTCGCATTTGCCAAAAACTTTGCTCCTTTTCAAACTATAATGGATACAATACAAACAAGGAAAACATCTTTAATTTATACGAAATCTTCAAAACAGTTCCTTGATTTGGCCTTGAGGCTTTTCCAATTAATTATAATAAGATATTTAATTAATTGCAATTATAGTAGCATTTTTGGTTCATAGTCTATACAAAACTTTTCACATGTGATACTAGGGCTTGGGCACACAATGACATCACCAATAGACTGTCCTCTTTATTTACCTGACTATGCATCTTCTCATTGCATCTCAAATGTAAGATAGTGAACAAACATTAGGAACTTCTTTCCCAATACTTTGTCTCTAAACTACTCTTTGTAAATCAAATATAACTTCCATACATCTTCGACTTAGACTCTATGCACTCAACCACATCATCAGGACATTGTGTTGAACATGTCCATAACTATGCATCAGCAGACAATCAAACCATTGTCTATAAAATTAAGATCTATGTCTACTAATTAGCCAGTCATTATAGAAACCATGTTATGTTGACATCAATGAAAAACACAGTCATGAATGCAACAGGTCAATAGTCTCCAATGCTTGGGATACTTCCCTAAAATAGTATCACTAGAATTCATGCTAATACTTTCTCTAGTGTGTATGGCCTCTTTGAGTCCTATATTTTCTCATGCTTATTCTTCTAAGTGGTGTTTGACCTCCTCAAGATGCATGTTGAGTAGGAAAATGTGTTTTCACCCCTAGGTATATCAGAGGGTGTACTAAATGTATTCTCAAAGCTATAAAGTGGGTTATGTAGGATATTAGCTTCTTATTTCTTATCAGAGATGGGATCCTCCACACAAGGTTGTCCGCAATGATGCCTAGTCAAAGTTTTCAACTTCTTGAAGGTGAAAGAAGAATGAATACCTTTACTAACTTGGAACCTCATCATGACTAGCATGTAAGGAAATTTCTTCATTTAATAGGATGAGAGAAATGTTTCATATTTGAAGATTGTGGGGTTAGGAATGATCACTTGTCAAAGATATAATAAGCAAGTGGCTTGTCAAGAGTGCTCAAGCATTCATAACACTAGCAAATCAAGACAAGAGTGTGAGCAAGAAGCTGGATAGCAATTAGCTAGCATAAAAAGGTAACCAAATCTTGACAAGTGACCATTAGTGATCATTTTTAGGTTACATGTGATAGACTAAACCCATCTTTTTGACTTAGAACAATATCTAACACTAAGATTTTTGACAAAAGGTCAAGAAGGATGAAGTGATGACACCCCTATATCAACTAAGATGGAGTTTAGACATTGTTTTGGAAGTGATAGAAAGTAGATGATACTTCTCAAAGAGCCAAGTGATACTTCTCAAAGAGCTAGGAGATATTAGAATAGAAAAAAGTATCATACAATAGAATTGACAGTAACCAGGAGATAATTTTGTCTTAGGTGATACTTTTCCTTAATGAGGGTGATACATTTCACTATGGCCAGATGATAGAACTTATAGTAGTTATGTGATACAATTTTGGGAAAATAATATTGTACAATATTTCCCTAATATTCAGATGATAGTATGCCAGTGAGTTGTGAAAAAGAGCAATTTTTGACCAAAAACACTTGTGTTTTAGGTTGACTGTTGAATGTTTTCAAACCAAAATGTTATGCAAATAGTATAGCACCTCAATTTTTGTCAAATAATAGCATGGTTTTCAAATATTAAGGGAATTTTGCATGTCTCAAACAATTGAACAAGGGACAAAGCAACCTTGTCAATACACACTTGTGATACCAGAACTAATTTCTATCGATGCTAACAAGATGTTTGATTTGCAATAATGTTTACATAGGTCCAACACATTTGAAAATACTTACCAAGAAGATCTACCTAAGAGTGAAGCTTTTTCATGGAGATGCCATAAGCATAACCAAGGGGACACAAATGTTGAGTGTAAAATCTTGGGGTGATCTAGGTAGTCTACTAGGATCAATCCTTGCAACAAGAAGTTGAGGGGAAAAATAAGGTAGCTACTAACCTAAAGTATTTAGAAAGGGCTTCCATTCCTAATGTTCCTCTTGCACCCAATTATAGTACACCACGCCTTGCAATAGCTAATGGACCTCACAGGCACAAGAGCATCTTAAGCATTCTTGCCTAGCATTTTTCTCATGATCTCAATCTCACAAGTACTCACACTAAGTGAAGAAAAAAACTATGACTACCAAGGTTTTATATCCTTGGTAGTCTTGAGATTATAGTGAGTTGGAATAGCTAGGTTCTATTGTCCCCACTTGAGTTGTTCCTCTTGATTACTCAAGAGTAGGCCCTCTAAAGGATTCTAAATTAAAATAGATTGGATCCATTCTTTAAAGTCAATGTTTTTTAATTGGGTGAAAAGAATACTCTCCTATCTCAATTGCTTCCCCCAAATAAGCCAAACAAGTTCAATTAATCCTCTTACTTTTAAAATCTAAAGGCGGCTCAAGATTTATGATTCACCACAAGGGTGAAGAGCATACTTTCCTATCACCAAGAGACTACAATCACAAGTCTTATGTGCCTATGAAAATGAACAATTATTAAGATTTTCACACACAAAATAATAGAAATACAAGAACTTGTTTGGTTTTTATGCTTTTAGGGAACCTTGCAAACAATCATTAGTAGCCTTTTACATTTGAAGCTTTGACATGCATTCTTTTAAGGTAAGTATTCAAGGACTTAAGGAAAATACCTAGAATCACAATCATTAGTCCAACATGAGTTAGTCCAAAAAATAATATGAAAATTGTAACCAGACCTCTTTCAGATTGTAATGGACTTGAAAAACTCAACAGACAGATAATGACTGATTGAAAAATTGATCAAATAACCTAACTAGCAAGTAGTTTTAGGTTGGGTGACATTTTATGCCGAAAGAGTATCATACGATAATTTTCACTATACTAGTATGATACTTTTCCTGCATGCAATATTTTTTTCCTATAGCCATGCAATACAACTTACTATACTAGTTTGATAGAGTTTTGTATGGGCGTGCAATACTATAATTGGAAAGAATCACCTGACATTGCTGATAAATCTTGTATGACATTGAAAATGTATTTCTTGATATTTGCAACTATAAAAAATGAAAGAGTAGACAAAAAGTAGAAAATGCTGAAAAAATGTAGACTAGGAGCAAAACCATACTATTCTACCCCTACACCGGGTACCAAAATGTACACTAGAAATGTGCACCACTCTAAACTCTTCTATCCAAGTGATTCCATCAGTTGGAATACTTGAATGGCAACTTAGAGCTCTCTATCCATAAAGTGCAAGGAAGTGTTTTGAGAAATATGAATAGCTCCCAGTTGAGCCTTAGAGACACATTCCTTGCTAGTAAACAATGCAATGGGAGGCTCTTTAGACAAGAGCAAGAATTCAAGTATCCACAAGAACTCTCAATCATGCAATGCAAGAATGAAACAAAGATAGAATGATATGAAAAATGCAACTAGATTAGGAAAATGAGAGTGTTACAACAGCCAATACTAATTAAACTATGTGTTTTAAACTATTACAAGATGAACTAAGATACTATGCAAGATGGATCTAAGATAATATGTCATGGTGATGAAAGAATTTAGACGAGAAGTAGAATTGATCCATAAGCTCTAAGAAGAATGATCAATAGAGTTGTAGCATAAAAATACTCAAGAATGTGGATCATTTGAGAAGCAGAGATCTCTTTCTTTTAAAGGTGTACGGAGAATCAAGATCTATATTAAGGGATGGATGACCAAGGGTGGGGTTGATTTTTGGCATAATACATGTGTAAGATCAAGTCAACCAGTGAAAAAGGAGTTGACTTTTCATGTGAGACAAAAGCATTTTCTTTTAATTTATAAATAGAAGAAGGACTTTATGTGTGCACATAGAGTGGGTTAGAAGAATGGGATCTTTTATTTATTTAAAAGGGGATGTGTTCTTTTAATCAAATAAGTACTTAGAACAATATAGTCAAACTATAGGTTATAATCAAATTAATTGATTTTTAGCAATTTGGTCTAGGAAAATGATTAATTAATTTAGCCAAAATGTTAAGAAGGGGGTTAATATTCTAGATGACCATTTTTAGGTGATTACATTTTCCCCTCTTTGACTAATGTGTGATTGATTTGGGAACACATGATGTCAAAGAATACATAATTCAAGTAGGAAGCAATCGTAGAGAGATCTGATTTTGAAGAATGAAATGTAGAAAGAGATAGAAAGTCCTAAATGTACAGTCTCATAGCAATAGTATTGAACACTAGGATAGAGACAATATCATAACTCAAGAAGAGTACTAAAACCAAGAAAATTAGATAAATCAAGAGCAAATAAAGAAATCAAACATATGCTCCTAAGAAATAGATAGTTGTAGCAAGTGATGATAGAGTATTTCTTCCCCCTCTAGATTGAAATTGAAATAAGGTAAAAGGAATGTAGAAATGAGCCAAATATGAAAAAATTGAGATACGTCAAAGTCCATGATGATAGATATGAGATTAGGACCAATGAGTGACTATTACAGAGTGATAGAATGCCCTAGTTTGACTAGAGTTGATCACAAAGGATAAAGTATGCAAATTAGGTCAAATCAATTAGAAAGATGATTTAGAAGTGAAAGATGTAAATTGAAGTGGGTATTGAATGTACAAATGATGAAGACATGGAGAAATGAAGATGCCCCAATGAAGATTCAAATATTAGGCCTCAAAAGGTTAGATAATTTCCTAGAGGAAGGTAGAATTTTGAAATGTAATTTTGGCTATCAAGATGATCTTAGATTTCAATTTTGATCCCAAAAATAGATCCAAGATGTCAAAATTTGCTAGGGGTTCATTTTTTACAGAATTCCAAGGAGTTTGAAAAATGAGTCAAAATGAGGTCAGTGGACTATATAAATAGTCCAAGGGTCATTTTCAATTCATTTTTATTTTTTGGTTTTGAGATCTTTTGAGTGATTTGGAGAGAGAATATGGCTTTAGTAAGTATTCCAACCCATAGACACCATTTCAAGCACAACCAATTACACAACCAATTACACAACCAACCACCTAAGTATGAGGCCCCAGCAAGTCATCAATTTTTTTCACTTTTGGGCTTATTTCACACATTTTTATTGCATTTTTAGGGTTTCTAAAATAATATCATGTGATACTTTAAAAGTATCACACAGATACTTTGATAAGTAGTACACAATACTTTTCTCAAGCTCAAAGTATCACACACCTTTAAAATTTATATCGCTTCAACTATACCCAAATCTCATATAACATGGTGCAAAATATCATTTGGGAAAAAAGTGTTACCTAGGTATTACAAAAAGTATCATACAATACTTAATCAGCATAAAGTATCACCTAAACATAGAGAAAAGTGTCATATGGTCTATTTTTTAACTTTTTCTACATGTTTGGGTACTGTTCACTATCATTTTGTGTGGTTGGTGATGTTCATAGTAGATCTTGGTGTTTTTTATGTTCCTTTGTTTCAATTTTATAGAATATATTTCTTGTGCTTCATATTAGAACCCCCAAAGTGGTGGAGTTGTGTGTCCTTAATATCTATATAATTCTATGAAGGCTAATATATTGAGCATAGGGCTAAAGTGGGTAACACATATGCCCCATATATGGGAGAACCATGAATTACTGAGTGTTTTAGCTAAGCAATGGTACAATGAGCACAACACCATCCATCTATCCGTGGGTGAGGCTACCATCACCTTGGAGGATGTATATTGCATCCTTCATGTGCCATGCTATAGAGATCTGGTGAGTTTTATGTTTGGTTTCTCATTTTTTGTTAAGTTTTTGATATCCATATGAGATGTACTGAAGTGAGTTTTTGCATGTCACAGGTTTATTACAATCAGACCCCAACAGAGGGGATACTAGTATTTTAGCATATATTTCAAGATGTGACCATCTTGGATTGCCACTTAAGCTAGGAGAGGCTCATAGATAAGTATAGGGTTGAGTATCCATTACCTTTCCTTTTATGTTTATTTGTTTCTCAGGCTTTGGTTACTAAAAGGGGCTAGAAGGGCTTCCCATTTGGATGGGCATACTGGTAGTAGATTTGTTTGGGTGGCCCCATAGGATGGCATGGGGACCCATGATTCTTGCAGGTATGTATTGGGAGGTTAATGAGATAGCCTATCAAGAGGGGAAAACATGGGTATGTGGTATAGTCCTATCCTAGATATGGTGTGGGAGCATATTGTTTTTATTCAACCTCGAGTGCAATCACCAAAGCACAATGAGCCCTTCATTTTTTCTATAGAATCACAATGGATATGTGACTTACTACCAATGTCTCTTTGAATAGCTCACTTCTTTTAGCTAGCATCCCTACCATGAGTTCCATAGATGGTTTGATGTATGGGATCTAGAGAATATGACTATAGTTGGCCACTAGTCGGAAGACATTCAGAGATAGTGGAGCATTTTTTTATTATTTGAGTATGGAATTAGTTTGGCCAGCAATAGGGGATCTTAGTAGAGACTACTACTTATGCATGTTTCCATGAGGAGGAGTTATAGGGTTGGCTACCCATGTTGGATTATCATTCCACCTTAAGAGATGTTGGGACTAAAAATTGCATGGTCAATTTTGAGTACCATTGAGAATTTGAGCCCTATAAATGCCTTTTGATGCCTATGTACCCAGCTATACCTTTGAGGTATTTGAGAGGTTTAATGTTTCTAACACCTTCCATTCAGCCTATCCCCATGTTCCATGAAGTTAATTTGATATTTTGAGCCATTTTGCAAAGTCTCATTTTGAGCTAATTCCAAATCTGCATTTTACCCCAAGTGTCAAATAGCGACAGGAGGCTATGTTTGCATCTAAATATCTTGCACCCAGAAATGTTTTATGATTTTCTACTTTGGGAGTGTCTAGTTCCCATACATAAGAACCTATGTTTCAGATTTTGAGTCATTTTGAGTCTGTTTGACTAGGTTTTGAATCCCTGAAAGTTGGTCAGTTACTTTTTTCATGCTTTTGCAATTGGTTAGAATTCTGGGAAGCCTTGTTTGACATGTTATAACTTTGACCTAGTTGACCAAAATGTTGAATTTCCTTTTGAGTTGCATTGTAGATGTTATAGATGTTGTATTTGAGGAAAGCCAACTCCGAAGATGCCCAAGATCACTTGCATGCAAGAAGCTGCGAAAGAGAAGCCAAGGAGAGGAAGAGCATGGAGCAAGGGAAAAACCCTAAACAAACATGAGAGACCACAAGATATTGAAACACAATGAAAATGTATTTACAATATTCAATATGTGATATTCTATGAAATACAATGAGGGAGCCCACTTATAAAGAGCTCTAGGAATCTTCTAGAACAAGCTAGAAGGTGGTAGAAGATAAGGATGACAACTCAACACACATCCATAAAAGGTGGAATATGCTAGAAGGAAACAAACTCCCGTGTTGTCAACAACTAACCACTACATGCATTAAATACAAAATATTAAATAAATGTATTTACCTAAGTAAGCTTAAGTAAATAGAATAAATAATTAATAAATAATTATTTACTCTAACACCCCCCCTTAAGTGCAACTTAGGGAAATGCCTTAAGCTCACAAACTAAGATGAATGCAGAATGGGTCCCGAAAACAAGGCCATTTTAGGTACCCATGTACAATGCAACAAAATGCAACCTCTGAAAATAGGGAAAGAGAGAAAACCACGTGGAAAAAACCCTCCCCCAAAAAGAGGTAACCTAGTGAAGAACTGAAGAAGTCTCCAACTAGGGGAATGTCCCCTAAAATAGGAACAAAGAGAGATCATGAAGAAGCATCACTGAAGCATGAAGAGCCACAAAATCTACCAAACTGCTGATCTGAAGAACCTCCATGGAAGAAGAAGGTATGAACCAAGCATGTCTATATGGTAGATGATCCATCTCACTGAAATACATAGTTAGCCAACCACTGCAATCGCCTTGTACATAGGATCAACCACTGAATACATAGTTCACACTATTGAACCATTTAACTATAGATGCATTAGAACAATAGCATAACCCCCCCTTAATGTAGACAGGGTGTGATGACATGCAACTGAGAAGGTGGGCCAAAGTCTCTTGCAGACGAACCAAGAACAATGAGAGAGGGAAAGAGGTACAAAACACCCATAAAAACACGACCAAACTAACTCTGCATGGGCTAATTTCATGGAAGGGACACTCACTTGACAAAGGGAGAAGGCCTAAAATAGCAAATAACTATCCCCCCCATGGTGCTTTATGAAAATAGTGCAAGTACAACTAACTCAAAACAATGTTCACGATCCCCAGAATGCAAAAAGTGGCACTTTATCTCAGTGCGATATAAAAAGTGCTTCAAAATGATAGCTAAAATGATCAAAACTAAAAACAAGCTGCAATAAAAGAAAGTGTAGCCTAAAAAAAAGGAAACCATGCCAGAAAAATGATCCTCGGGCCTAAAACACTCAAAATATCTAGCATATAGCAAAAATGCCAAAACTATGATAGAAAGAGCATGGGCCAAAAACTAAGAAAAAAGACCATATTTCTAAAAAGGTGAGAAAACCAGCTTTCCAAAAATATAAAGTTTTCAAAAAATAGGCATGGGATGCAAAAGATATGCTTGTCGGAGTCAAAAGAAAAAAATTAGACTTTGACTAAAAAATGGGCAGTAAAAATGCATCAAAACCTAAAAATACCTACACCAAAGTCTCTATCTCAGAACTAGCTTTGCGACACTTCTTTCGGATCAGAAAAATACCTCCATATGCAAAAGTTATGGCCAAAAAATTGCAAGTAGGTCCAAAATGACCTCGAAGAGGTGCAAGAAGGATGATGCGCTGACATCAACAAATTGCTGGAAAAAAATTGATGACCTATCAGTCGTCACAGTAAAAAAGAGGCCACGTGGCATGCCATGTGGTAGTCCACATGGCAGCCATGTGGCATATGGCTGACATGGCAAGGGCCACATGGAAAAGTGCCACTTGGCAGCATTCCCACGTGTCTCACATAGAATGGGAAAAAGGACCACGTAGGCTATGACTGTACTGTAGACACAGATTGGGAAGCAAACTGGATAGGCGAAGGTGGTCGTAGTGGCAGCGATACCCTAGGTGGAGGAACTAGGCGGTGGCAATGTGCTAGAGCTATAGTTTGAATCGGAGTCACTTATAGAGGAGGTGGCCGGGCGGCAGCTGGAAACTGAGCCATCGAGGAGGAATGTATAGGAGGTGCCACTGGATGAGCTGGGTGTGGGTGGCCCCGCGGTGGCTGCTGTGGCATAGCCCAAAAACTTTTTTTTTTAATTTTTTTTTGATAAAATCATCTGTATAGTCCATACGGCAGAGGCCTGCAACTAAATTTTTTTTATATGAATACTAACTGTAAACGACCTTCCAGATCCAACGATGATGTCCATTTGGCCCCAATGTGCTCCAAAAAATTGCTAATCCCCTGATTTGAAGAAAAAATGCACAAACAAACTAGGGTTTGTGACTTCAAATCACGGCTTCGAAAATCTTTCAATGAAGCAGCAGCAGGAAGGCTCTGATACTATGTTGGAGTTGAAGAAAGCCAACTCCAAAGATGCCCAATATCACCTACATGTGAGAACTTGTGAAAGAGAAGCCAAGAAGAGGAAGAGCATGGAGCAAGGGAAAAACCCTAAACGAACATGAGAGACCACAAGATATTGAAACACAATGAAAATGTATTTATAATATGCAATATGTGATATTCTATAAAATACAATGAGGGAGCTCACTTATAAAGAGCTCTAGGAATCTTCTAAAACAAGCTAGAAGGTGGTAGAAGATAAGGATGACAACTCAGCACACATCCACAAAAGGTGGAACATGCTAGAAGGGAACAAACTCTCGTGTTGTCAATAACTAACCACTACATGCATTAAATACAAAATATTAAATAAATGCATTTACCTAAGTAAGCTTAAGTAAATAGAATAAATAATTAATAAATAATTATTTACTCTAACAATAGGCTTGTTATTTTCAAGTTTTAACTCATGATGAATCTCTTTTATCAGTTTTCAAATGCGATTCCAAACGCAATTTCAAAAGTTTTACTGGTGTCAGCATTTGCAGATTGTTTGGTACCCATGTTCCAGATGTCATAACTTGAGATCCACGATTGCCTAGATCAAATGGATTGTACCACTACATTTTCTTCTAAAAATACTCTAAGTGTGTTAGTTTTTAAGTCTTGACGAATCCATTTGCACACTTTTCCAGGTCCATTCCATTTGCAAAAATTGATTTTTTGTCAATGTTTCTAGTTAGCAAAATTCAAGTAGTTCATTTTGACCGCTCACCAAATGTGTCATGTTATTTTTCATGAGCCCAAATTGCAGATCCATGATTTCCTCATGACAAAGAATGAATGCTCCAATTTTCATCTTCCCAAGTATTGATTTGCCCAATTCTAAACCCAATTTATTGCTTTCTAACATGTTTTCTTGTAGGTAATTCTGAAGGTCAACTTTGATAGAAAATATCTTTTGACGTCAAATTATTCATGAGACAAGATTCAACAAAGTGCAAGAGTGTAGAGGAAAGAGTCAATGTGCCAATTTTTAGAGCCAGGTTAGAGGTTTGGGTCAATTTTTAAGGCCAGTCAACAAACCTCCTGGTGCAAATTTGACAAGTTGCAAAAAAGGGTAAAAAATGAGTTTTAAGGACAATTCAGTGCTCAATTTTGATTCCAGTTAGTTTGAAGATCTCAGTGGATCAATTTGGCAATCTAGTCATTTGAAAATGAAAAAAAAATTAGCCAGACTAATTTTATGGGTTCGACGAACTGCTTTCAGATTGATGAAATGTCTTGGGATTCTAAAAATGCTTTGTATTTTTAAAAGTCATTCCTAATTACACTGAAGAGATTTCTTGAAAATTCTAAGCCAACAAAGAAGTCTAATGGTAAGAATGGAGTGAGGTTGAAAATGTTCTTTTAAAGTGCCCTAGATTCTAATCTTAAGGAATTGTTCACATTGAGCATTCATGGTGAGTTCGTCTTGGCATTCAACAATGGATATAATCAAGGAATTTCTTAGGACAAGTGATGCATAAAAAAAACTATGGTCAAATACTAGTTGTAGTAGTGGATTTGCTATCTATAAATTGAAGTCAAATGTTTGTAAAAAAGGAAACAAAGGCAAGTTGATGGAGAGATAAAAAGGAAGAATATGAATGTATAAAGCCATGACACGTTAAACATAATTCCCATGTATTGGAAAATGAAGGGGAGTCTCATGTATGAATAGGGGTTGATATTTAGTTAGAGAGTCAAGAGTTAAAAAGAGTCTCCCATGTAGCTACAAGGAAGTTGAACACGCAGTCAAGGTAGGGGAGACATTAAACATGATGCTCTTCGTATGCAAATACACTGGAGCAGGAAATGATGTTTATGAATTTGTCAAAGCAAGAGAAAAATGCATGAACAGTAGCCAACTGTTGGAGTAGTAGGGGGAATCATTTCAAAATATCCATGCCATGTTAAAAGACTCCACACACAGTTTCAAATGAAGGATCAACAATTAAAAAGAATTCCCAGCAGCAGATGCAAATGAAGGAAGAGGCAGGCAACATGCCAAAAGAACAAGGAGCCAGCTAGATAATAAACTCAATGCATGTTTAAAAAAAAATAGCCCATGCCTTTAAATAAGAATTCAACGATTTGAAAGCAATGGAAGGGGTGGCTAAAACAAAGAGGGGAATCATTTTTAAAAATATAGAAGCCCACACATATTAAAAGGTGGAACTCACATCTTTTAAAATGAGGAGGCTGCATTTCTAAATGGAGGCAGTTGTTTCAACATTTGCAAGGAGTCCATGTCCATGTCCAAATAGGGGAGTCATGGCACATGAAGGGAGGCTCACGCAAGCCAATGAATAATCTGCATCATCAACAAGAGTCAATGCTAAGGGAGCTTCCAAGAAATTAAACATGAAGCCACGCCATAAAAAGAAAAATAAAGCAGTGGAGGCAGAAAATTAAGACCAAGCCATAGCATTGAAGGCACATTAAATAGATAGCCACAACATGAAGAAAAGGAGGATTTCATGCTAAAAGGAGGAGGTGGATTTGGGTCCAAAGCACCATGAAAGGGAGCCTCAGTCCACATCTGCAGCAAGAACTCCATGCAGTCAAACACTCACATGTTCAAAGGAGCCTAGCATTAATGCAAAGAAGACCCTCACACCAAATAAGCAGCCAGCTAGACCAGGAGAAAAACATAAAAAAGAAGAGATCACGAAGGCAAGAAAATGTAACCCATGCATGAGAAGAATGAAGGTCATACCCGCGCACGGTCAAAAAAGCAATCCATGTTGTGAGCAAGAGCCGAGCAATTGAAAAACCATTAATCCCACATTGGCCTTATTACATTTTTTGAAATGTTTAAATATAATATTACATAACATCCATGTTGTCTTGAAAGACAATGGCTTTTGGAAACCGTGAGGTGTGTGGTGGGACCCATGCATGTGGTCAATAGCTGGAGGTTAGTAAAAGTAAATTTTAGACAAACAAACAATTGCGCTAATGTGATGACAGAAGCACTAGATTGCACCATGTGGCCCAGATCAATAGTCGATGCATTTTTGCAAAAGTAAGATGCTTGTTGGTTAAACAAAGTAGGAATGCAAACATGTGACATGTGGCAAGCAGGTCCCAGACGTGATGAGGTGGTGCCAAAGGAGTAGTCTGAGAGGGAGCATAGGATGCTGCCACATGGAAAATCCAACAAATGAAACAATTTCACATTTCAAAGATGCAAGCTAGATAAACAATGCAGTAAAATAGGTGTGTAACATGTGGCATCAGCGAGTCTTGCTCAGATGCTAACGTGGTAGTCTGTGGCAGGTGTGTAGAGGTTGACAAATCAGGAGCTACCATGTGGCACTTGGTCAATAGGGTTGACCCAAATTAAAGGGTGGGAAAATTTGAAAGCAATAAAAATAATTATTTTTAATTATTTTTGAAAAGCAACTGTAGCATCAGTGAGTTTTAAATTTAAAAAGACCCTTTTTCTAAAGTTTTAACTTTAGAACTTTTTTAATTTATGAAATTTCAAAATTCAATAGATGTGCAAATCTAAGTCCCCTACTAGAGGAGTATTTTTCAAATGGAGATTTAATGAGATTCTAAAAGGCCAACATAGCAATATTATATATAGCCAAAATCAGGAGAATCTGAATTTTTTGATTTTGAGGTTAGTTTTTGCATAGGAAGTAGTCTATTCAAGTTATTCAAGGTTTCCTCTCAGGTTCCCAATTTGTAACTATATTCAGGTGACGAAGTTAAGAACTATATTATAACATGATAATAACCTGAATATGGTTAAAATATAGTGAAAATGTAGTTAAGGTCCAATTCGATCACCCATATTCAGTAAAAATTGAGATTTCACTAGCATTTCATGAGGCATATTAGATTTTTTCAAGCAAATGGGTTTTCATCATTTAACAGAAGATATTTTCAAATCAATTATAGAGTAATGATGAAACCAAATCAGATCAAAATGGGAGAAGGAAGAAAGAGGTTATTTAGTTGCAGAAGATTGAATTCCAAGTGAACAAATGTCAAGCATAGATCAGATCTGGGAATTCATCTTCTTCTATATCTTTCTATCTTTCTTTCATTGTAAGTTTTGTTGGTAGTTTTCTCTAGGTAATAAAGTAGGGTTCTAATTTTTCACTGTTAGACCATTCATGGTTCCAGTTCTTTGGAGAAAATTTTCTCATTGCTGTGATACTAGGGTTTTGGATCCAGTTCTTGATGCATTCCCAATACTGAGACACCATTTCTTTCAACATATTCTCTCTTGTATGAATAGTGTATATGAGCAATGTTAGTATGCTAATAGAAACCAAATTTAAATAAAGCTTCTACAAACTAAAAAAAATTCATAAAATTCAAGATAGACTAAGATGAGCTCTCAATTGAGAATATGAGCCATTAATGGGCTCTCTCAATGAGAAGCTCTCTTGTTGAGTAGCTTTGTCTAAATAGATAGGATGTATGCTCAAGCTTTATGCTTCAAAAAGGGCTTCAAATGGAGTTGGAATTTGGGTGTGAGTGTATGGTTTTGATGTAAAATGGCTTCTCAAAATGGAATTATGACTTTACTTCATGGATTGTGTTAAAATGACTTGGGAGAGGATTCCTTAAATAGGCAAAGGGCTTGAGGGATCAAGGGCTAGGATGCAAGGATGGGAAAAAGCTTATGGAAGGCTCAGATTGAATGAGAGGAGAGCACATGGATTGTGCTTCCTTATAGCCAATCAAGGAGTGACACATGTCACATGGTGAGAGGATGGAGGAAAGGGGAAGGATGAGTCAACAAAGGAGGCTCAAGGGATAAAATCTTCATAAAGACCCTCATAATGGTTTGTAAGAGCATTAAAAGGGCTTGGAAGAGTCATTTATGGCCTAGTGGGCTTCATAAAGTTTTATGGTTGAGATATTTTGAGGGAGATGAGAGCAATTTCGACTTGGGCTTGATTAGGAGGGTTTTAAGCTTGCTTAGGATTGTGCAAATGATTAGAGGATGGATTAGGATGGTTTAGGATTAGCTTAGGGATAGGCAAGTGGATGACATTTAATGAGGGTGGGTGAAGGAGGAGATATTTGTTAACTTTGGCTTGGGTTAGTAAGTCTTAACCCATGTTTAGGGAATGTGACAAGGTTAGGAGGGGATTAGGATTAGGTTTAAAGACATCTTCTAGAAGAGTCTAGACTTTGGATGAGGATAAAGACTTTCTAGAATAGTCTAGAATTTCCTAGGATGAGGATGAAGACTTTCTAGAAGAGTCTAGAACTTCTTAGGATGAGGATAAATTAGATTTTTAGAAAATAAATAAAGTTTTATTTATTTCAAGGGTTTGGGTTGAGGAGATATTTATTAAAAAAAATTTAATAAACATGAGAATTAATATTTAATCTTGATTAAATATTTTGAGTTGGGATTAGGGGTAGGAAATGATGGGATTAGCCTTTAATCGAAATTAAAGAAGGATTAGAAGATTTTGGAAGAGGTTATTGGTCATAAGGAAATTGGCCAAGTTTTGGGCAAAAAATAAATTTTTTATTTATTTTAGGATTTTTGGTCAATTTATTAATTAAATAATTAATAAATAAGGAAATAATGTTTAAATAAAATTTAAACATTTTTGGGAGGGATTCCTTAATTAAATATTTTTAATTAAGATAAAGGGATTAAATGGCATAAAAATTAATTAATTAATTAATTAATGATGATGTCATCAGAGATTTTTTCAAAAAATAAAAATACTTTATTTTTTAAAGAATTTTTAGGTGTCTACATTTTCCCCTCTTTGATGTGATGCCGCAAGTGGCATGGCATCAAAGATAAGAAAATAAGATGCCCAAGGCTAGAGCAGAAGAGGAGAGAATGGAATGTGAGATGCCCCCTCAAGAAGGCGGCGAGGAGAGAAAGCGAAGCTCGACGACTTCTTGAAAAGTACAAGAATCCAAGATGAGCAAGAAGACTCAGATTGGCAAAGAGAAGGGGCTGAATTAGCTCAAACTCTCACTATGGGAGAATGATAAAGGAGAATCAGATGTAGAAGAGGAAGCAAGCTTAAGACTTTAGGGAAGGTGGAGGATGAAGGAGCAGAGCGCTATAAAAAGGAATCCAAGATAGGGAGATGGATGAGGGGATTATAAAGCTGATGCAACAGGATTTCAAAAAGTCAGATTGGTGGAAGATGGGTTTCGAAGATCCCTAGGACTAGGATTGTGGATCTCGAAAGATGAGGCTTGGTGGATTGATTTGGATTGGTGGATCCCTAAGACTAGGATTGTGGATCCCTAAAGCTAAGAGTGATGAGTGATTCAAAGAGATACTGATGCATAAGCTGGGGTAGGAGAGATGGATGCTAGATATGGATGGGGGATAATGGAGATGAAGGAAAACCATTGAAGCATTTTGAGCAAGGGGGATACTTCAAAGAGAAGTACCACCATGTAGTTGAGCACTAGATTTGCTATAGGACTATTGGTTAATTGCCAAAGTTACCAAGAACATCAAGGCCTTTTCACCAACCATCCAAAGGACTGACAAACTAACTCAAAACAAACACACAAGGATTGCCCCATTATCACACATGAATCCCAAAGGAAGCAGTGTGGAACCAACTCTAGGTAACCCACAAGCAGAAAAGAAAAAAAAAGAAAGACCTAATCAAGACCTTACGCTCAGATTGCCTCATTCACAGTATACCATGGTATGGAAGATCGTGGCAGCTTTGGGGAGGGAACAAAAGATTTCTTGGAAAAGATACTTCAAGACCCAAAAGGGAAGATTCCAAATCAAAAGAAAGTGAAAATCCAAAAGAGAACCATTTGCCAATGAGATGGGTAGGACGAGGTACTAACGGACCAAGATCAGACATGAGGAAAGCTATATCCTGCAAGGACCTATCAGAGAGCACCTAAGCTAGTGGATTTGGATGAGTGATGTGTCTGGCAAGCTAAACTAAGAAGGATAACACTTTTGTGACAGGAAACCTAGCTAAAGGATGCATTGGAATAGCTAACAAAGATGTGCGATGGGTGCAAGATGCTAATCAAAGAGGAACTGACACGAAAACTAGATAGATACAATGGTACTAAGCTAAAGAGGATGTACAAGCTGACAGACCAAGATATTTACAAGCAGGCTAATCAAGATATGGTACAAGCTAACAGACCAATAATAGGTATCATACAGATGGATAAAAAGCTCAGGATGAGAGGATAGCGGGATGGTTCGATGTTGTGCAAGATGTGAAAGCTAAGGGTGGGGTGATAGTGAAAGATATGGATTTGGCAGGATGCATCCAATGATGAGGAGAGATTTTTTGACCAAGGATAGCTAGAGGAGCAGGATGAGATGGATGGATAGGATGGTAGATAGCTAGGATTATGATGGATATAAAGAGATGACATTGGGTTTGCATGAGGATAGCCTAGAGCTAGATACCAATGACAAGGGAGGATGGACAAGACAAGATCTCCAAGGAATATAGTGCCCCCAATCAGAAGATAACATGCAGAAGGAGGTCTTATGATGGATGTGATAGGATTGAAGCTAGGATGGAAAAAGCTGAAGGGGCTAGGGAGATGGATGATAGCTGGAATGATTGGCTGAAGTTGCAGGAGATTAGTGGACGGTGTGAGATGGAAGATGGAGGGTGGAGGATAGGTGGATAGATTGGAAGATAGAGTTGGATGTCAAGAGATGACCAAAAGTATAAGGGTGATAGGCTAAGCTAGGGATGGTGGGATTACGCATGATGCTTGTTTGCCAAGTTTTCATCATGGTACTTGTCCAAGGCGCTTGAATTGCCAAGTTTTCACTAGTGGACGCTTTATTTTTCTTTTCTTTTTTGACTTTTTGACTTTGGACTTAGCTGGAATGATTTTAGCTTTCTTCAGCTATTTTGGCTTTTTTGGGATTTTTCACTGGCTGTTGGAATGTTCAATTTTGTTGCTAGCTGTTGGTACACCGGATGTGTGATTTATTCAATAGATCAGATTAGATGGGATTGATGGTAGGAGATTGAGGGATGAAAATGCTAGAAAGGAGCATGAGATGGGGATGCTTGCAAGAGCAACATTGGCACATGTTGGAACGGGTGTGAAAAGAGCATATGGGGGATAGATGGTAGATGAGGGCGTGATGGAGGATTTGTGGTAGCATGCTTGGGGATATAGGCACCCAAGATGGAGTTAGGAGATGGGGGACATGAGTCACTAGATGGGGGATTAGCAATGGTGGATGCCATTATGCATTGGGTTTCAACTTTTTTCTTGGGGATCCACATGGTTTTGGATTTTCTTTTCATAGGGTTTTGCATTGTTTTGCATTCTTTGATTGGATTTTGCCTTTTTGGAGTATGTCTTTTAGAATAGACATATGATTACCTAGGATGTGGATTTTTAGCTTTATGCATTTTGAAGTTGGCATTTACATTGTTGTGGTAAGCTTTGGGAAGATGGTTAGGAGAATCTTTGTGAGATGGAGAGGATATGAAAGAGCATGTAGGGGGATGATGATGCATGATGTGCCCTGATATGTGCCTTTGTTGATCTTGCATAGGAATGGATGGAATAGGATTTTTATGATGGCTAATAGGAGGATGGAGGATGGTAGATTTTGGGACATAGGGACCCAAAATGGATTTAGCGGATGAAGGGGGGATATGGTAGGTTGTTTTGGGTTGCAAAGATGGTGGAGGGGGGATTACATAATATTTCTTGAAGGAGTGATGGGAGGCTGGCATGGTGGGCTTGGAGATAGGCTTGGTTTGGGGGTATGGTGTACCAACACCTTTAGATGGTGAGCCTTTGGATACATATCCAAGACCATGAAATCCTAGATTTTTTTGTGCAATAATAGGCTCTCTAATTCCTTGCTCTTATGGTCCTAAACCTTGACCTTGATAATGCCATTGATTGAGCATTTGAACAAGCTGAGGAAACTTTTTGCTTGCAAAAAATGGTAGAAGTGATATATTAGGTGTATTACAATGGGGAGATATTGTTCTTAATTCTTCTGCTGAGAGAGGGCCACCGTGGATGAATGTAAGTGAACCAAGAGGGTAGATTATAGATGGTGGAATAGCTTGGATAGGTGGTAAGATGGAAGCATGGAGTGGGGGAGATGGAAGGATAGGATCTTGATGTAGTTGGTGGGATGACAAGATATCTTGTAGTGGAGGAGATATGGCTCGAGGTTTTGGAGATGGAGGAGATGGTGACTGCACTATGGATGGAAGACATGGTACAATGATATCTTCATTTATACTTTGGGGGATGTCAACATGCTTTTGGGCAGGATCTTGATAAGATTGGTTTGGAGTGGATGGTGTGATAGGAGGTGAAGGGATGGATTCTTCAAAGGCAGCAGATGGATAGATGGGAGATTCAGTAGTGGAGATGGGTGAGTAGAAGATGGATGCATAAGGGTCATTACAAGAGATTTGGGAAATGCTTGGAGGCAATGTGGATAGGATTTGGAGGGATTTGACAGGTGGTGGGATTTTGATGCTTGCGAGAAGTGGAAGGATTTTAAGCAATTTGATGGATGGTATGGGGATGATAGCTATGGGAGATGGAGGTGATATTATAGATGGGGAAGCTTCATCACTGACTACTTCACATGGTTGGATTAGATGACATGGCTTATCGACCGTTGGAGGCAACTTTTCTTGTATTTCCTCTAGGAGATTCCTTGGAGACTTGTGTGTCGAAGGTGGAGGTGGATTGACAAGAATAGCTAGTGTGATGGGGGTCGAAGATTGGAAGCTTGGTTGATGGGGTGATGGAGGGGAAGCTGGAATATCAGATGGCATGACTAGATAGTTTGGAATAACTCTTGGATTTTGGGGGATGCTTGGGGGAATGTTTCTAAGGCTTTCAATATACCTGTCATAGTCAACAAGATTTTCATCATCATTGGAATAGGAGGTGGCGGGAGCAAGGACAATGCGACCAAATACATCATGATAGGATTGGTACTTCATGCTTTGATGATGAGTTTGATGGGGATGGGGTCTTGTGTATGGATGAACATAGAAGCTCATGGTTGGATTTGGGTTAAGCACAGATTTTGGATTGGCTGATGAAAGATTTCCTAGGGAGAGTCAAAGTTGCATGACAGACCTAAGGAGGATTGGCTAGAGATTTTTGGCTATCTTGTGGGTGGAAGACTTCAAGGGTATGCTGTCAAAAAGTGAAAGTTTTGCTTTCCTATGTGTTGGATTTGGTGGTGGTTGTGTCAACTTGAGGATAGACTAATGATCCTATGGGCATGACATGAGATTGACCACTTGTGGATCCCAACCTTTAGCTCAAGGTGATAAGGGATGCAAGTGACAAAGCTAGATTACCCTAGACAATGCTCTGTCAGAGGGATAACCTTGGTGAGATTGGTTGATTGGTAGGATTGATTGGATAGCAAACTCTGGCAGAGTAACAACAACTCTGTAAAGGCTTGGGTGATTTTGGATTGGGTTGCTAGCTGGTTGGGGGGATGATTTGGATGGACTTTGGATTTGGGATTCTTCTAAGGCAAAGAACTAGATAGATTCGGTTGCAGCGGGGGAGCTTGGATGATTTTTTGATAAGGTAGTGACTACGCTAAGTATGCCTTGAGCTGGGAGATTTTTGCTTTTTTTAGATTTTGACCAAAGTTGGAAAACATTCATTCAAAAGCCATGAAAAAATAAGCAGACAAAAGTTTTGAGCAAGCACGTCAAACACACCAACATCCTAGGAAGCTTTCTACAAGGATGAAATTTGTTATAGCTAGGGAGTCCTCGATATACGCAAGGTACATGAGGCCCAAATCCGTAGATGAAACCAAAAATATGTCACATAGCCGAGAGGAGTAGTAACCCACTTCTCCTTTTTCACTTCTCAAGGGTATAAAGTTCCTTGAGGCTTAGCCCGAGTGACAAAATTTTGATCCCAAGAGAGGTGTCTTTGGATTCACCTCCCGATCTTTATACTCCGTCGGAACGCTGGAGTTGAGGTCATCCCAAGGGGTGATGAAATCCCCAAGTAGGCCTCCTAAAAAGTGTAAAATAATACCACATACATGATCTTGGGCTTTAAAAGACACGCGTTTATTCTAATTGATGATTTAGATTTTGTAAGCTATGATTGAAGACACTTGTGATTATGGCATACAATGTTCATTCCAATTTGATAGCATCATTAGCATAATGAAAGTC
Source organism: Cupressus sempervirens (assembly GCA_028749045.1). Taxonomy (NCBI): domain Eukaryota; kingdom Viridiplantae; phylum Streptophyta; class Pinopsida; order Cupressales; family Cupressaceae; genus Cupressus; species Cupressus sempervirens. Next base: position 67,073,619 of record CM053788.1, read on the forward strand.
GAGAGATCGTCAACATAAGAAATGTGAGCGCCATTGAAAATGCGTCAAAACCATGCGATGTTCATTGATTGTTAGGCATTCAAGATTGAGTGTGAGTTTGTTTTAAGCCCAAAACAAAGATGTGTGAAACTTGATTGCCAAGCGCGCGCCCGGAGGCCCTCCACATTAAGATTTGTCCAATTTTTATGCCCAAATGAAGTGTGAGCAAGATTAATGCGTATTCAAGAAATTTTCTAACTTAGAAAAACCACTAAAGACCCAAGTGAGTGGAGTTTGATCTTTGTGGAGCACTTAACACCCTCTTAGGTAGACCCATCCCCATAGATGGTGTTGAGATTGCAACCAATGGTTAAATTGATGTGTGATTAAAGAGGGTGAGTCCAACTACAAACTTACTCAAAGCGTCTTTATTAGTTTTTATAACTTAGAAGATTTCAAAAATGTGGACTCTTTTTATGCCCCAAAAGATGATTATTTGATCTATGGCATTCAAGATTGGATTTGTTGTTTGAATCATGCATTCATTAAAAAAACAAACTTGATTTTAATCCATGGCACTCAAGAGTGATTTTAGCAACATGTATTCAAAGACAAGTGATTAAACATTCAAGTTTTTTCCTTTGAGCATTCAAGATTGAGATTTTGTGTGTTGTTTTAAGAACTTTGAAGTGCTTTGTTTTAACCTTAGATCATTCAAGATTGTTTTGGACTCAAAAGTGAAAATGACTCTTTTGACTTTGGTTTTCATTCAAGATTTTGTGTTCTAGTTTGCATATTTTAAGCCCAAAAATGATATTCCTAGATTGTTTTGATGCATGAAAAACCTAAGAAACATTCAAGATTTTGCAACAAGACATTTGTTTGGAACAAATAACAAAGATTTTAGGACAATTTTTGGCAACCATTTAGGACTCTTAGTTTTCATGAGATTTTTAAAAGACATTTAAAATATTTGCAAATGAGGTTCATTTTATCCTTGATTGATGCTTTGAGTTTGATTTAGATTTTAGTGTGCACTTAGTGTTGATTTTGAACCTTTTGAAATGGAAACTTGAAGTTCTTTTTAAATTTCCAAAAATTAAATGTTCCTAACTTTGCATGAATGCATCTAAAACCTTGATGTTGCAAGGATGCAAATGATTGGATTGGTTTAGTTTCACTTGTTAAAAAATTATTATTTTTTGGCAAATTTTTAGTTTTTAATGGATTTAGTATGATTTGGGGGTTCATTTTAAGCACTAAAAAGAAGTGTGTATGATTTTGCTTCCTTAAAAAAAATGGTCAAGATCTCCCAAAAGAAGAAGAAGAAGAAGTAGATGGAATAAGAAGAATATAGACAAGAAGAGGAAGAAGAATTCCAAGTTCTTTGTCCACCTATAAGCTTGAAAAATCTGCAAACACTATGAGATATACTATGAGTTCCTTTCTCTTCTTCATGCTCATGTGGACCTACAAAACCAATTTATACAATCCTACCAATCACAAAAGCAAGCAAAATTAGCCAAAATCAGCAAATGACATACAAAACTTGACTAAAAAAGCTAATGAAGATGACCCATGCGGGGTCCCACAGGGCGTGCCAAAATATATATGAGCAATGTTAGTATGCTAATAGAAACCAAATTTAAATAAAGCTTCTACAAACTTAAAAAAATTCATAAATTTCAAGATAGACTAAGATGAGCTCTCTCAATGAGAAGCTCTCTTGTTGAGTAGCTTTGTCTAAATAGATAGAATGTATGCTCAAGCTTTATGCTTCAAAAAGGGCTTCAAATGGAGTTGGAATTTGGGTGTGAGTGTATGGTTTTGATGTAAAATGGCTTCTCAAAATGGCATTATGACTTTACTTCATGGATTGTGTTAAAATGACTTGGGAGAGGATTCCTTAAATAGGCAAAGGGATTGAGGGATCAAGGGCTAGGATGCAAGGATGGGAAAAAGCTTATGGAAGGCTCCGATTGCATGAGAGGAGAGCACATGGATTGTGTTTCCTTATAGCCAATCAAGGAGTGACACATGTCACATGGTGAGAGGATGGAGGAAAGGGGAAGGATGAGTCAAAAAAGGAGGCTCAAGGGATAAAATCTTCATAAAGACCCTCATAATGGTTTGTAAGAGCATTAAAAGGGCTTGGAAGAGTCATTTATGGCCTAGTGGGCTTCATAAAGTTTTATGGTTGAGATATTTTGAGGGAGATGAGAGCAATTTCGACTTGGGCTTGATTAGGAGGGTTTTAAGCTTGCTTAGGATTGTGCAAGTGATTAGAGGATGGATTAGGATGATTTAAGATTAGCTTAGGGATATGCAAGTGGATGACATTTAATGAGGGTGGGTGAAGGAGGAGATATTTGTTAACTTTGGCTTGGGTTAGTAAGTCTTAACCCATGTTTAGAGAATGTGACAAGGTTAGGAAGGGATTAGGATTAGGTTTAAAGACATCTTCTAGAAGAGTCTAGACTTTGGATGAGGATAAAGACTTTCTAGAACAGTCTAGAATTTCTTAGGATGAGGATGAAGACTTTCTAGAAGAGTCTAGAACTTCTTAGGATGAGGATAAATTAGATTTTTAGGAAATAAATAAAGTTTTATTTATTTCAAGGGTTTGGGTTGAGGAGATATTTATTAAAACTTTTTTAATAAACATGAGGATTAATATTTAATCTTGATTAAATATTTTGAGTTGGGATTAGGGGTAGGAAATGATGGGATTAGCCTTTAATCGAAATTAAAGAAGGATTAGAAGATTTTGGAAGAGGTTATTGGTCATAAGGAAATTGGCCAAGTTTTGGGCAAAAAATAAATTTTTTATTTATTTTAGGATTTTTGGTCAATTTATTAATTAAATAATTAATAAATAAGGAAATAATGTTTAAATAAAATTTAAACATTTTTGGGAGGGATTCCTTAATTAAATATTTTTAATTAAGATAAAGGGATTAAATGGCATAAAAATTAATTAATTAATTAATTAATGATGATGTCATCAGGGATTTTTTCAAAAAATAAAAATACTTTATTTTTTAAAGGATTTTTAGGTGTCTACTAATAGCATTAGGAAGGATAATACAGATAGTTTAGATTTGTTAGGTTTTTTCTGTGTTTTCATTCCATGCATATGAATGTATAATTTTAAGGAAATTAATACAAGGAACAACAGATGGTTGAGTTTCATCTTGAATCTTGTCTCCTTCATCAGTGATCTTCAATGTTTTATAATCTTTGACATAGAGCTTAGGTTGTAGTTGCAGTCCCTTAAGGCTATATGTTATTTCATTGTTTCTTGTGACTCAAAGGGTTACATAAATGCTTTAGGGAAATCAATAGGATTATGAGGTTACTGATGGGGATATCATGTAAGAATGAGGTTTAAATTGAACATTGATGTCTATTTACAAGTTGAATAGATAGATCATATATTTGAAGATACACATATGTCTCATATATTCGTGTGTATGTTTGTGATTCATGGATTTGCCCAATTGTTAAGGCATTGATCAGTTATAGGATCATTAGGTCTTATTGCTACAAATGAGGGGTCTACTGAAATCAACATTATTAATCAAAAGCCTTTTCCCTACCATGTTGAAGAGCTATAATAGTGTAACCCTCACTCATCTTATGCATTTCATAGATTTCCATTCAGCTATTGTAGATCTGTGTTCTTACATAAGTTGTTAGGGGATATAAGGGTTTTCATTTGTAATAAATAGATTTAGGGATATGTTTTGCACTGGCATGGTATCAATTGAATCTGAGGTCCACCTACTTAGGTCTTGCAAAGCTTAAAGTAGAAGAAGGGTCTAGCCTTATAGTTGGCCCAGTATCTGGAATGATGTGTTGAAGATGGGAGTTAGCTACCCCTAGATGTGTCATATTGTCATCAGGCTAATTGGAAATCTACAATGTATTCAAAAACCAACAAGAGATACAAAACATTTGATCTGGGAGCCTTGGGAATACCACCCATATTTGGAAAATGTGAGAGTAGACCTAACATATATGTATGAGATGTAGAGGCATCCTTTCCCTAGATTCATGCAAGTAGATGCCCCACCCATGGTAGCATGCATGATAGGTGGATGTGGAGGGGATAGTGGCAAGGGTGTTAGGTGCATGGAGGTTAGGATTAGTTCCCAATCTGGTGGGAGGAGATAGACATGGGCCCAAGCCGTAAGAGAGGAGGAAGAGGAGGAGGAGGAGAAGTTTCCATTGAGACATAGGAATGTGCAATAAGTGAAGGCATGAAAGGAGAAGCCTGTTAGAGGAGATGGAGAGGAGTATTCTCAAGATGTCAAGATTTACACCCTGGAGGTAGAGTTGTAGACAACATAGGTTTCCAAAGTTGTATTAGATCAGTAGCTAATAGACGAGTGGGTATGAGTGGAGGATCTCCATAGAGAGTAGATGTTGCTAGATGAGAGTTAGAGAATCATGGGGCACAAGATTCTTACTATTATGCAACATATTGAGGTATGGTGCCACTAAGACAGGGAGTGTTAGATTACTCAGAGCGGGCAAGATGATTAGAGGGTGTAGTTTAGCCACAAGATAGGAGACAAGCTCCACCTCCATGACCATCACCAGCCCAGAAGGGAGGTGTTAGTCATAAAGTTAGGAGTAGGTCTAGGATGATTTATTTGTGATAGTTTTGTTGTACCATATGTATTTTGAGACGTTGATCTAGGTTTTGGGTTCCACATTATATATGTATTATGACACATTTGATATATATATATATATATATATATATATATATGAGATATTGGATTCAAGTGATGTTCTTGTGTACTTGCCTCATTATATGAATGTTGTATATCGATGTTTTAGTATTTTTTAGTTTATGTTTCCATGTGGTTTTTCAATTTCATTCTCATGTACACTTAGTTTTGTGTTCATATTTATATGCTCATGGATCTCCATCATGTATAGTTTTAGCTCTCATGTTTATGATATAGACTCCTATTTTGAAAATGTAATACTTGGATAGATCAAACATGATTTTTAGACTAACCCCTTGAGATGATAGGAGCACAAAGAAGCAAAGTGAAAGATCAAGAGGATGAAAAGACATGATTGAGAAGAAAATGAAAGAGATATGAAAGTAGTTAGTTGATATGTCTTAGAAAAGATTAAGAGAGACCTCTCCCATATGCATAAATGCAAGACTAAGCTAAAATGAGCCTATGATTCAAACTAGTATGCAAAGTAGTTTACTTGCAAGGAATGCAAAACATTTAGACTCTAATTTCATCATTGAGCAATTATTAGGGATATTGTAGTATTATACAATCATCACTAGTATAACTATGAGGATATGAATATGATCTATATTAGATAGTATGTGGGAATCCAACCTAAGTATTAAAGACATGTAAGTCAAGATGGCCAATAAAGTTACATTCCCTAGGTTTGATATAGCAAGATTACAGCTGTATCAAGGCATAAGTGCTAGGATAACCTCTGAGTGCAGTCTTGCAAAAATAGACAAGGATGATACATAGTAGGTCCAAAGTGTCAAGTAGGACAAGCATGAATTCTCTAAATGTCTTAGACTAAAAAAGTATACCCACAAGTAGAAAGCAAGTAAAACATTCCCCATGCCCCAATCTTCTAGTCCATGACATCCTTGAAATATTATTAGAGAAGGAACACTCAGTAAAGAAATCATCATAAAGAACACACAAAGAAGATAAAGGTCATCATAGCTCAATAGGTTTAACATTTATGTGTGTGTGTATGTAAGTCACATGGCCATTTCTATAAGACTTGAATATGATATTGAGAAATATCACAACATCCTAGATTGTCGATCAAATATCCAAAAAGTGTTGAGAAACACTTGATGTAAAGGAGAAAGTGTTAAGAAACATTGTTTTGTGAGTTATCAAAGAAACTCTAATGCATAAGGAGACCCTGATAGGCTAAGCAATCATTCCCCCAAGATGAGGACAAGAGACAATACCAAGCTAGGAAATGTGTTGTAGAGTGAATGAGCGAGACTGATAGACATAGGTGTGAGAGTCTCAAGTGCCACTTGTTTTCAAGTTTTCACCACTTGGTAGATTTTTTCAACACTTTTTTTCAAAATTTTTTGTATTTTTTGTATTTTTTTTTTTTTTGGTGATAGATCAAAGAACCTATTGCTAGGCTTTTGCTGAGATGATCATTTTTCTAGGTCATTTTATGTGTTTTAGAATTTTTTTCAAGATCAATAAATATATACAAAGAGCTGAGTTATGAGTCTTTAAGCATAGAACTTTTTTCAAATGTAGCATATTGATAAGCTCAGCACATTGTTTCCCTTTAAGAGTAGAGAGCTAATATGCACTAGAGCCAGATGTCGCTATGACAATGTAAGGACCCAGCCAATTAGGCTTGAATTTCTCTTTTTTCTCTCTATTTTGCTAATTTTTATGATTTTCTCTAAGAACCGACTCACCTACTTGCAATTCATGAGGATGGACCTTTTTATTTTAAGTAGTAGACATCCATATTTTATATTCCCTTATGTGATCAAAAGTAGCCTTACAGTGCTCATCGAGAGTTTCTAGCTCTTGTATCTTCATAACTCTATGAGCTTCATTAGTTATCAACCAATGTCATGAGATTTGTAGTGAGGGAATTGTTGCTTATTTTTGCGCCCCTGCTAGAAAATTGAATTTTAAATGCTTACACGCCAATGGCTAGTTCCCAGGTTTAATTTTATTTTAAACACCCCCTGAGAAATACCAAAAAATTAAATGATTAAAACCTTAGTGATTTCACTTTTTTCCTTCTGCTAGCCTGCAAGTTCCCCATCATTGGATCAATCTAGATCAACGAATGGCGCTATGTCACTATTGAAAGTTGCACATTGTTTTGTGTTAGCGACATAGTGCTCTTTTGCCATGTGTCAGGTGGGTCCTCCCTTTCCCTGATTGTTTCTTTGGTGCTAGGTTTTGCTAAGTAAAGTGGGTGTTATGGCACTATCAAGAAATTTGTTCTTCTCACCGTTTATGACATAGCACCCAGATGAAAAGTGATCTCGCGATGAAGTTTGGAAAACATGGTGGGTCCCAGGTATGCCTCATCGAATATCAATGATAAATTTGTCAGATATGTTGGCAGTTGATCAATCTTTTCATTGGTTGAGGCATAACTGTGTGGAATGTGGACCCTATGAGGACTTGTCAGACAAGTTGGTACGTGGCCAATTCTCATTGCTTGGTACAATGATAGGTCAAACCCATCTTGCTCACCGTCAGATTAGTTCAAATCTACGGTGGGTGCTATCTTGCTATGAAAAGCTATGAGAATTTTATCCATAGCAACATAGCACATTAGTGATGTGCAGGTGGGTTTGTGTTCTTTCTATGGGCCGCAGGTTGGACTGGCTGAGCTGGCAATTCTATTGGTGCCTGCTTCCCCGCATTATGAGCTTTGTCAGACCTTTTGACAATGCAAGAAAGTAGGTTTTTGACACGTGTCCAAGTGGTGTTACATAGTATAGTCATGCAGGTTCAAAGAGTGCATGTTTCAAGCACTGTCAGATCTTTACAGATCAAGGGTTGGCACTTTCTTGCATTATCAAGATGCGAGGAAATTAAAAAATGCGAGAAACTGGGTGGAGGGCATGTGTCCCAGGTGATGTCATTTTCTCGCCCCCCTCATAGGAAGAAACTTGATGAGCCCTCATCGTTCGATGTGATCTGATCCATGGTTGGTGTTATGTCACTATGGAAAGTTGCACATTGTTTTTCCATAGCGACATAACGCTTTGTCACCACGTGTCTCTGCAAGACTAGTTTCTCTGTGGATTGCTAGTTGGATGCCATGTGTTGCCAAGTGTGTTACAGATTGCTGAGGTGACACTAGGTGTGATGGGCCTGGGGCAAGAACAAGTGTTGATCTTCCACAATCATTGATCTCATGGAGATCAACAGTGGGTCCTATCGCGCTATGGGAAACTACTCAAAAGATATGCATAGCAACATAGCACCTAAGTGACACATGTCTCTGTGAGCCTTACCAAGATTGATAGATAAGGGCTAGCAGTTATGTTGTAGCCATTGCAGTTAGGGTTTTAAGAAGGTGGCATGGTTAGTTAGAGAAAGGCATGGTCAACCATGTTAGACTTCTGCAAGGTGGCAAAATAAAAGGACGTTATTAGCCCACATGGCCTATTTTGGATGCAAATTTTGGTTGACTTGCTGACCCCACTGATTTTGGTGCTTAGGAATGAAGAAGTTAGGATTTTTTATGTGATCTGATCTCTGTAATCAATCCCAACCACCAGAAGTGAATGTGAAACAAAGAAGAGCACTCGACTACCCCCCCAGTTGATCCATCTACCTGATCAGGATAGTTATGGCACCGCCTCTATCTTCTCAAGGCCCTGTTTTAGTTTAAAATCAAATTTCATGGTACCAAAAGGCTATACTTAGATTAAATTTCTTCAGATCCCCATGATTGTTCCTAGCAGAGCTTTGATGGCAGTGGTTGCAAGATGGTTTTGGAGGGGAAATCTCAGTTATGCTTGAACTATAAAGGCATTTTTTGTGAATTTTGTAAAGGTTGATCATTCTCTGTTGTTCTCTGTTGTTGCTCTGCAATTCTAGTGTAAAATTCGCTTTGCCTCTAAACTGTATGATTTCTACCTTATCTCTTTCAGCCATTGGTGTGAAGTGCAAGAACTCTTTGCCTCCACTAGTGTTTTGTGAAAATCAGTAATCTGCATGACTATATCTACCTGGCCTATGAATGATAATATAAGTGAATCTCTCTTTCCTTGTGTCATTCATCTTGTTTTCCTAATCTACATGTGATTATTAGATTAAAGAAAGTCTAAATGTGTATATCCTTAGTTTCATTCTAGTTCAATAGTGCATATATGACAGAGATTGGTCTGAACACTCTATTTTGGTGCATCACCTCTTTAAATTAGATTAGGTAGATTTTCTTTTATGCTCTCCTTCTCCCTTTTCCTCTCAAAGAGTAGTTAGGTGCATCCTGATAGTAAGAGGAAGTCGACCTTCTCCGGAGACTCAACCTCATAGTTCAAGTCCCATAGATTGGAGGTTGTTTCCATGTTTCACTAGGTTTTCTTCATGCATAGGCTTTGGATAAGGGTGTAAACCTAAGTGATAACAATTTTTGGCATGCCCAGTGGGATAAATCTTTCAAAGAATTTCAAGCCTACTAGTGTCAAAAGGGAAGATTTCAAGATCAATACCGAGGAGATAGTACTAGCTTTGGTGTTTAAGCCTTCAAGAGGCTCATTCTTCAAAGTACTTGGTGACTCTGAGCTTCAAATACATATCTGGTTCCAGGCCAAAGTTGCAGTGATTCATGCCCAGAGTTGAAACAAGGGCATCTTCTAGAGGTAAGTTTCAGTATCAAGAGCTTTCATTTTCAAACCCTAGAAGCAGGAAGACTAGAATATCTTTATCACCAGTGAGGAGTGTAATAGTAACAAATACACCTACAAGATCTATCTCTACTCCTCCTGCTATTAGATCTCAGCCTAGACTACCATCAATACATATCAATCGATCACTTGTCTATATGGCGTTGCCTAGAGCTCATACTTTTGCCACCTTTAATGGTGGGAGCCCTCTCTTATTAGACCAAAGACATGGCATACCAGTAGTTGCCCTAAAAAATCTACCAGAGTTTATTGGTGAAACTTCCATCTCTCCTTCAGACCACATTCAAGAGGTTGCAAATGTCTATAATATCCATGGTATTATAGAGGATGATGTTGCAATTAGGCTCCTAGCCTCATCTTTGAAAGGAAAAGAACTACAATGGTATAGAGCTTTAGTTCATGGTTACATAATAGATTGGGATGGATTAGGAGCAAGATTGTGCAAACATTTTGAGGATAAAATTAACAATTTGTCACTTTTAGAGCAGTTGACTACTATAAAAAGAGCCCCTCATGAATGAATGACTGATTTTAATTATAGATTTCAAAAGACATGGGATAGAATACCTACTTCAGTGAAGCCTACCCCTGGTAATGCCTTCTTGCATTACCTTAGAGATTTTAATAGTGATATTGCCACTACAATCCAAACTATGGGAGGAGATACCTTGCTTAATGCTTATGACATAGCAATAAGGGTAGAAAATATATTGATACATGGAGGTAAGTTAGCTCCAAGGCCTCCTATGCCTTTCTTCCCTGATGTTCCAAATCATCAACCAGCAATGGCTCCTCTTCCCACAACTTCTACATCACAATCCCTTACTCTAGGCCCTCAAGCTTCAATATCTTCAAATGGAATAGATGAGATCAAAGAGATGGTGCAATCTCTGATGCAGAACATGGATAAAACAGAAAAGAACCTAGAGAAAAGATTGCAAGATTATGGGAAGAAGCTGGAGGATAACTCCTTTGTGATGCAGAAAATGAGCAACAAGGTGGTGACTTTAGAAAGATAGCAAGATCAAGGTAGTAAACCTCATCAATTGCAATATCAAACCCCAAGTGGTGGTAGGCCTCCAAACCCTAAACATTGAAACAATTCTTTTGATCAGAGTAGGCAGGGTGGCCATGCTTCAACCTCAAATGTAAACCAAAGTAGGGCCATAGTCCCTCAAAAAAATATGGCTCAAGATCAATATTTCTGTCCCTCTTGTAACTAATCTTATGCCTATTGTATGTGTCAAAAGGCTGAATCTTTTATGGCTTTGACAATCCAAGAACTTGCAGCAAAACAATCATCTAAGGAGGACCAATTTAAAGATGCCTCGGATATGCAAAGACAGGGTGATTTCTCTTTTATGAATCATCAAATGGAGGAGCATTATAATGTAAACCAGGATTCCATTTCTCATAACACTACAAGCAAAAGAAGAGCTATGGAAGGTGCTTTTCCTCTTCCCAATTAGGCCTCAACTTCAAATGCAATACCTCATGAGCAAGCAGCAAATTATCAATCAAGTACCTTTCCACAGCAAAGGCAAAATCATGGTAGAAAGGATACAAGTGATCCTCAGGTTATTCCATCCCAACCTCATACAATTGTAGCTCCTAAAGCTTCTACCAAGACACCTACTATGTCATTCAATGTGGTAGAGCAAATGAAGAAGACAAATGTGAATATCTCCATGTGGGATGTTGTTGCTACTATGCCTATGCAAAAGAGGTTGTTGTAGCAAGAACTGGAAAGAATTGAGACAAAGGATTAGACACTAGGCATGGAAAGTGCCACAAGCCTAGTACAACCATCAAGGGAGGTAGAAACAAGTAAAAAGGTTAGACCTCCTCCATTCTATGTTTCTCTAATCATAGAGGGAAAACTAGTCCATAATTGCATGATTGATTCAGGGGCTAGCAATTCAGTGATGCCTAGGTGTGTTGTTGATGCTTTAGGAATGAAATATAAGCCCATTGTTAGGGATGTATTATAGTTGGATGGTAGTACTATTAAGACTATAGGGATCCTTAGGAATGTGGAGATGGCCTTACATGCATGCCCTGGTTGTACTATAACCCAAGATATCTTTTTTGTTGAGGTCAAGCCATAATTTGTCATCTATTTGTCAAGAGACTTCACTGCCCAAATAGGTGGTTACATATCTTCTGACTGGTCATATATGTCTTTTAAAATGAGATATGGACCCAATGCTTCAATCAGAGCAGAGCCTCAAGCCCCCCATCATACTGAATCCTATCTCCCTAATCCCATCAACATGAATTGCCCTATCCTAGAGATGGATGAGAATGACATAGTGAATGAGCCCACCACTCTCCTAGTAGAGATACCTAGTTTTTTCTTCGATGAATGGGCTGATGCATATCAATTTGATTCTACATCAGAGACCCTTGAGACGGGTCTCAGTACATATTTATATTTGAAAAGATGCTCTAGTTCCCAATCCGGTGGAGACTGAAGAAAATGTAAGTGGGATATGGAGTATGTACTTTGATGGATCAAGGAATAAAAATGGATTAGGGGCTAGTGTGATGTTAATTTATCATGCACAAGTAAAGTACTACTTCTCCTTTAGGCTCCAATTTAGTTGCACTAATAATGTAGTCGAGTATGAATCCTTGATTAAACATCTCCTACTTGCTCAAAAAAGAGGAATCCAAGCCTTAAGGGTGTATGGAGACAGTGAGTTGGTGGTTAATCAAGTGAGAAATAGGAATACCACCAAGAATGGTTTGCTCAAGTCTTATAAAAATAGGGTATGGGATTTGCTTGAAGGTTTCAATGCATTTAATATTCAAAGCATCCCTAGAAAAGAAAATAGGCATGCTGATAGACTTGTAGCAATAGGTGCATCTTATGATGTGCCAGGAAATCTTGAGGAGGAGGAGAAGCAACAAATCAGATTGGTGGTAAGGCCTACTATCCCTGATAACAACATCCATTGGCAATTGTTTGAGTCTAATGAACAAATTGTGAGCTTCTTGCAGAATAAGGCAAAATTCTCAGAGAGAAATTAGTCAAGGCTGCAGGATCAGTATGGTGATCAGATCATTCATCTCAGTTCTAACAAGCTGCCTAAGGCTCTCATTACTCTAGAGAGTGTTTTAATCCTAATGACCAAGTAAGAGGTAGGGCCATGAACCTATCTACTGATGAAGATTACTACACTCCAGTCATGATTGCTGATGGAAAATCCTTGAACATGGGAAAGGTATGTACTGAAATTGAACAAGAAAATTTTATTCATCTATGTCAAGAATTTAATGATGTATTTTCTTGGACATATGATGACTTAAAGAGCTTTTACCCAAGGTTATTTCAGCATATTATAGATTTAGTTGATGATGTAAAACTAGTAAGAAAAAAATAGAGGCTAGTGAATCCCAAAATTGAACCCTTAATGAGAAAAGAGTTATCCAAGTTGATTGAGGCCAATATAATTTCTCCCATCAAACACTCATCATGGGTAACAAACCTTGTCCCTGTTAGGAAGAAGAATGGGGAAATTAGATTGTGTGTGGACTTTAGGGACCTTAATCAAGCTTCCCTTAAAGATCACCATCCTCTCCTTTCTATGGAAAAAATTTTGTCCAAAGTCAGTGGTTCAAAGAGATTTTCATTTCTTGATGGATTCTCTGGTTACAATCAAGTATTGGTTAAAGAGTCTGATAGATACAAGATTGCATTTACCACTAAATGGGGTACCTATGCTTATTGTAATATGCCATTTGGGCTAACCAATGCAGGTGCTACATTTCAAAAGGTAATGGAGATGGCCTTCAAAAGATTGATTGACAAGTTTGTCTTAGTTTACCTTGATGATATCACTGTGTATTCAAAGGATGTAGAAGATCATTTTGATCATCTAAGATAGGTATTCCTAAGATGTAGAGAGTTTGGGGTATCTCTTAACCCAAGCAAGTGTGTCTTTGATACTAACCAAGGAAAATTATTAGGACATATTGTATCTAAGGATGGCTTAACCATTGATCTAGAGAGAACAAAAGCAATACTTGCCCTCCCTCTTCCTAAACACAAGAAAGGGTTGCAAAGTTTCTTAGGCAGGATAAATTTTGTGAGAAGATCTATTCCAAATCTTGCTACCATGGTGAAACCTCTTACAACTATGCTCAAGAAAGGTATGGTCTTTGCATGGACCAAGGAAGGGAAGGAAAGTTTTGAAGAGATCAAGACAACCATTGCCTTAGCCCCTACTCTCATGAATCCAAATTTTGAGAAGGATTTCATCCTTTATACCCTAGGTGGTGAGTCAAGAATTTCTATTGTCCTGACTCAAAGAAATGATAAAAATAAGGAGTAGCCCATAGCTTTCTTTAGTGAATGGCTTAAAAAATATGAAGATAAATATAGTTATGTTGAGAAACAAGCCCTTGCAGTCATTAGATCTTTGAAGAAATTTAGACACCTCCTATCTCATAATAAGATTCATTTGTTAGTACCCCATGCTAGTGTGAAGGAATTCCTTTTGAGCAAAGATAGTAGTGAGAAAAGAGCTGGTTGGATTACTAAAGTGATGGAATATGATATTGACATTCAGATTACCAAGTTGGTAAGAGGGAGGGGATTATGTAAACAGATACTATCATCTTAGGAGCCTAATGAGGAAGCTACTATGATACTAACAAAGCAACAAGAGGCAAGAAATGGTGACCCAAGGAGTTGGATGGATGATATGAAGAATTTCTTGCTAGGAAATGGATACCCTCAAGGATTAGATAAAGCTAAAAGGAGATAGTATAGATTGCAGTCAATTCCTTATGTCATAATCGATGGTATCCTTTTTAGAAAATATTTTAATGGAGCCCTATTAAGATGCCTTGATATAGACTAGGCTGAAAGAATGATTAAAGAACTTCATGATGGTCCTAATGGTGGTCACTTCTTAGCTAGAACAACAACAATGAAGATCATGAGGGCTGGTTATTACTAGCCATCTCTATTTCATGACTGTCATAAGTATCCTATCCAAGTGGACCAACCTTTTGCTCAATGGGGATTGGATTCCATAGGCCCTATCAACCCTCCTTCTAGTTTTGGTCACAAGTGGATTTTAGCTGCTACAGATTACTTCACCAGATGGATAGAGGCAGTTGCATTGAAGGATGCCACTGAATCTTTAGTTGCTAAGTTTCTTGATGGAATTGTGACCAGGTTTGGTGCCCCTCCAACCATTATTTCAGATAATGCAAAGTCTTTTGTTGGAGCTCAGATTTGTGCATGGGTAGTGGACCATAATATCTATTTTAGCACATCCTCAAATTATTACCCCCAGGGTAATGGCCTGGCTGATTCCTCCAACAAGAACCTGATTAGGATCATGAAAAGGACAATAGAAGATAACGAGAGGTGTTGGCATAAAAAAATGAAGACTGCACTATGGGCTGATAGAATAACACCTAAAAGGTCAATAGGGAATTCACCATTCATGTTAATCTATGGCAGAGAAGAAAGGCTTCCAATTTCATTGGAGTTCCCATCCCTAGAGCTAGCTCATTAGATGGAGTTGATTGAGGATGATGCCATGATAGTAAGAATGGCATAGCTGATGGAGCTGGAAGAGAAGAGAAATAAAGCTATGCAGACCCTAGAGACACACCAGCAGCAGGTCAAAAAGAATTTTGACAAAAGGGCTAGGGTCATAACTTTCAGAGAGGGAGACTTGGTTTTAAAATGGAATGTAGATAGGGAAAAACCAGGGAGGCACTCAAAATTTGAGACACTATGGAGTGGTCTCTACCTGATGTAAAGTTGTAAATAGGAAAATGCTTTCTAGTTAAGCAAGTCTGGTGGTGAAATTCTACCCATCCTAGTCAATGGGATTTATCTCAAGCCATGTTTTTGAAGGTTTGAGATTCCATGTACATAGTCAGCTTATTTTTGTTTCTAGTTTTCTCCCTGCTTTTCCAAGAAGTGGACGAGCATAGTTGTCTCTATGAGATAGCAAGTTTTGAAATTTTGAAGGTTGCAGAAGAAGTTTTGGTCTCTGGTTCAAGTTGCAGAGATAGGGCTTTTAGGATTTTCCTCTCAGAGGTAGGGTTAGGGTTTCACAGTATTTGCAAGATCCATTTCTTTTCTTGACTTTATAGCCCAATGGATACTTTAGGCCACTGGTCATATGCATAGTAGGCTCACATCCCCTGTGAGTTGCCAAAAATGTTGATTTTTTTTGCGCCTCCAGAAAAAATTGAATTTTAAATGTTTACCCGCCAACGGCTAGTTCCTAGGTTTAATGTTATTTTAAACACCCCCTAAGAAATACCAAAAAATTAAATGATTAAAACCTTAGTGTATTTCACTTTTTTCCTTCTGCTAGCCCACAAGTTCCCCACCATTGGATCAATCTGGATCAACAGATGGTGCTATGTTGCTACTGAAAGTTGCACGTTGTTTTGCATTAGCGACATAGTGCCCTTTTGCCACATGTCAGGTGGGTCCTCCCTTTCCTTGATTATTTCTTCGATGCTGGGTTCTTCTAAGTAGGGTGGGCACTATGGCACTATCAAGAAATTTTTTCTTCTCATTGTTAGTGACATAGCACCCAAATAGAAAGTGATCTCGTAGCAAAGTTTGGAAAACATGGTGGGTCCTAGGTACACCCCATCAGATATTAGTGATAAATTTATCAGACACATTGGTAGTTGATCAATCTTTTCATTGGCTAAGGCATAACTGTGTGGAATGTGGTCCCTACGACGACTTGTCAGAAAGGTTGGTATGTGGCCAGTTCTCATTGGTTGGTACACTGACAGGTCAAATCCATCTTGCTCACTATCAAATTAGTTCAAATCTATGAGGGGCGTTATCTCGCTATGGAAAGCTACAAGAATTTTATTTGACTGAGCTGGCAATTCTATTGGTGCTAGCTTCCCCACATTCTGATCTTTTTCAAACCTTTTGACAATGCAGGAAAGTGGGTTGTTGACATGCATCCTAGTGGTGTCACAGAGTGTAGTCGTGCAGGTTCAAAGAGCACATGTTTCAAGGAGCGTCAGATCTTCACAAATCAAGGGCTGGCACTTTTCAGTATTATCAAGATGTGAGGAAATTAAAAAATATGAGAAAGCGGGTGGAGGGAACTATGTCTTAGGTGATGTCATTTTCCTGTCCTCCTCATAGGAAGAAACTTGATGAGCCCTCACTGTCCAATGTGATTTGATCCACAATTGGCATTATGTCGCTATGGAAAGTTGTACATTGTTTTGCCATAGCAACATAAGGCTTTGTCACCACATGTCTCTACGAGATTAGTTTCTCTGTGGATCACCAGTTGGACATCATGTGTTGCCAAGTGTGTTATGGATTTTTGAGGTGGCGCCAGGTGTGATGGGCTTGGGGTAAGAACAAGCATGGATCTTCCATGATCGTTGATCTCATGGAGATCAACAGTGCGCACTATCGCGCTATGGGAAACTGCTCAGAAGATATGCATAGTGACATAGCACCTAAGTGACATGTGTCTCTATGGGCCCTACCAAGATTGACAAATAAGGGCTGGCAGTAATGTTGTAGCTATCATGGTCAAGTTTTTAAGAAGGTGGCATGGTTAGTTAGAGAAAGGCATGGTCAACCATGTTAGACTTCTGCAAGGTGGCAAAATAAAAGGAGGTTATTAGCCCATGTAGCCCATTTTGGATGTAGAGTTTGGTTGACTTGCTAACCCCACTAATTCAAGCACTCAAGAATGAAGAAGTCGAGATATTTTATGTGATCAGATCTCTGTAATCAATCCCAGCCACTAGAAGTGAATGTGAAAAAAAGAAGAGCACTCCAGCACCCCCCCAGTTGATTCATCTACCTAATCAGGATAGTAATGGTGCTGCCTCTGTCTTCTCAAGGCCCTATTTTAGTTAAAAATCAGATTTCATGGAACCAAAAGGCTATACTTAGATCAATTTCTTCAGATCCCCATGATTTTTCCTAGCAGAGCTCTGATGGCGGTGGTTGTAGGATGGTTTTGGAGGGAAAATCTCAGTTATGCCTAAACTATAAAGGCAATTTTTGTGTTCTCTATTGTTTTTTGCTGTTACTCTGCAATTCTAGTGTAAAATTTCCTTTGCCTTGAAACTATATGATTTCTACCTTATCTCTTTCAGCCATTGGTGTGAAGTGCAAGAACTCTTTGCTTCCACTAGTGTTTTGTAGAAATCAGTAATCTACATGACTATATCTCCCTGGCCTATGAATGATAATATAAGCAAATCTCTCTTTCCTTATGTCATTCATCTTGGTTTCTTGATCTGCATGTGATTATTAGATTAAAGCAAGTCTGAATGTGTATATCCTTAGTTTCATTTTCATTCAATAGTGCATATATGGGCAGAGATTGGTCTGAACACTCTATTTTGGTGCATCACCTCTTTAGATTAGATTAGGTAGATTTGCTTTTATGCTCTCCTTCTCCCTTTTCCTCTCCAAGAGTAGTTAGGTGCATATTGATAGTAAGAGGAAGCTGGCCTTATCTAGAGACTCAACCTCATAGTTCAAGTCCCACAGCTTGGAGGTTGTTTCCATGTTTCACTAGGTTGTCCTCATGCATAGGCTTTGGACAAGGGTGCAAACCTAAGTGACAACAGGAATCTTGACTTCTAAGGGTAAGACAACATCATAACCATAGAGTAAGGAAAAAGGTGTATGCCCTGTAGGAGTACAAATGGTGATCTTGTAAGCCCATAGTGTTGGATTAATCTGTAAATGTCAATCTCTTCTTGATTTGTGAACCATTCTATTTTGGATTTTGAGAAATGTTTTATTAGAGGCCTTGTCTTGATCATTCCCTCAGGGATAGTAGATTGAGGAAAAATGTTGTTTGATCTTGAATTTCTTACATATTTTTTTTAGGACTAATGGAGGATGGGATGCCATAGTGATAGATAATGTGGTTGAGTATAAATAAGGCAACATGTTTTCCTATGGCAAAAAATAAAGGTACAACTCCAACCCATTTTATAAAGTGTTTAGTTCTTGTAATGATAATCTTGTGATCAATGGACAAACTTGGATGAATCTTTCCTACCAAGTGAAAGGCCCATTGCTAAAATGGCCAATACAAAAAAAAAGGTATGAGCTTGCGTCTAGGAGCATGAATAAAGTTACCATAAAGCTAACATTTCTTACAAGATTTAGCATATTGAATAGCTTCAACCTACATCATTGGCCAATGATATCCCACCCTAAAAAATTTCTAAGCAATTGCAAGACCATTGGAGTGTGCCCCAAAAATGTCATCATGGACTTTGACTAATTCCTTTTTAGACTCTTCTATCTCTATACAACTAAGGGGCATTTTGTCTATACCTTTCCTATACAAGTCACCAGAGACCAAGGTGTAGTGTGAGGCATTGTGAATAGAGTTGGCATTTTTCATTTCATGTGAGATTTTTAAGAATAATATAATCATGTAGATAGGATAAAATGGTCAAATAGCAAGATGAATCATGACCAACAACGGTGAAGATCACATATTTATCAAAGGAGTAATAAGTGGGGCAATGTAAATCTTCCACCAAGAACTCAAAATGTGATTCCAGTTCTTGTAACTAGAGAATAGATGATAAGGTGGCTATAGCATCTACAATCTTGTTTTTTTCTCTAGGAATTTTTTGAAATGTCATGAATGAGAAATAATTTTGTAGAGAATCAATCAACTTCTCATAAGGTACCAACTTGTAATTTTTGGTTTGATAATCATTGTTGACTTGGTTTATGAAAAGTTGGGAATCTCCATAGATATGTAGCTCTATGATCCTCCATTCTAAAGCCATTTTAATCCCATTTGTTAAAGTCTCATACTCTACAATATTGTTAGTGCAAGGAAATAGGAGTTTGTAAGACTTTTAGATCATGTAACTATGAGCTGTGACAAATATACCATCAAAGAGCATCTTCCAAGTTCTTTCAGTGATATACATGATGGAAGCATCTGGAAACTCAATCTACATAGGCATTGTATCTTCTAATGGAAAATCAGCCAACTGGTTAGCTATGGTTTGCCCCTTGATAGCTTTGTGTTCGACATACCAGATGTCAAATTCAAAGAGAATCATGATCCATTTAGCTAGGTGGCTGGTTAGTATAGCTTTACTCAATAAATATTTTAGGAGATCAATTTTAGCAATGAGATGGACTGTGTGAGCCAACATGTAGTGTCTAAGCTTTTGGGAGGAAAATACCACTACAAGGCAAGCCTCAATGTTGTTGTAGTTCATCTCATAGGCTACCAAAGTGTGAATGGTTTATTAAATAGCATGCTCTTTTCTAGTTTCATCACTTTGTGCTAAGAGTGCTCCTAGGGAAGAGTCTATAGCTGAGATGTATAAAATCAAAGCTTTTCCTAGGATAGGTGGCATTAATACTAGAGGTTTAGCCAAATACCCTTTTATCTAATCTAATCTTTTTTGGCACTCTTCATTCCAGATAGATGTGGATCCCTTATGTAAGTAATTATTGAAAGATTGAGATTTATCAAATTGAGATTTATTAGCTAGCTGAGAAATGAACCTTCTAATGGATTCTAGACATCCTTGAAGACTTCTTAATTGACTGATATTTCTAAGAGGAGGCATTTCCATGATAGCCTATACCTTTTGGCATCAAATTCAATGTATTTTTAAGATATGATGTAGTCAAAAAAATTTCCTAACGTGAAACCAAATACACACTTTTTGGGATTTATCCTAAGATGAAATTGTTCCATGTGGTCCAATATCAAACTAAGGTCATCAAGATGTGTATTTTTTTTTTTTGATTTGGCCAATGTGTCATCAATATAGTCTTCCATGTTTTGTGCATCATGTCATGGAAGATGGTGGTCATGGCTTATTGATAGGTAGCTCCTGCATTCTTTAGCCCAAAGGGCATGAAATTCCAACAAAAGGTACCCCATGCACATGTAAAAGTTATTTTTTCCTAATATCTAGGGGCGATTTTGATTTGGTTGTACCCAAAGAAGTCATCCATTAAATAGTACATCTCACAATTCACAGTCATATCCACTATCATATCTATGTTAGGTACTAGAAAATCATTTTTAGGGAATACTTTACTTAAGTCTCTATAATTGGTGCACACTCGAATGGACTTATCATGTTTAGAAACAAGTACAATATTAGAGATCCATTTTGCATAATCAATGGCTCTAATAAATTTTGCACTTAGGATTTTTCAAGATCTACATTGAAAAAAAGGGTCACATGTGGATGCACCTTCCTCAACTTTTGTTTAATAGGCTTGACACCAAGAGAAATAGATGGATGGTGCATAATTAGATCAGTGTTAAGACTAGGCATATTTGAGTAGGTCTAGGAAAGATTGATTTTTTTTTCTTGAAAGAACTTAGTAAAATTCTCTTTTTCTTAAGTTGATAGAGACTGAGCCACATGAGTGATTTTAGTAGACTCTTTTATACCCAAGTTGATAGGATACATGGGTTTGATGAGAAATGAAGATCTATCCTAGAAATAACTTGGCAAGAGACTAAGTACCTCATTCACAAATGCCTCAAAGAGGTTTTCACCTATGTATAAGTCTTTATTTTTAATCTTTTTGGGTTTAAATATCGCCACAAAGTGGTTTTCTCCATCTAATTGTGTATTTTTTCTTTGTATTTTATGACTAATGTATTTGATATCTATTTTTTTGTGTTAACCACAGGTTCACTAGTGGAAGATCTCATGGGCTCAATAGCATTGAGGTAGTAGGTGATCACATAGTCATTTTAGAAAGATGGTAGTTTAGGTCTTTGAGCAGACCAATCAATGAGATCGAGCTAGATTAATGTGAGGGATGTGGAGACTTCAAGATTTTTTATGTGAAAGGAGTCATCTTTGGTGACATGAGAGTTCAAGCCTATAATGAAAGTTCCAAAGGCATCTAGATCAGGAATAGACCTAAAGGATCAGTATGATCCACTAAAGTAGTTTGCAAACCAAACTCATAAGACCTTAGACTAGACTCTTCAACTATGTTTGGTTGGCTAGCATAGGCATGGATAACATCCACTCCTAATTCACAAGTTGCATCTAAGAGACTCTCCCATTCATACTCACCAAAACATGTACTCTAGTTCCTAGCAATCAAGAAAGCAATATGCTCTCTTATCCTTCCTCTATTTGAGTCTTCATGGTCAAATTCATCATGTCCATGATGTTAAGAAGTAGAAGCCTCAACATCATTATAGTTAATCATTGTTTCTTCTCCCCAAAGGAGAGAAGTGGGAGGCATATAATCCAGTTCTTATAGAAAAATTGTAGCAAAATATGGTTCATCATCCTCTGATTCACTAAAAATGGGAGCTCTTCTATCAGATCTTGGTAATTCATCTTCTAGCCCAAAGCCTAGGCTAGCACTATCTCTAGTTTCATGACCCTAAATATGACTTAATAGTTCTTTGAGAGCTTTTTGTTACTATTTAAGGACCCATGGCCCTTATAGCCTATGTTTTTTAGAAATTTATATCCTTTTCCATAACACTTAGAAGAGATAGTAGTTGTATCACCTAGTTTAGTAGTGTAACATGAATACTAGCTATTAAGGAAAGCATTAACAATACTAAAATGAGTAAACACTTAAGATAGGACTTATTTTTTATCACCACAAATGGAGGCAAACCAAGAATGGTAAGCTCCAAATGGTATAACACAATGATACAATAGATTTGTCCCCAATTTAAGGTATGTGTGCTCACAAGTATAGCTCAAGCTTCAAATGGATGGATGGGGTGAGTGAAATAAGGTTGCAACAATGGATTCATGGAGTGATTTTTCAATTATAATGGTATTTTGGTAGTGTGTGTGCTCTCAAAATATCATTATAACTTTGCATGGAGGATGGATGATTTTAGTGAAGGGAGAGGGTTCAATTTATAGGCCAATGGTTGGAGAAATGGAGGGCCAAGATGTGAAGATGATGAGATGGTGAGGGAGGGTCAGGATGCACTCAAAAGGGAGCACATGGATTGTGCTATTTTAGCACCAATGGGGAGGTGACACTTTTCACAAGGAGGATGAGTGTGAGAGGATAGGATAAGGGTTGGTCAAAGGCTTGATGAGGGTGGTTGAGTATGCAAGACTCATGAATGAAAGTGTAAGAGCCATTAAGAGGAGTGTAAGAGATATTTGAGGGTCATTTATGTGTGAGGGTGAGGGGAAGATATTTGTTGACTTTAGCTTGGGTTAGCAAGTCTTAACCCATGTTTATGATTGTGCACATGATTAGAAGAGGGTTAGGATTAGCTTAGAAGGGGGGTTCGGTGATGAGTGAGTTTAGCTTTGATGGGATGGGTTAGTTAGGTGGCTAAGTGAGGTTAGTATGGGTGAATGGGTTGGATTATGGGTTAGGATAAGGTTTTAGGATTTTAGATATTTTATTAAATGATTTATTCAATAAAATGGGAATATGGAATTAAATTGAATAGATTTGATGATTTATTAAATTTAATAGGGGAAGAGGGATTTAATTGATAAATTGATTTTGGGTGATCATTTGATTTTATCAATTGGACTATAGTTAATTTAATTAATTAATTAACTAGGGGATGATGATTAATTAATTAAATAGTAAATATTTAATCAATAATGTCCTAGGAGATGACTAAATATGATTACTTATTGATGTAATTAGATTTAGGTGTCTATAGTAGTGACCATGACTTCCTCCACATCTTCCTCTTCCCTATATATCCAATATCTAATATCTTGGTCTTCTTTTTATGCTTCTAGGGGAATTGAGGATTGAACAAAAGTGCCAAAAATGGTCATAGTGGAAGCTGAGGGCTTCAATTTGGCAAAAGGTTTCCCATAAGATCAAGGAAAAATTCATAGAGAAAAAATAGAATCTGGAGTGTACTCACCAATACCTAGACTCATCATTTTCAATTTTTATCACACTCTATTATAGAAACTTTAAGCTCATGAGAAGAGTTATTGTGAGGAATGAGTGTATCAGAAATAGATAGTGTATGAATAGACATAGAATTGTATCCATGATCAACTATTTCAATACCATTGAAGTGAAATGTTATACATTGGTGGTATGTAGATGGTATTGCCTACATGTCATGAATCCAAGGCCTTTAGACAAACAAATTATATGCTAGTGGA
Organism: Cupressus sempervirens; assembly: GCA_028749045.1. Classification (NCBI taxonomy): domain Eukaryota; kingdom Viridiplantae; phylum Streptophyta; class Pinopsida; order Cupressales; family Cupressaceae; genus Cupressus; species Cupressus sempervirens. Next base: position 67,097,158 of record CM053788.1, read on the forward strand.
ATGTCTAGAACTTGGAAGACCACATCTTTTTCAATGGGACCAACATGGTAGAACAATAAGAATTTTAGAAGGCATTTCATCCTCATCATAGGCTTTGATGGTGATTTTTTGCCTAGGGTCGATAGAAAATTTGGATATGCCAAGCTATTGAATAACATTGAAAGAGATAATGCTTAACCCTACACCATTAACTATCAAGACTTAGTGGATACAAGTATGGAAGATTTGGACTTCTATGTGAAGGGCAAGATTATGGGAATGACTGAGAGATCTATCACCTTCTTTAGAGATTGTGAGATAATGTGGTCAAGAAATATGATTCACCATAGCTTTGGTTTGCATCAATATCCATGAGGACATTGGTGGAGTGTAAGTCTTGTTCAAGAATATCCTTGTGCAAAAGAGATAGCTCTAACAATTCAAAGATGGATACTTGTGTCAGGGTTTGATGTAGCTGACTAAAAAGGTCATAACTAGAGATTGTCAAGGTAGCTACTTATTTAGATGATGAAGCATTTTTAGGATCTTTGGAAACTTTAAGGATGACTTTTTATTTCCCCCTAGTGATAGCATTAAGCAGCCCACCATGTGAGGAGGAATATTCTACCACTCTAAGAACTACCTTAGGTTGAGTGTCCCTATGTTGTTGTTGAGAACTTCACATTTTTAGGAAAACCTTGGGCCTTTCATCATCACTATCATAGTTGGGTTCATTGTCAGAGTTAGGACCCATCATGCAAAGATATTTGATGGGTTCTATCATGTTTATGACATTGTCAATGTCAGTGTATGTATAATTGATCTTTGCATCATGGTTTTTCTTGGTAGCCTTGGATGATTCACCTTTTCATACTCTAGTAATGGTTGTTTAAAGGCTTTGTGATCAGATTTTTTGACTAAGACATCCATGAAAACTTTTCCAACATCAATAAGATCTTGAATGACATCTTTGAGCTTAAAGAAATCTTCAGTGTTGTGGCTTTTTCTCCTATGATAGTTGCAAAAATGATCATCTCTCCACCAATCAGGTTTGACAAGTGGGTCATAGGGCTAAGAATTATCTAGAAGCATGAACAATTTTTTTTCAAGTAAGGTCTTGAAAACCACTTCATAAGGTTCAATTATAGGTTTGTAAACATGTCTTTTCTTAGAAAATTAATTTTTTTTGTCAGATGTTTTGGGCTTCAAATCCCCTTGTTGTTTCATAGTGTAAATAGCATTGGAAAGGTTAAAGGTAGATTCCATGATCTTAGGAGCATCCAATAATCCATCATTGACAACATATTTTTTTTTATTCCAAGGGTTGTTCTTGTCTTTTCAATTTCCATTGTCATTTTTGTCTTTATTCAAGACAATGTCACCTTTTTATGATAGCAACATCATCAATGTGGAATGTACTTTCAACCATGGCATTGAAGGATGTAATCACTTGTTTTCTAAGGTTAAATTAGAGTTTTGGTATAAGTGTATTGACAAATATTTCAATCTTCTTGGTCTCAAGAACTTTCTGAGGGTATCTAGAATGTAGATATCTCCATCACTGGAGATACTTTACAAAGGGTTGTCCTTGTTTTTGTTTGATGTTGCACAAATCCAACATAGTAAAAGGATGTTGAATGTTATAGGAATATTGTTGGATGAAATTTTGTGCAATTTCATCAAAAATTTTGAGAGGAGGTGTTAGTTTTGTAAACCATTCCATGGCTTATCCTCTTAAAATTCTAGGGAAAAACCTCATGAGATAAGTGTCCTCATGCATAAATTCCATGCTAATAGTGTAGAAGTGCTTGACATGATTGTGAAGGTTACCATTTGCATCATATTTATCATATTTTGGAATGTCTATATCCCTAGGAAATGGAAGCATGTAAGGAATCCTATCAAAAGTAAGAGCACATATCGACTCAAAAAAGGAGGTTTTAGGTTGTTCTTTGGAGACTTGTAGTTGTGCAAGTTGATTTCTAAATTATTGCATTTCTTCTCTCAAACTTTCAACCTCTGTGGGTTCTCATTTTTTTATTATCCTTTGCATGTCAAAGTCTTGAGGGAGTTTCCATCCCTTTGAGGCCATGTATTGAAAGTATTGGTTCCCATTTTGCACCAAGTATTTTGAGCATTAGCCTTTGGATGACCTCATCTTGTTGAAATATCATCACATATTTGCTAGTGATTTCATCATTGGTTTCACTTTCATGGTGTGATTGTGAATTTCTTGGTGGTGATGGACATGCTCCTACGTTTACTCTAGTAGTCCTAGAAGGAGTATTGTTTCCATCATTTCCATAAAGAGGGATGTTATCAAATCGATTACTATAGTAGGCTTGCCTATTTTCATCATTGTGTGCATGAGCATCAGACTCAACTTGATGATAAACTCTTTCTCTAGTTTGTATGACCTCTTTGAGTCTTTCATTTTCTTTTTATTTTTCTTCTAAGAGGTGTTTGATCTCCTTGGGATGCATGGTGAGTAGGATGATGTTTTCACCCCTAGGTGTATCAAAGGGTGTACCAAATGGATTCTTAAAGGTATAGAGTGGGTTATGTCAAATATTAGCTTCTTGTTGCTTATAAGAGATGAGATCCTCCACACAAGGTTGTCTATGAGGGCACCAAGTTGGATTTTTTAATTTCTTAAAGGTGAAAGAAGGACGACTACCTTTACTAACTTGGAACTTATTCATGACTGACATGTAATGAAATGTCTTTGTTTAATAGGATGAAAGAAGCAATTCAAATTTGAAGCTTGCGGGGTCAAGAATGATCACTTGTCAAAGATAGAATAAGTAAGTGGTTTGTCAAGAGTGCTCAAGCATTTAAAACACTAGTGACTCATGCTAAGAGTGTAAGCAAGAAGCCTAATAGAAATTAGCTAGCACAAAAAGGTAACAAGATCTTGACAAGTGATAATTAGTGATTATTTTTAGCTTACATGTGATAGACTAAACCTATCTTTTTTACTTAGAATAGTACCTAACACGGAGATTTTTGACCACGTTCAAGTAGGAAGAAATAATGACATCTCGAGATAAACTAAGATGAAGTTTAGACATTGTTTTGGAAGCAAAAAAAACTAGACAATACTTCTCAAAGAGCTAGGCGACATTGGATAGCAAAAAGTATCATACGATAGAGTTGACAATAACCAGGTGACACTTATTTCTCAGGAAATACTTTTCCTTAAGGAGGGTGATACATTTCAATATGGCCACATGATAGAACTTATAGTAGTCATGTGATACAATTTTGGGAAAGTAATATCATACGATATTTCTCCAATAGTCGTAGAATAGTGTGCTAGTGAACTGTAAAAAAGAGCAATTTTTGACCAAAAGACTTATGTTTCAGGTTGATCGTCGAATGTTTTCAAACCATAATGTTATGTAGATAGTATAGGACCTCCATTTTCATCAAAGAACAACATGGTTTTCAAATAGTAAGGGAATTTTTTATGTCTCAAATAATTGAACAAGGGACAAAGCAACCTTGCCAATACACACTTATGATACTTGAATTGATTTTTACTAATGCTAACAAGATGTTTGATTTGCAAGAATGTTTACATAGGTCTAGCACATTCAAAAACACTTTCCAAGTAGATCTACCTAAGAGTTAAGGTTCATTACTCAACAATTTGGTCCACACTAAGTGCCCCTTTGCCTCACACCAAGTGGTTGCCCACAAGAGATATTGGCTTTTAAATGGAGATTCCATAAGCATAACCAAGGGGACACAGATGGTGAGTGTAAAATCTTAGGGTGATCTAGGTAATCCATAAGGATCGATCCTTGCACCAAGAATTTGAGTGGAAAAATAAAGTAGTTACTAACCTAGAGTGTTTAGATGGGAATTTCATTCATAATGTTCCTCTTGCACCCAATTACAGGATACCCTACCTTGCGGTAGGTAACAAACTTCATAGCCACAAGAGCACCTTAATTGTTCTTGCCTAGAATTTTTCTCATGGTCCCAATCCCACAAGTACTTACACTAAGTGAAGACAAACACTATGTCTAGCAAGTTTTTTTGTCCTTTGTAGGCTTTAAATTATAGTGTGTTGGAATAGCCAAGTTCCCTTGTCCTCACTTGGGTCATTCCTCTTGATTACTCAAGAGCAGGCCAGTTGATTGGATCTACTCTTGAGAATCAATATTTATGATTCACTACAAGGGTGAAGAACATACTCTCCTATCTCAATTGTTTCCCCCAAACATGCCAAACAAGTTTAATTAATCTTCTTGCTTATGAAATCTAAAGGTGGGTCAAGATTTCTAATTCACCACAAGGGTGATGAGCATACTTTCCTACCACCAAGAGACTGCAATCGCATGTCTTATATTCCTATGAAAATGAATAATTTGTAGGATTTCTACACAAAAAATAATAGAAATACAAGCACTTGTTTGGTTTTTATGCTTTTAGGTAGCCCTACAAACAACCATTAATAGTCTTTTGCATTTGAAGCTTTGACATGCGTTCTTTTAAGGTAAGTATTCAAGAACTTAGGGAAAATACCTACAAGCACAACTATTAGTCTAAAAAATAATATGAAAAACTATAACCAAACTTTTTTTAGACTGTAATGGACCTAAAAAACTCGACGAACAAACAACAACTAGCTAAAAAATTGATCAAAGAACTAGACCAACAAGAAGTTTCAGGCTGGGTGACATTTTATGTTGAAAGAGTATTGTATGGTACTTTTCAGTATATTGGTACAGTACTTTTCCCCCATGCAATATTTTTGACTATGGCCATGCGATACAAATTACTATACTGATTTAATATAGTTTAGTATGGGCATGTGATACTTTTATTGGAAAATTATTTCCCGACAATGCTAACAAATATCGTACAACACATAGAAAGTATCACCCAATATTTGCAACTGTAAAAAAATGAAGAGTAGATAGAAAGTAGAAAATATAGAAAAAATAAAGATTAGGAGAAAAAATATAGTGTTCTAACCCATGGTGGGAACCAAAATGTACGCTAGAAATCTGAAGCACTCTAAACCCTTCTATCCAAGTGATTCCATGAGTTGGAATGCTTGAATGGTGGCCTAGAGCTCCCTATCCATGGAGTGCAAGGAAGTTTTCTAAGAAATATGAATAGCTCTTAGTTGAGCCTTAGAGATATATTCCTTGCTAGTAAACCATGCAATGGGAGGTTCATTAGACAAGATCAAGAATACAAGTGTCCACAAGAACTCGCAATCATGCAATTCAAAAATGAAACTAAGCTAGAAGATACACAAAATGCAACTAGATTAAGCAAGTGGGAGTGTTAAAACAACCAATGTTAATTAAAATATGTGATTTAAACTATTACAAGAAGAACTAAGCTATTATGAAAGATGGATATATGCTAATATGTCATGGTGATGAGAGAATTTAGACAAGAAGTAGTTCTCCATAAGATCTAAGAAGATCAATCAATAAACCTGCAACATAACAATACTCAAGAATGTGGATCCTTTGAGAAGGGGAGAGCTCTTTCTTTTAAAGGTGTATGAATGGTCAAGACCAAGATCAAGGGATGGATGTCCAAGGGTAGGAGTTGACTTTTGGCATGATCCATGTGTAAGAGGAAGTCAACCAATGAAAAAGGAGCTGACTTTTCATGTGAGACAAAAGCCTTTTCTTTTAATTTATAAATAGAAAAAGGATATTATGTGTGCACATTGAGTGGGTTAGAAGAATGGGGTCTTTTATTTAATTAAAAGGGGACACGTTCTTTTAATCAAATCAAGATTTAGAACAATATAGTTAAACTATAGGTTATAATCAAATAAATTAATTAGTTTGCCTTTTTGATGATATAATTTTGTGTTGATGAACAGTCATTTTCTATTATATTTGGCACACTATTTGGTGCTATTTTTACATATCCTTTTTGGTGACTTCCTAATTTGAATCTCAATGCTGGTGAAAATGTGTATTATCAAGATTGAGCTGCACAAATACCCATGCATGGAGATCGAGCTGCACATTTTTTTGGCCCTTGCAGTATGCTTGGTTCCCAATAAATGGCTCCTCTAATTTTCTCTTTGGTTCTTCACCCTATTGGCAGGTCCATTGACCTATAGTACACCTGCACCTACCTTTTATAAGCCTATGTTAGACATGAAGGCATTTTTTGGGTTTGCCAATATTTTTTGGGGTCACACCTCAGGCCCCTTCTGCACACAAGCAAGCTTTTTTTTGTTTGGGATTTTTTATTTATTAGGGGACTCCTTTTGGCTCACATGGACCATACCTCCACTAGTGCTCCTTGGTTGACTCTTTTTTCAGCATTTGGCATTTTGGCTTTTGGCAGGGCACAACCCTTTTAGCGGATGTGCCTAGCTAGTCCTCTTACGTTTACATGCCTTCTTATCATAGGTTCCACATTCTTCCCACATTAGAAACATCTTTTTTTAAAGTTGGGCACACCTTTTAGTGACAAGCCCCATGCCTTGGGACTTAACATAGGCAGTTAGCACAAGAGCCTTCCATAATGCACAATGTGGCACCGACTAATCCTTCCTTTTTTTGCGCTAATGATTTTGTTTTTTGGCCTTGTTCAATGGAAATGTTTTGAGCCTATGATTTTGCATGTGTTTTCTATATTCCCTTAGGTTAGAGGAGCTTTGATTTGGAGTAGTGCACAATTTTCATACATGCTTATTTTTATGGCCACTAGATTATTTTTCTGACACCGACTTCTATCTCTATTTTTCTAGCAATAAAGGCTTTTTTTGTACAATACAGGTTTTTTTTGCAAATGTCATTTTTAGGCATTTGTTTTACCTCAATGACCATTTGACCACCAAATTTTGGTTCATCATTTTTAGGATTAATGAGATAGAAATAACAATTACATGCAAATATAACCAATATCAAAAAATAATAAATTTCATAGAAGAGAACACAAGACACAAATATTTAACATGGTTCACCCAATCCCTAGGCTACATTTAGCAAATAATGAGTCCAATATTCTTATTATCTAGTGATTACAACTTGCAACCCCTTATAGCTCAATACCGCCACAAGAAGCTACAATCTCATTATACATAATAAAATCCCTAACCCTAAGCCATTGTATACAAGCTTTTTGTGTCTTACAATATTAGGGCTTGAATAAGTCACCCAATAGAAAAACCTAGATGAGACATTTTACAATAATAAATTTAGTTGAGCTTTCAAGGAAACTACCTCCAAAACCCCATGGGGGTGTTGCCCCTCGACCCCACCTTGTATTGTGATAGGAAGCACACCTGTGGCTCTACCCCAGGATCCCACAAGGAGCTCTGCCCTTTGACCTTGTCTTGGGGCCGCTACCCCCAAACACCTATAATAAAACAAGGGGAGAAACTACACTGAATAAAGTGTAAAAATTTAACCTCCAAGTTTTACTAGACTCTACATCATAAGACATCATTTGATAACATAAGTGACATGTCAACACTAAATCAACATACCTTGCAAGCCCATCTAGCTCAGTTGGACCTACCTGTGGTGTTTTTTCCATATCTTGTTCATCTTGACACTGTTTTTATCAAACAAGATATCACCAGAAAGTTGGTTTTAAAACCATCATATTGGTGTAGGTTATTTTTAGTGTTGATGCCTTTTTAATTTCTTTTTCTGATATAGAAATAAGGAGTTCTATTTTTCACTCCAAGAGACATATCTTAAGCATCCAATCTCTTATTTTGAAATTATTTATATTGTTGGAAAGGTCTGAGCTCTTTCTAGTGATGTTGGTTATTTTTCCATATTATTCTCCACACACAATCTATTTAGTTTTTTGCACATTTTCATTTCAGGAGATATCTCGGTTGTTTCAAGTCTAGGGATTGATTTTATTGCTTAAGATTATTTTTCATAGGTCGTACTATCTATTATATTGAGTTTATGTCTCTTCTAGTCTTTTTAGACATCTATTGTATGCTTTTTTGCAAATGCACTAAGATAAAGTGTTATATTGTATCTGTATTTTTCATTTTAGTTGTTTTGTCTTCTGATTCAAGTAGTTTCATATAAGGAAACTCATACAAGTTACTATATTCTTGGGATTCACCAAGTCTCATGTCTTTTTGTACATGCATTACTTTGATTAAAGTGTCATGGGGGTTGATGTTTTTCCTTTCTTTGTCATGTTCCTTTGTCTAGTGAGTATTCCTTCCCTGACATTAGCCTCATGACATTTCTAAGATTGATCACCTCTATATACACATTTGTATTCTTTTGTGGATCTTGATCATGGTTCTTTGATATGCAATTTAAGTGGCCCACTTTTCCACTTACTTGTCACCTCACCATTGTTTGCATTAGGGGGTATTCTTCTATCAAGTTTCTTATGCTTCCTTGGTTTGATGGAGTGAGCTATGTATTCAATATTTGTTCCTATGTACTAGGCGGATGCAGTGGCTTAGTAACTATGGATTTAGGTCAGATGGATCATTTAGCATATAGACACTCTTCTTTTTGTTCTTACTTTGGATGTAACCTTCCATCTTTGATTGATTAACTCTTCAAGATTTGGTGTTTCATGTCATCTGTATCTTCAAGTTCAATTGTTTACCTTTGTGTGCATCCTAATTTGAGTAGTATCTTTTGAGAGCACTCATGAAGATTATAGTTTTCTCTACTTGGTCAGGCTCTATTTTAGTGGAGATTTTATATATCAACAATTATTTTTTGATATAGCTTTGCATATTCTACATGTTTCAATGGTGTTCTTCATAATCATAGTTTTTTCCTATCTTCTAGGACATTTTGTAGTTTGGAGACTTTTATAGTCCTTCACTAGTTCTTTCAGCATTCTTTTTGGATCTCTTTTTGGACTAGGGTTTTTCCCATACAATTTTCTCTATTTCTCCTCTTTATAGAGATTTGGGTGTGCTTGGGTACCTCATCAGGCATTGTTGTTAGGACCCAAATTAACTTTTAGTGTTAGTTTCTAGGTTTTTAGTGAGCTACTCCTTAAGTTTATCTTAAGGGGATGTGTTAGACTAATTAGATATTTTCTAATGAAATCTATTTTATTTAAGCTAAACTTTAGACATAAAATAAAAAAACTTATTTTTTAATTATTATGATGAAACTTAGGTTTTACCTTTTAGGGTTTAGTTTTCCTTTATAAGGATGATCTCTCTATGTAATTAATAACATTCATTCACTTTTTTATTATTAGAAATTTCTGTTTTTGGTCATCAAGAATGTCTCCTTTATGGATCTATATTGAATTCCAGCCTCCATAGCTTTTGCTCCTCTCTTTTTATGATAGATATTTTGCATGCAAGTGATTCTAGGAAGCTATGGGTTTGATAGTTCATCAACTTCAAAATAATCTCTATAGAGCTATTCTTGATCTTAGAAAGGATTTTTTCATTTAGAGTGAAAGGTGTATTGGGAAAATGTGAAGATGTATATCATGGCTATTGTTTGTTGAATGAAATGTTGGTAGGGTTTAATAGGAATAAACCTATATTATAGAATATGAAAAACTGGTGGATACCTTCAAAATATGAAATTTCTAGGATATATGACATAATGTAAAGATATCTTGCAAGTCATGTGGGAATTAAGGAAACAAAAAATACAATGGTTCATTGTTTGAAGAATTGAATTATATTATAAGGGAACAAGTAAGGGTCAAATAAAAGCTACCAACCTTTGAAACTATAAAAAAAAATGGACTATTCTAACATTTTTAGATCCTAAAGGGAGAACCAAAAGCATCAACAAATAGAAACCAGAGTATCAAATTATTGTTCCATGGATTATCAGTCATCTGAAGGAAGACAAGGTTTTTTCTGTGAATAAGTTCAATCCTTTTTCTAGATTGAGTTATCACTTTGGAGAACAAATTCTCAAAGTGCATAGCTAAGTCTAGAGTTCTTGTAGGTAATAGGTGGAGGGAGAATCTCCTAATTGTACTCAACATTCTTCAATATCAATGGCCATTCTTTGTACAAATTTCTATCTGGGTAAAGGAATATCTTGGATCAAATGCTAGTGGTTCCAAATGAATTTAAGAATATTCAAGAATCTCTTATATTTTGTCTTTTGTAATTTTATGTCTTTTGTTTTTTTTTTAAAGTTTTTTTTTGTTTGTTAACTTTTGTTCTTGTTATTTAGAATTATGGAAATTTAAAAAGACATGCATGTAAATAGTTGGAAGCTTTTCATTTCCCCTTTGGAGAGAAACCACAACCATGTTGGAAATATAAGAGGAGTAACTAAGAGGGGAGGGCTGAATCAGTTACTATAAAAATAAATCCTAGATCCCTCTTGATGTCAGTACAAAATAAAAACAAACAACTGAATACTGTTGAAGCTTGGTAAACACACAGAGTTTTGTAACTCCATAGTAATGGGATTAGCTTAGTAAAAGATTAACATATAAACCATTAGATGTTATATGTGATTTCCATTACTTTAACTTAGTTGCAAATACATAAAGAAAATATCATGAACACATTTGACACCAGGATTTAACATGGAAACTCAATTTGGGAAAACCCACCAATAGCAACTAGTTACTAATTTTCACTCTTTTGAAGTGAGGCATGTTAGGATCCAACCCTATTAAAGGTTACAAAACACACTATTAGGTGTGACCTTGTTAAAGGATTTAATCACCTTGTTAGGAGTGGCCTGGTCAGAGGTCTTGAGAATAATTCAATGGAATTGCCACCTTGTTAGAGGATTTGCAAATAGTTGTTAAGCCAACTCTATTAAGAGATTTAGATCACTACTACAATGGTTAGAGAGTAACAATGAAATGACCTGATTTGAATGCAACTTAATTGCTGATTTCAGATCTATGTTCTAGCTTGTACTTGATCCTTCCTGATTGACTATGACTTTGTTGCACTGCAAGGATATTTTTCTTATCCTTCAAACTCTCTTCTTCTGCTTACCAATAGATCTTCAATCACATCACCATAATTCACACATTCTCTTGCACTCACACTTTCACACTTGCTTGCACACTTTGAAACCAAAACTTGACCTTATACTTATTCCTTCCATTTGTCAAGTCAGCTCAAATGCTACTTACAATAATCAATATTTATCACCTTAGTCAGCTGGAATCAATAGATAGATCAATTAAACTCAATACAACAAAATAGGAAAATCCTTTGTTAGCCAACCTTGCTTAGCAGAAACTAATTCTGAAGCAATTTCCTTTGTTAACCATTAGGTGCTTGGTTAACACTACAATCTTACAAAAATCCTTTGGCAACCGAGTGAGCTCGGTTAGCACTAGTTCTATCCAACTTTCCATTGTTACCCAATCAGCTTGGTTAACACTCACTTTTTGCAACTTTTCCTTTGATGCCTGAGTGAACTCGGTAGACACTGCCTTCTAAACTAGGCAAACACAGGAATGCTCAATAGACACTGAGAACTGTCTTCACTATCCAAGTGAGCTTGACATATACTAATTGATAATGATTATGACATTTGTGTAACATCAAAGACAACACACAATTAATAAATTGTATCCAACAAACCATGCAAATATAGATTAGTCATAGCTTAAAATAGAAGAAAAAATTACATTGATTCTCTTTCTTTTGATATCAATAAAAGTTATCTAGCTCTAGTTCAATTTATGATCTAGTTTATTTTAGAGTTTCTTGTCTAGTTATAATTGATTCATGAAATTGGTTGTTATCTTCAAAACTTGTGTGGTTGATCAGGGTTTCATAACATGTGGTTTGAATAGATAGATTATGGAAGCAAAGTGTTGTCCTTCCCAACTTTACTTGATTGGTTCCTTTCTTGGGATTAAACTCAAATAGAGAAATTCTTGTTGTGGACTTGGTTTATCTATATTTAGAAAATTTGATAATCGATGGTAATATGAATAATTTTTAGTATTGTCACTAGCAAATTTGGACCTATTTTTTAGCACGCGTCCATCAAAATTGCGACTCAAAAATGTCAAAAACTACTGTCACTAAATTGGAGTCAAATTCTCAATGCACAAGATGGGTATCAATCTATTAACAAAATAATCTATCAAAAATTATTTCCATCATTTCACATGGTGGCATTAGATGACTCGTTCAAAATTTCAAAATATTGATGACCATGAGAGATGGTTTGATGGGTATTGCACATCATCGATGATAAGATTTTCCAAACTATCGATGACTGTGAGAAATGATTCGACAGCTCTATTATACTCTTGACAAAAAGATGCGTTGAAATAGAGATGAATTGTAGAGATGTTTCAACGGGTTGCTTATATTGTCAATGGTAGTAAGCGTCAAAATATTGACAATAGTCAGAGTTTTTTCTTTAAATTCCCCTTTGACACTAATCAAATTTATTGTTGTTGACAGGCCATATCTTTGAATGAGAAACTAGAGTCATAGTTTTGTGCTCAAGGGCCAATTCTATGACTGCATTTTCCAAGTCCAATAGTGGGGAGTTTTGAACAAATTTTCAATGTAGCATGTCAATCATCAATATATGTGAATAATGCACATGTTGGAAATAAACAATATTGAATTAGAGAACTATGACAACATAAGTCCATTTATGTGAAAGCATATCAAGGAGGGATTTGAATATGAGAGCACTTTTTAAAAATGATAGTGGCAAGTTACTTCATAGGTCCATTCCATGACAAATAATCAAATGTTTTCATGACATACAACACCATTGTGGAAAATAGAAAATACACATCATTAAATATCATTTCCACTAGTTAAAATGATAACTACAATAAAGTAATGATGTACACTTTTTCCATAGTAACAAAGGCATGGTGTTGTCTTCACAAACTATAGAATTCTTAACCTTTTTCTCTCAATATAGACATAACTTTTTCTATGAAAAACTTTAAGGAGCTTAAAGAGAATAGGGATCTTGAGATTTCTTTTTCATTTTTGGCAAAATAAGGATGATAGTAAATTAAACCTTGGAAGAATTGGTATCAACTAATTAAACTCAATGGTCTATGGTGCCTAATGCTCTCATACCCCTCCAATCTTGGAGTCATCTTTCATTCTATGATCTACATTCATTCACCTTCATTTGACTTGTACAAACTCATAGCTCATACTTGTAGAGAGTATCATAAGATATTGATAGTAACAAAGATAGTATAAGAAACCTAAAACTAGTAAACTTAGAAGATTAATATACCTTAATATTGACAATCAAATACTTTCTCCTCCTTGGTGGACAAGTGTGATACACAATCTCTTGCGAGAGTAGCTCCATGTTTGCATACAACTTATAGAGAAAGAAACATGTTGTCCATTTCTAAGGGAGAAGCAATTGGTAATTAACAATAAATCATAATCTGCATACAACTTATAGAGAGAAACATATTGTAATTCATAGTGCTTATGTTAAAGCCATTTCAAGGTGTTCACCTAGAATCTACTATGTTCACCCACCAAAAGTAAGTACCATGTTGGAGACTTAAAAGTTTGAACATCCCCATGATCTATAATAATGACAAGAGTGCATGTGAGAGACAATAATGACATGATAAAAATTAGTTGAAACTAAAATTCTTTTAATGGGTTTATTTTGAGCTTCACTTGGATTCAATAATCCTTGCATATTCTCTACTTAACAAGGCCAACCATGTGAAGGTGGGAGCTCATTTGGCCTCTCCCTCCACTATAATCACTCTAAATTCCCCATTAACAACTAAGTAAATATTTCATTCATTTATTTTAGAAGTATATCATTGAATCATTATAATCACATAACATACATTAACATACCATACAATTAATTAATACATATAAAAACTCATCAATAATTTGTAAACACATCAACAATTATATTCACATAATATTAATTAGCATGACATATAATTCATTAATACCTATAAAAATTCATCAATAATTTGTGAACACATCAATCATTATAACCACATAACAATATTCAATAACATGGCATAAAATTCATCAACATTCATAAAAATCCATCAACATTCATCATCAATAAGCAATAAAATCTATTAATAAGCAGCATTCATCATCATAAAAATCCATCTTTCTCTTCTATTCCGAAGACCAAACAATCCGTGCTTGCTATGCTATAGTTGCAAAATGGTAGGGCTTCGAGACTAGATTCCAGATGCAGACAGCCAGTCGGGTTTAATTCCCCCTACCCTCCCTGCCTTCCCCCGATTGCCTTATGATTCTAGAGCATTATTTCATCGATTTTCCTCGTCCCCTACTGATGCGGTGGAGCGGGATAGCGCCGTAGCATCTCGTCTAGACGGCGCTCTTCGTACTCGCGGACCATCGTATCAAATAGGTTCGATACTCGCATCGCAAATTCCTTCTCGGCCATGTTAGGTGGTTTGTTGCATCCCCTTCACCCGGAATATTGCTAGCGATGAAGAGACTGGCGGGACAGAAAGAAACCACCATCACGAAAAACTACGAAAAGATTTTCCGGTCTAAGCGGTTGACCAGTAGGGTCCGCGATGATCCGCCAATCGTTGGAGTCGAACACTTGGGTGTAACCCCATCATCAAGAAAGGTTTTTAACATTCATTTCTTTTCTTTTTGCTTGTTTTGAAGATAAAGGCTAATAGGCACATCCTAACTGTCTTTGGCATCCTATGGCTCTTGTAGTTTTGATCTTACAACAAAAGGCTTGCTCCTCTTTTGTCAAGGACAAGGCTAATGTACCCCTACAATAATAAATAAATGGGTTTAATTATAAACTTTTTTTTTAATTGTATAAGTATTTCATTAATCTAAAGAACATAATATGGATTTTTATTTACTTGATAGTGCCACATTGTCTACTATCACATTTTTTTAGACCCAACCTCAACATGCTCAACACTAACATCATGCTTTGCATACTCAAAAATTATCACATAAAGGTTGCACCAATTACAATTTAAGTGTTGGAAATGATTGAAAAGATCATGAATAAAGAGTAATGGAACTGGTAAACAATGTCTTCAATCATTGTTTTGTCATTGATGTCAAACTTTCTACTTGCATGAATGACAATTGCTTTAGTGATCCAAATACTATTAATTGGTTGATTGACAAGGAGGTGGCAATCAATAATATGTAACTAAAGTAGCTAGAAAAAGGTTGAAGTTGTGATGTTGTAATGAAGTATAAGGATCAGATAAGCCATTGATGAAATAGTGTATTGATGACATATTCTAAGACACAGAGGATGGACACACTGAGACACATCATAGATGTAAGGATTAACTAAGTTCATTGGAGAGAGAACCAAGCTAGCTAGTAGGTGTCGAGCAGCCTTCAAGTGCTAAGTGATCTTTAGGTGTCGATCAACCTTCAGGTGCCAAGTGATCTCTAGGTGTTGAGTAGCCTTCAGTTGTTGAGTGAAGATCAAGTACCGAGTAACACATAATTTCTTCAGGTGTCGAGCGCCAGTAAAATAATAATAGAAGTTGAGTAACACAGAAGGATTCAAGCATCAGTAAATCAATAATACCAAGTTGTTGCATTATTTGTTAAGTCAAATATTCACTAGATCAACAGTGATAAGTTTGTTACATCAAATTTTGTGAATTAGTTGGATGATAAGGATGATGAGTAGATGTCACAGAATTTTATGCAAACCAATTCAAGTTGAATGCTAATGGATTTATCACAAAGTTTCTAGAAGAAATAATTTGGAGGGAAAACAATACCATTTTCTCAAGATCAAATTAAGATTTGAGTGGGAAATGAAGAATAGAACTTCTTTATAAGGAGTTATAGGTCAGAGATCAAATGCGCATGTGAGAGAGGGAGTTGGTCTTAAGTGTGGTCATGCTAAGAAACCAAGAGGAGTAAGTACAAGGCATCAAGACTCTGAGTTGATCAAATGATCATGGAGTGCATTGGCATAATGAGTGGAAGAACTCAAGGAGACAGATCTTGAAGGGTGAACAAGTTGTCAGCACTACGAGGGAGGAAAGCCAAGCAAAGAAAAGGACTAAAGAGAAATCTAAAATCTACAAGGTTGAAGTTGCAATCTGTATCAGGTCAAAACCCTTCTAATACTATCTTACCATTGTATTAGATATTGAAATCCTACATTGCTAGGTTACCTTAACAGCTAGGTGGATAAGCCTTAGGAAAAGGATAAAGAGATCCTCAGGAGAAGGATAAAGAGATCCTCAAAAAAAAGATAAAGAGATCCTTAGGAGGAGGATATGAGATCCTTAGGAGGAGGATATGAGATCCTTAGAGAGGGATGAAAGATTCTTTTGAGAAGGTGACTGTAAATCCCATGGACTTGGGTGAGCCTAACATCTCTATGTAAATCCTTTAATAGGGTGACATTCCAAGTTGAATGTTCTTAAGTCCATTAATAGGGCACACTCCTAACAAGGTGTAGAAATCCTTTAACAGGGTCACATTTAATAGTGTGTTGTAGCCTTTAACAAGGCAGGCCTTTAACAGGGTAGGCCTTTAACAGGGCAAACCATCAGAAGTGGTTGAAATCGATTGCACAGTTATTCAGTGGGTATTATCCCCACCCAGGTATACCTTCTTATTCTTGGAGGGTTTTTGGGTCATCAAAATCCTTAGTTTTATGGTGTGATGCATGTTTACTTTTCATGATTGTTTAATGTTCAATTGTATGCATGATAATTTTAGTTATGTGCCCTTAAGGATTAAAAGAAAAAGTTGTATTGGACATCATTGGACCTTGGATAAATGATTCACCCCCCCCACTCCCCCCCCCCAAAGTTATTCTAAATAATTCTAATAATTGTTATTAGAGCTCACTGCTCATTTGTTTCAAGGTACTAGCAGCAGGAAGATCAAGATGTCCAAGAGAGAAGTTCCCAAGCTAAACAAAGACAACTTTGTTGCATGGAAAAGTCTGATGAACCTACAACTCAGATCAATAAGTGACTATGCATAGACCTCAATCACAGTTGATCATGTAGACCCTGTAAGACCCCTTACTACAGATGACATGAGCAAGAAGAAGGAGCACAATCAAGCAATGTTAGATATTGCTTTACAACTAAGCTATGCCGAGTATGATGACATCAAAATATATGATACTGCACATCAGATGTGGGAAACATTGTCAAGAATTTATGGAAGAGATGATAATGTCAAGAGAGCCAAAAGAGAGAGCCTAAGAGGAAATTTTGATGTATGAAAATGGAAGAAGGAGAGAATGCTACTAAATATGGTGCAAGGATGAAGGAAGTAGTAAGTGCCATAAGAAGTCTAGGAGGACAACTAGCAGAAGAAATAGTATGTAGCAAATACTTGAGAACTTTGCTTCCCATCTATGCTATGAGAGTATCAGCCATCTAAGAACTAAGGTGTGTACCAGGCAATGCATTATCATTTGAAGGAATAATTGGAAGACTCGTTGCCTTTGAGCTATCCAAATTTGATAACTACAAGCTAGAAAAATTTAAATCTGCATTCAAATCCAAGATGACATTAAAAGACAACAAGGAGATGCAAACAAAGAAAAAGAGTTGAAAAGGAAAGTATGTATCTAGTGATAGTAGCACTGATGAAGATGATGTAGACCAATTGGAGGAATTACTAGCAAGAAGATTTCACAGAGGAAGAGGAAAATTCAAAGGTAAGTTGCCAATCATTTGTTTCAATTGTAATGAAGTTGGTCACATTGCAGCTAGATGCACACAAAAGAAAAACTACAAGGATGGAAGCAACTTCAAGAACAAGAAAGAGGACAACAAGGACTACAAAGGTAAAGGCAAAAGATGTTACATTGTTGAAGAAGACTTTGATGAGAATGATGATGAAGTAGTCTATGTGGCTATGAAAGATGAATCAGATGAAGGTGAAGCAATTGCCCTGGTAACCTGCATGAACAAGAATGATAGATGGATCATAGATAGTGGATGCTCTCATCACATGACTGGAGACAAAAGTAAGTTTATTACCTTTACTCAATATGAAGGAAATAGTGTTAGATTTGGTAACAATGTACCATGTGAGATCAAAGGGAAAGGTAGTATCAAGCTTACTGAAAAGATATCATGTGATAATGCATACAATGTTGGAGGCCTGAATTATAACTTGTTAAGTGTCTCACAGTTAGATAACATAGGATGTAAGGTTGAATTTGAAAAAGGAGTTGCTAAGATCTATGATTCTCAAGGAAGTCTAATAGGAAAAGGTGATCAGACTAAGAGTAATTTGTTTTACCTTAATATGGAAGATGCTTCTTGTCTCATTGTTCAACCTGATGACATATGGTTATGGCACAAGAGGCTATGTCATATAAATTTTGACAATCTAATAAGCATCAACAAAATGAAGAAAGTCAGAGGTCTACCAAAGTTGAAGAAACCTGATAACACCATGTGCAAACAATGCCAACTAGGAAAGATGACCAAGTCAACCTTCAAAAGCAAGACCTATACTTCTAATGAAGTATTAGAGCTAGTTCATATTGACTTGTGTGGTCCTATTGAAGTGCAAAGCTACAAAGGTGATAGATACATAATGCTATTTGTTGATGACTATTTAAGGATGATGACAGTCATGTTCCTAAAAGTAAAATCAAATGCATTTCAAATGTTCAAATGGTACTTGGCCAGAGTAGAGAAAGAGATTGGAAAGAGCCTAAAATATCTCAGATCTGATAGAGGAGGTGAAATCACATCAATAGAATTTGAAGAATTCTACAACCAAAGAGGAATCAAAAGATAAACATCAATACCCAGGACTCCACCTCATAATGGTATAGCAAAGAGAAGGAATTGATTAGTTATTGAGTATGCCAGAACCTTAATGATGGAGAAAAATGTTGCACTCAAGTACTGGAGAGAAGCTGTAAGTACTGCAATCTACACACTCAACAAAGTTCAAGTCAAGAAAGGTACAAATGCAACACCTTTTGAATTATGGTATGGGCATTCTCCTAATGTAAAACATTTCAACATATTTGGATGCAAATTCTATATATATAAAGAGTCTAGAAATGGAAAGTTTGATGCAAAGAGTGAGGGAGGCACATTTCTTTGTTATTCTACTAGAAGCAAAGCTTATAAGTGTTTGACTATTTACACTAACAAAGTAGTAGAAAGCACAAATGTGAAGTTTGATGAGCTTGCAAAAGTTCAAAGTGTTGAGAATACCAAGAAAGCAGAAGAATACAAGACATTTGTATACTTTTATGAAGGTATACCTAATAATGGTGAAGTTGCAACTCAGAATGACAATCGGCAACAAAATCCAGCATCTGCCGAGTCATAGACAGTGAATGCCGAACTGCAGACACATTCAAAAGCCAAGCTACAGAATACAAAAAATGTTCATTCAGATTCTAAGAATAGCCAACATGAAGAAAATGAACAAATACCTAATAAAAATATGCATGAGGGATTAGATTCTAAAAGAGACAACATGCAAACAAGGAAAGAACCAGTACTGGCAAAGTATGTGAAAAGACATCATCCTACAAATCAAATTATTGGAAACAAAGAGGCAGGACCAATGATAAGGAATAGACTCAGAAGTGAAACATGTTTTCTCAGTAAAATGGAACCAAAAATAGTAAGTGAAACCATAAAAGATGATGACTAGTACAATGCCATGAAAGAAGAAATAGAAAAAATTGAGAAGAACAAGACATTGACTTTAGTCTCAAGACCAGCTGACAAGAATATAATTGGAACTAAGTGGGTGTTTAGAAAAAAGTTAGATGAGAATGGTGAAATCACAAGGAACAAGGCAAGACTAGTCTGTAAAGGGTATGCACAAGAAGAAGGACTAGACTATGGAGAAACTTTTGCTCCAGTTGCCAGAATGGAAGGAGTAAGGACCTTACTGGAATATGTAGCCTTCAAAGGATTTAAAGTCTATCAAAGGGATGTTAAGTCCGCATTTCTAAATGGTATACTTGAAGAGGAAGTCTACATAGAGAAACCAAAAGGTTTTGTTGATGAGAAGAAAAAAAATAAGGTATGCAAATTGCATAAGGCTCTATATGGATTAAAGCAAGCCCCTAGAGCTTGGTATGAGAGACTTCACAAGTATCTAGTGCAAATAGGATTTGAAAGAACTGATGACAAAAACAACATGTACATCAAATCAGAAGGAGGTAAGGATATTCTTGTATCTAAAATATTTGTGGATGACATAGTTTTTGGAGGAAATGAAGTACTTTGCAAAAGTTTTGCTAACAAAATGAAACATGAGTTTGAGATGTCAATTTTTGGAGAAATCAAATTATTTGTAGGATTGCAAGTACATCAACTAAAACATGGTATATTTGTGACACAATCAAAATAAATCAAGGAGATACTCAAGAAGTTTGGATTAGAAGATTCCAAACCTGTCAGCACACCAATGGCAATAGGACATAAGCTATCCAAAAATGATGAATCAGCTAAAGTCAATCAAACAATGTACAGATCCATGATTGGAAAACTACAATATGTTGTACATAGTAGACCAGACATAGCATTAGCAATTGGAATAGTGGCTAGATTCTTTGCTAATCCTAGAGAAAATCATCTCATGGTAGTAAAAAGGATAATGAGGTATCTCAAAGGTATTGATGATTTTGGCCTATATTGTAAAAAGAATGAGAGGTTTGAGCTCAATGCATACACAGACACAGATTGGGGAGGCAACATTGATGACAGGAAAAGCACAAGTGGAGGAGCATTATTCTTAGGTAAAAGGCTAGTTACTTGGACTAGCAAGAAACAAACATGCACATCTCAGTCCACTACAGAAGTAGAATATGTGACAGCAGCAGTCAATTGCACAAATATTGTGTGGCTCAAACATCTATTGAAAGGAATGAAAGAAGATGTAACCAAACCTATGATACTGTATTGTGATAAAAAAAGTGCTATAAATATATCCAAGAATTCAGTAATGCATGTAAAAACCAAGCATATTGCAATCAAATATCACTATATCAGAGAATTGGTGGAAGACAAACAAGTGAAGATGGAGTACATTCACACAAAGGAACAAACTATAGATATCTTCACCAAACCATTGCCCAAGGATGCTTGTGAATATCTTAGAGGAAAGTTGGGGGTAATGCCCCTAACTCAAGAAGTCTAAAGTAACAAAGAAGCTACCCTACATCAACAGGAATAGAACATTGAAATATCAGAAGAGTGATGTAGAGGATGACAATAGGAATAGAAATTTTAGATCAGTCACAAGCATGGTGACAGAGGGAGAAAACGTGAAGATGCAAAGCTTATATTTAGCATGTTAAAGATGCTACATCTTTGGAATTTATGTCAAAGAGGGAGACTTATAAGAAACTGATCAATGAAAGGATTAGATATGGAGATGTATGAGATCAGTAGTAAGGATGCAGCAGTCAAGAAGGAGAAGCAGAAATAAGGATTCAGTTTCTATCAGCACAAGAGGGTGTTATATAACAAGCAGATAATGTATGTAATTTTGGTGGTAACTAAGTTGATCAATTGATCAGTTTTGTTTGCCATCAATGCCAAAGAGGGAGATTATTGGAAATGATTGAAAAGATTATGAATGAAGAGTAATGGAACTCAAGGAGACATATCTTGAAGGGTGAACAATTTGTTAGCACTGTGAGGGAGGAAAGCCAAGCAAAGAAAAGGACTAAAGAGCAATCTAAAATCTGCAAGGTTGAAGTTGCAATCTGTATCAGGTCAAAACCCTTCTAATACTTTCTTACCATTGTATAAGATATTGAAATCCTACATTACTAGGTTAGCTTAACAGCTAGGTGGATAAGCCTTAGGAAAAGGATAAAGAGATCCCTAGGAGAAGGATAAAGAGATCCTCAGGAAAAGGATAAAGAGATCCTTAGGAGGAGGATAGGAAATCCTTAAAGAGGGATGAAAGATTCTTTTGAGAAGGTGACTGTAAATCCCATGGACTTGGGTGAGCCTAACAGATCTATGTAAATCCTTTAACGGGGTGACATTCCAAGTTGAATGTTCTTAAGTCCTTTAATAGGGCACACTCCTAATAGGGTGTAGAAATCCTTTAACAGGGTCACATTTAATAGTGCAATGTAGCCTTTAATAGGGCAAGCCTTTAACAAGGCAAACCATTAGAAGTGGTTGAAATCGATTGTGCAGTTATTCAATGGGTATCATCCCCACCCCAATTTTACCTTCTTATTTTTGGAGGGTTTCTGGGTCATCAAAATCCTTAGTGTTATGGTGTGATGCATGTTTACTTTTCATGATTGTTTAATGTTCAATTGTATGCATGATAATTTCAGTTATATGCCCTTAAGGATTAAAAGAAAAAGTTGTATTGGACATCATTAGACCTTGGATAACTGATTCACCCCCCCTCTCGGTTATTCTAAATAATTCTAACATTAAGATGTTAAATTTTATTAATAATTACATGATTAATTTTCAATAGAAATTGAATATGTACCTATATCATTGTGATGCACATTGAGGTATTCATCATGTGTAGGATCCATGACTTCATCATAATGAGTAAGATCTGTGTCAAGAGTAGTAGGCTTTAGTGAAATGTCATGCACACATTGTTATCATTGTTTGAAATTAAGATCAAATAGATTATTTTTCATGAAGTTCTCAATTACTATTATTATTCATTTGGCCTATTTACCTATGTGTCAACTGTTGCACCAAAATCTTCTAAACGTGTTTGGCTACTGGAATCTGTGCAGTGGTGGGCAACCACTACTTTATAGCCTTGCTTGAAGCCAATTTTTTTATCCTCTTCTATGTGTGCTAGATTAAATTCAATGCCCTACATTTTTTGCATAATATCATCAATAATTAATGTATTTCTTATTTGTAATTTTATATTAAAAAAATTGATATGAAATTTCATTTACCACTACTTACAAGGCATGAGTGAATTTTCATGTATCCACCAAAGCCAAGATGGTGTTGACCAACCTTCTCTTTCCTATCTTGTGTCGCCTTTGATGTGTCCTGCAACCTATATATGTAAATTTTGAAATATGTTAGAAAAATGAAAGATTATAAATATATCCACAATCACATTTCTAGAAATATGTTAGATTATATAAATCCACAAATGAATTAAACATGTAAATTATTAAAAAAAAAGTAATGGCTCAACTGTCCTCTCTTAGTATGAAATCATCATGATATTATTTTATGCCTTAATAATTGGCTATGATACATGATCTTTCTCTTCTATGTTATATTCTAGCACTGCTATAAAACTTCAATGATTGTTCACTTTTCTTAATCTATTGCTTTTTCCTAAAGTTAATGTCAAAGTTAAAGAGAAAGCAAGCATGTAATACACTTATACCTCCCAATCCATGTCACTTTGTATGATCCTCATTAAAGATGTTGATATTGTAGCCATTGATCATGTAGTGAGGGTTGATATTGTGGATAATAGAAATGTTGAAGGCTATGTAGGTGGACATAGCCCAAGTTTTGGGTGAACCATGTTAAATCTGTGTGGTATCTGTGTTCCTTGTGTTTTCTTCTATTATTTTTGCATATAACTATTTATACTTTTATTGTTTTAGATATTTCAAAACCAAACAAAAGAGGTGTAGTTTGTTGGTCTCAGATTGGTTTTGACATTTGAGTGTCAACACACTTAACCAATTCTCAAGACAATGCCGAGTATAATACAGAAGCCAAGCTATAATGGATGTTGAGCTAGAAAAGTTAATAGGTGCCAAGTGAACTTTAGGTGTCAAGCAATCTTTAGGTGCCGAGCAAATTTCAATTGCCAAGAAAAGTATAGGTGTCGAGTCACTATACATGTCGAGTGAAACAAAGTTAGTACAGAAGTTGAGTGAGCCAATTTTTCTATATGTGTCGAGCATCAACAACTAGTATGTGCCAAGTAACACAAAATTAGCATATGAGTTTGTGCCTTCACAAAATCAGATGTAAATCATTTTTGGAGCTAACATGAGATGAATCTTGAAGGAACTTGAAGAAAGGATTGAATCTTTTGCATTACCTATGCAAACAGGATGCAGCCAATAAGAAAAATGTAGAAGACATGCAACCAATAAGAAAAGTGCAAGGAATGAGTGGGAAATGAAGATTTAATATTGATCAAAGATTCATACCTCATCCTAAGTCTTCAAAATCTTTAAAAGGAGGATGAAACCCCATTGTATACATGGATCAGAGAAGTGTATGGGTGAACTATAGTGAAATTCAGAGAGAAATTTAAGAGAACTAGTGAAGAACAGAGTAGCATTGCAGAATCTAGTTGTTGAAGAATAATGTATCAGAACCCAGTAGAGTGACATATCAAATCAAGAAAGGATCAGATTAGCAAGAGTAGAAAAAGGATCTAGAATCAGCAATTGAAGATTTCAAGTAATCAAGTCAAAGGTTTTCTAATACTCTCTAGCAATTGTATTAGATATGAAAATCCTATGGAATTAGGTTGGCCTAGCAGCCATTTGTAAATCCTTTAACAGTGTGGCATTCCAAGTGAATGTATAGAAGTCATTTAACCAATCTTACTTTTAGTAGGGTAGTTAAATCCTTTAACCAAGTCACTTTTGATAGAGTGTAAAGTCTTTAATAGGATAGGCCTTTCACAGGGCAGACCATTGGAAGTGGTCAAACATTGTAACCTTGAACAAGTTACACATTGTTGTAGTAATATTTTGTGGGTGTCAACCCCACCCCAGTTTTACCTTCTCATTTTGGAGGGTTTCTAGGTTACCAAATTTGTGTGGTCTATTTTCATGCATGTCTTTACTTTCAAGTTTATTAGATAGATTGGATGTATGTGAATGGTTTTAGGTAAAAGAATTTGAAAAGGTTAAAGTTAGTTACTTCTGATTCAACACCCCACACCCCCCCCCCCCCCCCCCTCAGAAGTAAATCTTCCCACTTTTAAATTCCAACAATTGGTATCAGAGCTAAGTTCTCACAAGGAGAAGCCTTACAACTTGGAGAAAAGATCTGGAAATGGAAATCTACAAACTTGGGAAGATCATAGAGAATCAAACAATTGACATACAACTTGCTTTGCATGCTTTAGAAGAAGCTAGAGGAAAATTGAGTAAATCCTTAAAAAGAAGAAAAGAGATTGCCATAGCTAAGAATGACACACAGTACAAGGAGATTGACACCTCAAATCTATTTTCAAATGGAGATTCCAAAGAATTTGATGCAGCAGTAGAAGACCTGATGGACAAGAATAGAGCTCAAGTAGAAGAAATTAGAATACTCAAGCTTGAACAAGAATCACAAGCTATGATGCTTTGTGAGGTGACTGAATAGAAGAAAAGAGCCATTGAAGACAAGGCTATGCTAGAAGAAGACAAGAGAAACCCTGCCAATAGATTGGAAGAGAAGTCAACTGAGCTTGCAAGAATCTTAAACATGCAGCTAGACACTCTAAGTCAAATAATGAATGCACATCATGAACTAAATGTCAAGGAAATTGAGATCTCTACATTGAAGATGCAAAATGAACAACTACAAAATGACCATTTCCACCTCTTAAACTATTTTCTATATCAATTACCATTGGCATAACATTAGGATCTCTATTATGATGAGATTCTTTAACCAATGAAGCAACATCTTCCCATTTTAATGAGTAGCAATTTTGTTGAGATCATTCAATCCATACCATCATCTAATCAAGATTGTTTTCAATATACAAATGAAGTACATCCCACTCATGAGCAACTATATAAAATAAATAGACCAGTTAGAAAAAACATATATTGATGATGGATAAGAATTAGTTAACTACAATAACATCTTATAATTACCTCTCACTTTCCTCAATCTACCTTTCCCCATTAAGTACTTCCCTTCGAATCTGTTCATGGAGTTGGGATCCCAAATGTGATCTACATGGATCTTTAATGCAAACTTGGGAAGATATTCACTAATGTAAACCATGGTCTGGTAGACCATATACTCTTCAACCATGGAACCCTTAGGACGTGCTCTCTATTGAACCAAGCCCTTCAAAAAAATTAAGTGTCTCTCAACTATCCACATTGACTTAGTTGGTATAGGTCCACACAATTTGATCTCCTCAACTAGATGTATGAGATAATTTTCTTGAGTGTTGAAAAAAGTTGAAAGTAGACACTTTTGCATCTCACTCAAAAGTTGAGGAATTTTTCTCTTCCATTGCTTTATGTCATTTTTATCAATTTATTTAGATGAAAACCACCTAAAAGATATCCATCACACAAAAATATATTAACGAAACTAATGTAACTTCTATACAACAAATCTAACAAATAACACTGCTAACCTCGTGTATTTCCCAAAATAATATATAATGTGTTTGACACTTATGTTGTTGAAGTTTTGTGGGAGGACATAGAGGTATAACATAGTACAGTAGTAGTAAAATATTTTAATATTGTAGATAGTAGTTTTCCACAATCCATTAGAATTCTTAGCTATTATTTCTGGGTAGATTGTGTTACAATTTTTGCATCAACATTTCTGATCACTTTTTTCTTTCAGCTCTGTCATCCTAATGATGGATCATAGAGTGTGATCTAAAATGTTGATGCAAAAATTGTAACACAATCTACCTAGAAATCACAGCTAAGTATTTTCAATATATTATAAAATAAAACAATCAAAAGTACATGATGTTTTAAAAATCTATTATAAATAGAGAAGAACATGACTTACCTTGACGAAGGTATGCCAGTCATGCATTTTCAACCCTAGCCCAAAATCACCTTTCTTTGATATGAGATCACTTATGTTTCTAGAAAATCCTATGGGAAATTTAGTTTTTCTTATGGCTTCATATATGGCATCAGTTTATTGTTGCGTTAATAACCAAGGAATGGCACTTGTATTAATCTAGTTTCCATTTCTACTTCATTCTATGAAAATTTTCAGTGCATGATTGGATTCATCAATGTCATTGCAAATTTTGACCAATTATTCTTTGTCATACCTTCCCTCCAATATTTTTTATAGTTTCTTTGTTACATTCTTTCCAATATGCATATCATCAAACAAATGCACGATTGGGAGGTGCTCGTAGTATGGCAACCTACTAAATTATCTAGAATAGCTTTTAAGTCCTTTTGAAAGTTTCTCATTGATGCCTTGATGACCTTCACGAACATCAATTATATCACTAGTAAAAAAAGATATTATCCAAACTCAATTTTTATACAAAAACTTGCATCAGATGGAATGACATTATCTTGACGATTCATTCTATTATATTCCAACTTCCACATGTGAGGTGTCATTCTTTGTGGCTTTGATGTTGTCTCTTCTTTCCCATTGAAAAGATGTTTTACAAGAATTTGATACTTATGATTTTTGTGGAGAAAGTGTCTATGCACATCAAACACCTACTTTCCTAAACTTTTTGAATGGGGAGATTTCCTCTTTAGACCACAAATTGGGCATGCAAATTTTTCCTTTGTCTAAAGACCTACAAGATCATGTATAATTGGATGACATGTGTATTATAATATTCATATTTAAAATTATCACATGAAATTTAAACATATAATGAAAAATATACGTTAATAGTTTTACATATCACAAAAATGTGTTAGTCTAGGGGCATCATGTATAGTCCATACAAGCATTACACATAATTGAAATTGCCTTTTACCAATTGGTCTAGAGATGTCATACATGGTGACCCTATTCCATAACTCCAAGAACTCATCAATCAAGGGCTCAATATATACATTCATATCTTTCACTTGCTACTTACCTAGTTAAATGAACATAAACAAAATATAACTATTATGGCCATTTTGATAATGTGTTTATAAATTAATTTAGATGACTTTTAAATAGAAAAATACCTACTACAATCATTGCCAATGTTATATTCTCCCTCTTTATGGACATCCAAGGAGGAATGTTATTGTTAATAATAAAAATAGACCAAACTGAGTAAGCAGATCACATCTCTCCAAATGGATTGACATCCTCTGCTACCAATGAAAGCTTCATATTATGAGGTTCTTGTTTAAATATTGGCCACCTATCTTCTATTTCCCTAAATGTAGAACCATCTATAGGCATTCACATAATGTCATCTTGACTTCTATTGTATGCATGGTAATCCATAAATTGTGCCAAGCTAGTACACCTGAATAATCATTGCAAGCATGGAATAATGGGAATGTATTGAAGAACCTTGTGAGACAACTTTTTTGTTATTTGATCTAATAGATATCTACTAATGTGACAACCAAGGTATTCTATTGAAAATTCATGTTGTCTATGATATGTAATATGATCATTGGGATATGCATCTATTGTTTGATACTCCATACCAATATCTTTTATAATGGTCGATAATTCATGGTAAGAGTGAGGTACAATGTTTGATGGTGGTAACAAAAACTCACCTATCAACCTATGGAAAAATTTTGATATTAATATAAAGAACATAATCGTACACTAACATAGAAGATAACAAAAATGACACTATACCTTATCATATGTGAGATTGCTACATTGGATATACCATTCATAACCATGAAGTTTACCAGCAACAATAAAATATAGAGAATTTTTGTTCGAGAGCCTTGGTACAAGGGTTCATATGCCTTTTCAATTAAAGGAATATCAAGATTCTCTTCATCATCATCATTAGATGCATGACTATCATTGTCTTCATCATCTTCATCAATTGTGCTAGTAAAATCTTCTTCAGTCCTATTCTCTGGCACATTATCAGTTGCACCAATACCAACATCTTCAATTGTATTCTTTACCTTAGGATCATCTTCTTACATGGGATTATTACCTTCTACTTTGATATTCACACCTCCATGCTCCACCAGTTCAAAATTCACTTTCACCGAAGGACAAAAATCATTTCCCCCTTCAATGTGATCATGTTGCCTACAATGTCTTTGAGCTGATGTGATTAGAATTATTTGATTCTTTAAATCCTTGCATTTTTTTTAAGGACAATAACATTTTCCATTGCCATTTCTTTTGAATTGAGACCACAATCTAGCAATTGTCACCTTATTTTGTTCTAGGTTCATATTGTTAGGTGTGGACTTTATTCACAAGAAAATATTTGGGCTATAAAATTATAAAAAATATAAACATACAAGCATTAGTAGTATCCTGTATATAATTGATAATAATTAAATAATTAAATATTACTATCTCTTTAGTACATATGGCATCTAAACAAATCATATGAATTATACAATATAAATATTGGCATTGGTTTTGAACAATATAGCATTAGCATTGATTCTAGACTTCAATCAACTTGGTAGAAAGCTTTTGAACTATTACATCCATGAGGTAAGGGAGAAAGTGCATACCACATTATGACAAGCCATGCTACCTAACTATGTCCAAGGTGTCTACACACTGGAGGCATACTCAGCCTACTAGGCTTCCTACATACCCATATACATGAGATCAAGACCCTTGAACTACTCACTCTAATGAATATGTAGTTCTAGTTTCTAATTATTTTGATGTAGTTTTATTCCTATAACCACTAGTGAGCTTTACTCACCTAATACATCTCTTTGCCATCATACACCCACTTGGGCGAATCAAACAATTTTCTACAAGTACAATGCTCTAATACCCTAGTGCAACCTTTGTGTGGTAGTTTATAGTTAATGTAAGGCTAACCTAAATACATCCTAAGTCAATCCTTATATAGTTATGTTTAAAAGCTTGTGACAATAATCAATGGGTCTAAATAGACCAGTCAAGTTAATGCTACCTAGGAATAATTGATTGTTCATTTTATTGTACCTAATCTAATGAAAATTCTATAGGAATTTGTAATCAACCCAGCTAATCAGAAACTAGACCAATTGACCTATATGTGTCCTAACTCATTCCTTATATAGTTATGTTTAAAAGCCTATGGCAATGCTACCTGTTGAGTGAGTTTTATTATTTACATACATACATACATACATACATATATACATACATATACACATATATATACATGTGTGAGTGTGTGTGTGTGTGTGTGTGTGTGTGTGTGTGTGTGTGTGTGTGTGTGTGTGTGTGTTGATGAAAAGGGCACAACAATGAAATCCTAGATCTTGGTGCAAGACCCTAGGTCCTAAATAAGGTGGTCAATACTAGGTAGGATAGTATAGAAGGTCAATAAGTGTCCAAGTTGACACAAGATAGTTTAGGAAATCTCAAACATGCATTTAGGCAAGTTGTTTACATGTTGTAATAAGGTTATATGCAATTCAAAGGCTGGTCAATGATTGGTCAAATTTTGTGAGTTGACCAAAATCTCCATTTTTATGTTTTATAATCTTTTTCCATATTGTGGTATAGTTTTGAATGTATGTGGATTCTTTTATTTGAAGTTTTTGTAAAAGTTGCAAAAATTACATTAATAGTTGTCATGCAACTTTTTGTAATTTTTCTTGTAATTTGGAAGTTTAACAGTTAAAGCATTATTTTTATCAAACCTAAAAGGATGAAGTTGTAAGGTAAAGAATTATGACCTATAAATTGATTATCTTCAACCTATTCTAGGGTTGGAATAGTACTATATGGATTTGGAATGAAATAACAATCCTTTTGGTGGGAAAATCATGCACAGACAGATTAAATCTTTCTAAAATTTGTTTGTAGAGTGATAATCAGTTGTTTAATTTTTGAGGATTGATGAATGAAATAACTTATTTTTGTTGAATAGAAGAAAGTGGTTTTAGTTTTGGCTTTTATTAAGCCTGTTGTTTACCCTACCCTATAGTTAGGATTTAAATGAAAATAATGAATATCTCCCAATTCCCACAGTGAAAACTCTTGATGGCTCATGAGTAGAAGGGTGTGAGGATAGGGAAGACATTCTCAATTTGTGTTATAAAAACTTCCACGTATCTATATTGTTCCTTCAACATCTGAGTCTCAAGTTTCAATAGTCAAACTACTGGACGCATTGACAGATTGTGATTATATTGTAGAGATCAAATCAGACTGCATAGATATTTAATAAGAAAAGCTATGTTTTTGCAAGATTTATGAGTTTTGATCATTTTTTTGGTTATCTTTCAAGGAAATTTGATCTTAAATGAGACAATGAAATTAACCTATGATCTAATCTTCCACTTTCATGATTTGATTGAAGGTTTCCAGAAGTGTTTCCATTCATATTTTGTTGACTATCATAATACTCTCCTATTTGTAGGCAGTTTTGATGATTCAATTATGAAATATTCATTTCATCAATGTAAGTTCTTGATTCTCATGGAATGGATTGTTTCCAATATTTATTATAGCAACTAACCATTCTACATGCATTTGTGAAGGAGGGAATGAAGTATTTTAGTGATCACCATAACCAATTTCAGGACTTTTAAATTGAAATTACTAGGTATACTACAATAGTAGCACATTGGCCTTAAGGGTTGGCTAATTTTATGTTGGATTGTATCTACATATGTTAAGGACAAGGTGTTCCATCCATCAATTGTTGAAGAAAGTGTTGGGAAAATATAGATTGAGGAAGCCCTAGTTTTTAAGGGTTTTGAAACAAAAATTGGGGGTTTTGCACTTGCAAGGTTTATAAACTCAAATTGATTGCAAATTCCTTTAATTAAACACATTTTATGAGACTGTGGAGAATCTTGAAGTTTGTGGGTAAGTTTCATTGATAGTTAGTTTGAAATCCATCATCTATGAAGCCTAAATTGTTGATCAAGCATTAAAACAAAGATTGTTTTCCAAAGTAACCCTATCTATCCTTTTTGGCATGTTGAATTATTCAATAAAGGGTATCTAAAAAGGTTATATTTATGCTTTTTTTTTGAAAGTCTTAAAAGTTATGCATTTTAGAAGCTTGCTAAAGACCTAATTGGCAGGACTACTAAGCCTATCTTCTGCTTTTTCTAGTTTATGACCATAGTGAGTTTGTGGAAGGGAAGAACTAGTTGAATCACTTTATAGTTCATATTTTAAGACCACTCAAACCACCTTGGATCATAATATAGGTCTTTGACAATCATTTAGGTGTTGGAGGCATTAAAGGTCATTTCATTACATTGAAACTTGTGAATTTTTGCCTTTTCCTTACTCTTGTTGATTCAGTCTTCATCCTACCATAACATAGACATACATACATATATATATACCCATACATACATACATCTGCATATGTAATTTTATCACCTCATTTAACCAACTTTACTTTCAAATGAAAATGTAGGAACTAAAATATTTAGGTACATTTTCAAAAAGCAATTGAATTTTTTAGTGGATAAAAATATGATATTTTTGTTCATAAGGATACTAATATTAATCATTGATCATTTTCTTTCCATTTTCAAAGGGTTGCATATAAGACGTTTTACTGATTTAGGATTCTTTGATTCAAGCTTTCACATTTCAAAAGTTTCTGAGGTCTTGTATCCTACGTTTATCATCTTTGCCCATTCATTTTTACTTTTTATTTGAATATTATGTTCTTGATTTGCATTTTTTATTCTTTCTATTTTCTAACATTATGGTCTTCACCAAAGTAATAGAGACCTGGAAACTAGTGGTAACATTAACATTACATGGCAACCGATGAGAGTCTTGTGCAGAGAATATGCCTTTGTTTTATATCATGAAGGCATAGACTCATTTTATTATTATAGTCAAGGGCATTTTTTTGGTTCAATAAACACTTAAAAATCTTAAACAGTTAGGACTTTATAGAATCCAATCAAGAAATTGGGCAATATGAACAATGTCTGAATTACCATAATCGATGGCCAAAGTAAAAATTACCTTGAATTGTTACCATGAAATCAAGTAAGTTGCAAAAAAAAATTACCTTGAACCCTTACAACAAAAATGAAAAATACTTTAAACCCTTATGTTGGAATTAAGCAAGTTGTAAATAGAAAAGGACAAGATCTTACCTTGAAAGCAAGTTCCAAATAGAAGAGGACGTAGAGAATGCAAATTAATCCATCAACCTTACCTTGCTGGCATTGAAAAGCTCTTGATTGGTCATGCCTGAAGCCTCCCGCCTATGCTTTGCCACGTGATGAAATGAAGTTTCACTTTTCTTTTTTTTGTGTATATCCCTAACAACATTGAAAGTTCAATGTAAAACTTAACTATTATTGAAATTTAAACATTATTAGGATATATAAATTTTTAAATGAATTAGACAAGCCAAATTGGTCTGCCATCAAAAATTAATGTTAAAAATTACCCCCAAATGTACTAGTGTTTCTATCAGGATGAAGTGTGAAGAGTTCAATGCATATAATTTTTTTATCCCAATTGGATAAGGGACTAGTCACTTGGTGTCAAAAGGAGCAAGGACATTTTAATATTCATAAGGGTTTTATTTCTTTTAAATAGGAATAAGTGGTTTGTAAGGTTTAGGTTGATAAATTATTGAAAGATTCTTATACTTGAATACAATGATCTTTTACCCAAAGTATCCAAGGTCTTTAAATAAATATATTTATTGTTGAGATAATGGATGTTGCACACATTACATAATATTGTTATATTGTATTATTTTATTTATTTAACATGTAAAGATTCCAATGGGATATACTTGATGAGTTGTATTGTAACATTGTGATAATATTTTGTGTAATTATTTAATATTGGGGAAGAGAACTAAATCTCCAATATTAAATGTAGGTTCAATGGGTTAGGTAGCACATGGTTTATGTAATACCACTTGGTGGTTTTGTGGGACTTGCTACTATATAAGCAACCACACAGGTAGTTGTTGGTGTAAGGAAAAGGAGAAGACAAAAGGGAAAAAGGAAAGATTCAAGTGGGACAAGGCTTGATAGGTTAGCCAAGGGAGCATTTGTAAAGGTTGGAAACATGGCATGGGATGTGTGGATTCATGCTTGTTCACATAGATTGCTCAGTAGTGGCTATGGCTTTGAAGGCTTCTATGGTTGTATTGCAATGGCATTTTTGCTAAATAATACATGGTGATGGATTCTTTTTGAAGGCTAGGTTTTTTCCTCAATGAGGGCTTCCTAGAGCATATCTTGTGTCACATTTGTCTATTCTCTTGCATGTGGATTTCAGTTGCATATTTATATCAAATCTATTATGGGTTATGTGGAACAGTTACATTATTTCTTGCCATGTTTCCTTACAAGTGGCATCAGAGCTATGGCTTTATTATTGTAACCCTAGATTGAATCCATGGGAATGGATAAGAGGATAAAATAAAGGGCAAGATATATGAGTTTTTATTGTAGATCTGAGGGTTTTTGGGTTCGTTGTTATGATGGGATGTTGGTAGATGTAGCCATGTGAAATTGTTGGTCAAAAGGATTTTTTAGATGTTTCATTTAAATGAGGGTTTTTAGGGGGGAGCTTGCATAAATGACCTCCTAGGTAAAAATAGACCTCACCATTGGATTCGGGTTGACATTTTCATAAATTTTGATATATAATATCCCCTAGTTTGGCCATGTTCAAAGGAAATGAAAGAGTTTTTTAGTTTCAGCCCATGGTTGCCGTCAAATTTAATCCCGTCAGAATTTTCGTCACCAAAAAAAATTGTAGTGAAAATGGTAAAAAGATTGTCTTAGTAAAACGGCCATAACTTTCTCTCAAGATATCAAATTTCAGACTTCTTATAAGTGTTGGAAAGCTAATTCAAAGCACTACATTTTGCTCTTAGGATGGTTTCATTTTTTATGTCATTGTATACTCTTGATATGCATTTAGATTTTTGACATGTTATGGTATGTTCAAATGGACCATGATATCTCTTTAGCTAAGACTGTTTAGACTATGTCATCATGTTTATGTTCCTAAGGCCATGGTTGAAACTTTAACATTGATCTTGGTTTAGTTTCATGGTATTGAGTACATTGATCATAAGTTGAATGCTTTATGATATTGCTATGTTGCATTTGGAGTTTGCATGGATTGATTGGTTATAGGTGCTCATGGATACTTAAAGATGGTGGTGATGCTTATTTCTCTTGGATTAGAGAATTATTTGTTGGGACAGTTGATGGTTTCAATAGAAAGTCTGAGGGGCATTCACCTAATATGGACTTGAGAGGAGATTTTTTTTTAGATGAGCCTTGGTTGGAGACTTGGATATCTTGATGAGCATTCTCATTCCCCACTCTTGGTCTACTTGGTAGTTTTCTACTTGAGAGGTATAGCCCATTTTTTCTCTTAGCTACATTATGTTTATGCTTGACTTACATAGATATGGATCTTGAGCTATAGTACATGAGTTATTTTCGGAGGGTTCACTTGAGAGATTTTTTAGCATTGGTTATCTCCATTTGCAGATGTTTTTGTGTTGGTTGAGTTTGGGAGATGGTTTTATATTGGGCATATTCCTTGGTTTAGGAATGGTTTGAGTTTGATCTTCTTGTGAGAGGCTTACATCCATGATTAGTTATATGGTATGGTTTGAGTATTGTTGTGGCTTCTTGTTGGGGTTCTATGGAGGGGATCATACTTGCATAGTTTACATCTAGAGGTGTGTGTAGAAGGACATGATACAAGTTATGATTTGCATGGTTTCTCTTTGGTCTTGGTTATCTTCCTGAATGTTTAGTTTCACTTGCATTGGATTTGGGATTGGTTAGAGATTGTGATCACTATTTTGTGTGTGTATGTCATGTAAGAGATGACATGGTTATTCCTTTATCTCATTCCTTTGTTGGTTGTGGAGAACTTGGGAGAGCATTGGAGATTGGTTTTGAGAGTTGTTCTTGTAGGTTATTGGTTTATGTATTGTGGATGTCCTTGATACTACATGGATTCACTTCTTTGAGATGTGAGTGGATTGGTTATAGACTTGACATTATCTTTTATAGTGGGACCTTCTTGGTATATATGTGGTAGGTATTGCTCTTGAGGCTTTTGATTGCAGGTTACAGATTGGATATGTTGATGATGTGACATTCACTTGGTATAACTATAGAGTCATGGATAGTTGGATGGGTTTGGCACTTGTTGTGGGTGTTATTTCAGCTATGGATATTTTGACAACTATAGATACATGTGATTACCTTTGGATAAGAATTTTGTGCTTGGAATTTTATTTGGTATAGGATTTTATGATCTTCTAATGCAACAAGTTGGGTGGCTTTCTCTTTGGATGGCTTCTATGTATGTCTAGTGGTAGTGGCATAATAGGAGGTGAGATCATTCATGTTTGAGATGCTAAATACTTTGATTTTTTTTGTGAGTAGGAAGATGGAGCACATGGTGTACTTTGATCTATGATGGTGGATGTCCTAGGAGGGATTGTTCCCTTGTTCATTTATGTGGCTACAGATTGACCCTATGCATTGTATAAAACAAGTGGGAGATTGTTGAGATAATGGGTGTCACACACATTTCATAATATTTTTATATTGTATTATTTTATTTTATTATGTAATGTTGCACCTAGATGGACATGCAACATGTAAATATTCCCATGGGCTATACTTGATGAATTGTATTGCAACATTGTGATAATATTTCATGTAATTATTTAATATTGGAGAAAAGAATTAAATCTCCAATATTAAATGTAGGGTCAATGGGTTAGGTAGCACATGGTTTATGTAATATGACTTGGTGGTTTTGTGAGACTTGCTACTATATAGGTAGCCACAAGGGTAGTCATTATTGTAAGGAAAAGAGAAGACAAAAGGAAAAAAAGGAAAGTGTCAAGTAGGACAAGGCTTGAAATGTTAGCCAAGGGAGCATTTGTAAATGTTGAAAGCATGGCATGGGATGTGTGGATTCATGCTTGTTCACATAGATTGCTTGGTAGTGGCTATGGCTTTGAAGGCTTCCATGGTTGTATTGCAATGGTGTTTTTGCTGAATAATACATGGTGATGGATGCTTTTTGGAGGCTGGGTTTTTCTCTCAATGAGGGTTTCCCAAGGTATATCTTGTGTCATATTTGTCTATTCTCTTACATGTAGATTTCAATTGCATATTTATATTAGATCTATTATAGGTTATGTAGAAATGGTTACATTATTTCATGCCGAGTTTCCTTACATTTACATCTTCTATAAAAAGCTCAAAACTTGTAAAGAGAAATGAGAGAATAGGTAAACCTTCTCGATTCCTATAGAGCCAAAGAATTAGAGAATTACCATCATTTGAATTTAGTCAAGTTGTCCATATGTTGGTTTGTGACATAATACCACAAACACTACCAAAACTTCTAATAATTTTTATTTTGGAAAAGCTAGCTAAACTATGAAAATAAATTACCTCACTAACACTCCTTAGAGTAGGCCATTCAAGGATAGTCTTTACCTTCTCTTGGCCTATTTTAAAACCTTCTATTGGAACTACAAACCCTACATACACTAAATCCTTCTTCACAACATTGTACTTCTTTTAGATCAATGAATATTTTTTCTTCCCTTAACCTCTCAAAGGCCCTACAGATATGCATTATATGTTCTTCCAATGTCTTACTGAAGATCAAAATATCTTATAGTAAAGCAATCACAAACTTACCTAGAAACTCTTTCAATACCTTATTTATAACCTACATGAATGTGCTTGGTTCATTTTTTAGCTTAAAAAGCATGACTAACCAGTCATACACACCCTCCTTTTCCTTAAAGGTTGTCTTCCATTCATCTCATTCTCTTATTCAAATTTGGTGATATCCACTCTTCAGATATATCTTTGTAAAATACATAGATCCACTCAAACAATCCATAATATCATCCATCCTTAGCAATGGAAATATGTACTCAATAGTGATCTTGTTCAGTGCTCAAGAATATGTACACATGCTCCATTCTCCATTTTTCTTTAGTGCTAACGTTGTTGGGAGAGAACATGGACTCAAACTCTTTTGAACTGTCCCCTTCTATAATAGATCTTGCACTTGTCTATTCAACTCTTCAATTTTAGTTGGTGATATTAATGTTCTAACTTATTTGGAAAGTTGGCTCTTGGAATCAAGTCAATTTAGTGACTGATCCTTCTCACAGATGACAATCCATTAGGTACATTATCAGATACAATATCCAAAAATTCATCCAAAAAATACACAACTTCTATAGGTACATCTTCTACTTTCTCTTTACCATCTTTTGGAATTAAAGAATTACACATATTC
This sequence comes from Cupressus sempervirens, assembly GCA_028749045.1. Classification (NCBI taxonomy): domain Eukaryota; kingdom Viridiplantae; phylum Streptophyta; class Pinopsida; order Cupressales; family Cupressaceae; genus Cupressus; species Cupressus sempervirens. The sequence continues at coordinate 67,135,153 of CM053788.1, forward strand.
TCATGCTTCATACCTTCTAAGAACTTCCTTCTATTAACTAAATATATTCAAGCATTACTACATATCTTTTCTTCTATTTCCTTCAATGGATTCAACTCATGTCACAATCTATCCTTTTCCAAAGAATATATATTTTCACACCCATCATGTACTATACAATGATTAAACTACCAAGGCCTCCCTATGAATAAATGATAAAAATTCATAGGCATAATATCATAAAATGTCTCATCACGATAGTTCCCACTCTTGAATTTTACTAGACATTGTTCATGAACAAGGCCTTATGATACTTTTGTAACCAAGTAATTAAATGGGGAATTAGATGTTTATTTCTCTCTAACTTCAACCTACTAACCATTTCCTTAGAAACCTAATTATATGTGCTACCACTATCAATAATGACATTGCAAACTTCACCATGACAGTTACACCTTGTGTAGAAAAAAAAAATTCTTTGATCAAGTTCATTCTTGTCACTCAACAAAGCTCTTCTAGCAACTGAGAATTATCCTCTTTCAATATCTTTAGAATGTGATGACTTTGAATCATTGACTACATGCACAACTTGTGCATTTCCTTGTAGTATTTTTTTGGTTCTCCCTTGACATTGAGGACACTCATAAGATGCATGACCTTTTTCTCTGAAATGGAAGCATGTCCCAAACATCATCTTCCTAGTCCTTTCCCTCTTTGTCTTTTTTCTTTGATTCCTATTATTTTGATCACATGAATGATTGAAAATGATTTCCCTACTAATTTTTTTTGAAAAAGGGGTAAAAACTTTATTAAAGAACAGAGAACAACATTACAAAAAAATCAAGGGATAGAGGTCCCAAGTAAAAGCAAAAGTTGTAGACCTACAACATCAACTGATGCCATTCTCAGTCGTATCCTCCTCAAGAATATTCATTAAATCTTGGTAGATCACCTAGGGAACCAATTCCCACTCCTCGACTCTCCAACCCTTAGCATGCTCTAAAGCCCATTTTGCCAAACAATCAGCTGCCCTATTCCACTCTCTTGGGATATGGACAAATGTCACCATTTCCATCAAAGAACTTACCTGTAGAATTTTTTGCACCACACTAGCCAACTGCCAGCTCACATCAGCCACTTTCTGCTCAATAAGCAAATTGATCAAAACCTGTGAATCAGATTCACAAACAACTCTCTGCCACCCCAAAGCATAAGCTCTCTCAAGAGTGGCCAAGATATCCAACCCTTCCACCAAGTTGATAGTTTTTATTCCTTCATATATCAAAAAGAGAAAGATCACTAAGCCCAAGGAATCCCTTCCTATCCCACTAGTACCAGCCGAACCTGGATTACCCTTAGAAGAACCATCAATATTGATCTTCAAAATGCCATAGGGAGGAAGTTTCCATTTACCATTCCTATCAATTTTTTGTTTCTCTCAGCTCCTTCTCTTAGCACAAGACACAGCCAAGGAAGAGCCCAAAATCCCCAATCTCTCCAACAACTCTGTGTCCCTTTTTCCAACGGGTAGCTCCACTTCGCATCTGGCTCCCACTATCTCTTGAACCATACCTAATAACCGTTGCCAACTTTTTTACACTAGTCTTTGTTCTCCTCAAAAAATCCTTCGATTTCATTCTAGCCAAATCTGCCACAATAAGAAAATAGGACCCATGAAACAAACCTCCTACAAAAAAGGTGCCACAGAAGGAGGGTGGCCCATCCCCTACCAAAATTCAATCAATGAAGAAGCATGAACACAAGGCATTGTCCAAACATCCCACCAAAAATGCCAAAGTTGTAGAGCAAAGGAAAAACAAAAGAACAAGTGGGAAGAATCTTCCTCACTAGCCCCACACATAACACATATAGAAGGCTCGAGGAAGCCTCTCTTTCAAATATTATCCCAAGCCAAGAACTTATTCTAGGCCAACATCCAAGCAAAACAATTACATTTTGGCCAAGAAAGCTTGTTCCATACCTTCTTCCACCACTGAATTTAAGGCCCAAACAACTTCTGGGATAATAATCTATCATAGCCAGATGTTACAGTATAGCTCCCCTTATGATTAGGGGACTAGGCTAGCACATCCTCATCTGTGAGAGAGCAACATCTTCTACTAGAAAGGATGTTATGTAACATAGCACATTCCTCCTAAAAACCTACAACTCGCCACTCATCTGGGGACTTCCAACTAGCCAACTCCAGCTGACCATAGGGGACAAAAGATTTAAAGTCACTCACTCGTGACCAACCAACCTCTAGGAATCCTTGACAGAGGGTGGCTAAGTTGGGAAAATAAGATATAATGGGAGGAAAACCATCCCAAAAATCAAACCAAAATTGGGCCTCTAACCCCCTCTTATAGATCTAGAATAACCCATCCTTAATAAGCTTAGCCCTTTTCTTAAGGGTGTCCATAATACAGATCCCTTACCAACAAGGGGGTACCTAGAAATTTCAAGTTGAGGGATCCTTGGGAGATACTTCTGGGAGAGAATCTTGGACCAGCTCTTATCCCACTCATTACACCACCTCCAGTATAGTTTAGCAGCCAAGGCCTCCCCAGTCATAGCTGGCTGCTTCAAACCTAATCCACCATATTGCTTTGGGCTACAAACCACTTCCCATCTTACCAAGCTCCATTTGGAAGACTCCAAGCAACTTGCCCATAAAAATTGTCTCACCACAGAATCAAGATCTCTTAGGAATCCTACAAGGGCAACCTGAAGCATGCATCTATAAATGGGCAAAGCCTACACAACTGACTTAATCAACTAGACCCGACCAGCAAAGGATAGCCATCGATGAGTCTAATGATTAACTTTAACCCAAAACTTATCCAAAATTATCTACCAAGACTCCTTGGGAGGTCTCCTCACTGAGATGGGAACACCAAGGTAAGTCAAAGGGAGGTTGCTGATCTAAAATCTTAGAGTATAGGCAATTCTTTGCTGAATGCCGCCTGGAGTATTAAAAAAGAAGATGGAAGATTTTCCTTCATTAACCTACTACCCAGAAGCAACCAAATAAGCATCTAAGACCCTTTGCAGATTAGAGGCCTCTCGCATAGTAGCCATCCCCATCAAAATAGTATCATATACAAACTGTAAATGAGTCTATGCAGGTAACATGCCACCCCATCTCCAACCTTGAATGAAACCATCCTCCACATTTCGCTTAATCCATCTCCCCAAGCCTTCTGCCAAAAAAATGAATAGATAAGAAGAAAGAGAATCTCCCTGATGAAGCCCTCTATAAGCTCCAAAAAGCTCAAAATGGCTTCCATTAATAAGCACCGAAAAGGACACTGAAGTTACATAGCTCCAAACCCACTGAATCCATTGCTCTGCAAAGCCAAAAGCATTTAGAATCCACTGAAGGAAGGACCACCTCACCCTATCATAAGCCTTAGCCATGTCAAGCTTGATAAATATTTCTTTTTCGTTTGAATTAGCCATAGAATGGATAATCTCAGTTGCAATAACAATTCCATCCAAGATTTTCCTACCCGCAACAAAACCACCTTATTCTTCAGAGATCAATTCCACAAGCCCCTTCTTCAACCTGTCTACGATAACTTTAGCAATAATTTTATAGATGACATTGCATAAAGAGATAGGCTGAAATTGGCTTAACTTATCAGCCCCCTCACACTTGGGATTAAGGGCAAGAAATGTAGTATTCAGAGCCCTTAACATCTGCCTATTGTGTTGGGACTCCTGAACCACTGCCAGAAGATCAAGTTTGATTATATCACAGAATTCTTGAAAAAACTCTATTGGGAAACCATCTGGCCCTGGCGCTTTCCCTTTCTTCATGTTAAACACAACCCCTTAAAGCTCTTCAAGTGAGATATCTCTCATGAGCTACCAATTGAAATCTCTAGACACAAGAGACAGAATACAAGAAAGAATCTGTGCTTCCTTAGGAGATCCCCCCTACGAATCCTCTTGGAAGACAGATTCAAAGTAGTGCACTGCCTCCCTAGACATATCTAGAAAGGAAGAAAGATGATCTCCCCTATCATTCACCAATCTAGAGATAGAGTTACCATGGCGCTTGGCTTTCACACGGTTGAAGAAGAAAGTTGTGTTTTTGTCCCCCTCCTGAAGCCATTCAATACGCGCCTTTTGTTTCCAATACAATTCCTCTCGAAGTTCCCACTCTTCCAACAATTTGTTAGCCTGGGCCTCCTCTTGAAGCAATTCAACTGTTACCCCTTCCTCCCTTATCCTTCTCGTAACACCATCTAGATCTACCTGAGCCAAAGCCTTTTCACAAAAGATATTCCCAAAACGCAAATGATTCCACTGTTTGAGCTCATATTTAACATATTGAAGTAGCTTCACAAAGACATACATTGAGGTGCCAAAAGCTAGTCTACCTTTCATCCACCACTCAGAGACCAAGTCATACAAGGATGAATCCTGTAACCACATAATCTGGAACATAAAAGAAGGTTTACGAATCATCTGAGCTGACTCGATGAAAATTTTAATAGGCCAATGGTTTGAACCTCTCCAATCTAAGATTTCAAAGTAAGAAGTCCACATTCCACCAACCCAGTAACAAGAGACTAAAAATCGGTCTAACCTTTCTGCAACACAAAACTCTCTGACCCGACGATTTTTCCAAGTAAACTGACCATTGTTGGGTTTGACATCCACAAGATTCAGGGCATTGATATTATCTTGAAACAACAGTGCATAAGGATCTAGCCTCCCATTTCCTCCACGCTTCTCAGCTAACTCACAAATAGCATTGAAATCTCTAGCCAAAATTCAAGGATGAAAAGACAACATGCTACAGATCAACCTGATGTGCGCCCACAAGACTTGTTTACCTAGAAAATCAGTAGGCACATAAACATTGGAAAATAATATGACATCCCCTAACTCAAGGCAAGTAGCAACCATAGACATAGAGGCTCTAGAGGAAATCCACCAGAGAGGCTAGATCTTTTGAGGATTCCATAAGCATCCCAGGCCCCCCCCTCCCGAAGCTCCTAGAGCTCCAATGCACTGACACTCCCCACTTCTCCAAAACCTAGGCATCACACCTTGCATACTCTCAATAGATAACTTGGTTTCCTATAAAAATACAACATCAGGACCTTGTCTCCTAATTAACTCATGAATAGCTTTTTGTTTAGGGCCACTGTTCAAGCCCTGTACATTCCATGATAAAAAAATCATTTCAAGGGGCCTGAAAAAATAGAATCCAGAGGTTTAACTGCCCCTAACTTCACCAAATGTTCACCAGCCAATTTGATCTTTTCCATATCCTTTTTCCTACCAGGTTTAACAAATTTCTCTACCCCACCCTTCTTGATGTCTTTATGCGCAATGCCCAATTTGGGAGGAGGCTTAGGCTTTGCTGCCAAATCTGATCCATGGTTCTGCCCAGTAGACTGAGAATCAGCTCCAACTATGGAAATAATGGCCAAGAGTTCCTGCACCTCAAAAATCCCCTTATGTTGATCTGCTACCAGTTGCCGACAATCCTCCCCCATTAGTTTCATAGAGGAGTCAAGAACAGGATCCTCTTGGGTTAAGCCCACCATCCCTTGATCTAAATTGACCAAACCTGGGTTAACTTCCTGTTGACTGAGCTCATCCAAAATCTCAAATCTGTTGAAGGTATTGTCTTCTTGCCTTTCTTTAAATGACCTCTTCTAACCCATGTTCCTATTGCAAGCCCTAACCAAAGAAAATCCATCAGAAGTACCTGCCTCATTATTAGAAATACACTTCCCTTTATCTAACTCAGAAGGGTTGCTCACAGGCTGTGAAGGCTAGGATTCTTGAGGCATGTTTCTTGGGCATCATCTCTGTAAATGACCATATTCTCGACACAACCGGTAGTGAAAAGGAAGAGTTTCATAGTCTAATTGTTGTACCCAAGAATAAGAACCCACACACATCTCTATTGCATCTGATAAATGCCTACTTAGGTCAATTTCAACACAAATGCATGCAAAAGTCATTACCTTTTTACCCAAGGTCTAGGATGAAGTCCTGACAGGATTTCCAAGCACTGAGGCCAAAAGGTGTAGCACATCCTCTCGACAGCATTCCACTGGGAATCTTGACAAGCGAACCCACACAGGGACACGATTTGGAAGCTCCTCTATGGGATTGAAGCTAGCATGCCATGGCTTAATAAACAATCCGACCTTATTATGAAAATAAGGGCCTCCCTCAAATACCCGGTTGCAATCTGCTGTGCAATTAAAAGTAACCATGAAATAGCTATTGGCCAACAAAATTATCTCCATTTCCCCTTCTGGCTCCCAAGTCCTTCAACCCCAAACCTCCAAAAATTGCAACGATACTCTCATCCCCAAGAACTTACAGTATAAGGAGTATTGTGAATAATACTCCACATCTTCAGCAATCATTTCAACTAAAATAACCAGCTTTGGCCTCTCTTTGTACCTCTTGAGGCATCCATTAGTCTTTGTAATCCTTGAAGCATTCGATGCCCCAAAATCAGCAGTACCAGATTTTGAAACAAAAAGATTATTGTCAAAGGTCTTCATCCCTTGATTTGAGACCTTAGAGCCTACAACTGCCCAAAAATCTAATTGGGAGCTTCTCCCAGCTATCTCACCCATGGCATCCTCCATTCTTACAAAAAAAGAATGGGTAAAGGGCCTTCACCCACTCTAAATCCACCCACACCAACAAACCACCCAAATAATGCAAAGAATAGCAGACTAAAACTGCAGCCCAGCAGATCACCACGCCACAGACTAACCTTTCCCCAAACAGCACTGAAAACTCAATCACCCATTTCCCTACTGATTTTGACATCTAATTGACATTCTTTTTTTATCTTCATTTTGACCTCCATAAGACCAATCATTAAATCTTCCATTATGAACTTTTCCAACTTGCTTTCTTTCGAACATCTTGTTTAAATTTTCTTCCACCCTCAAGGAAAATTGGTATGCCTCTTTAATACTAGTCATTATAACCAAATTTAACTCTCAAATATTGGGCCTTAACCCATTAAGGTAATAAACAATTTTCTCCTTGTAAGCTTTCACATGGCATATTCTGATTAGCACTCAATAAAACTCTTGTGTATATTGTTGAATATATCTTTTTTCTTGCTTCAACCCTTGCATTTTCTTCAGTAGATCAAGATCATAATCAATGGGAATGAATTATCTTATTTCTCCATCATCTAATCTCATCTTATGATTTTCTTCTTTCTTCTTTGATTTTTCTCCAATCGAATCTCCTACCATTAAATTTTTGCATGAACCTTCAGTTTGAGCTTCGAAAGTTTGACCCTATATCTTTGATATTTCATACTCATAATATTCATATAATCATTGATCCAATTGATCTTTTCCGGTTAAGATTTCCCCAAAATGCAGAGACTTTAATATTGGATCTTTTTCCAATCCTAGTAATGGCCTTAGAAAATCTCCTAAAATTTTATTTTTTATTTAAAAATTAAAAATTAATCTTTACTTAATGAGGATAAAGATAATAAGAAAAGGAACAATACTCGATTTTTATGCTATCATCGTAAACTTGCCATCTCTTCTCACCAGCTTCATCAACTAGCTATACCTCTAGGTAGGGTATGTTTCATCATATTTTTTTCTTTATAAATATCATGGGAAAAATCAAAAGAAATCAATTAATTTAAAGAAAAAGAAAGAAGTATGAAAACCAATGAAGTAAGTTATGTTACAAGCAATATCTCTTAATGCATGATAACAAAAACTATACAAGGAAAATATTGATAGAAAAATGTGTTTTGTCGATTGATGAAGTATTTACACTAAGAACAATTATATATCAAGAGAAAATGTGTCACTAAAACAAACAATAGAGAAGAAGATTAAAAAATCATATATTTTGACAAAAACATGGCGATCTCGTACATGAAAAAAATACAATTTATAAAATAATACCTCCATTATCATGTTTTAGATTAAGGTAAAAAAAGATTTTGAAGGGGCCCCGAAACCCTTTACATCAAAAGGAAAGATATACCATGAAGCACTACCAAGTTTTAAAAGGACCTAAAACCAGCTGAACATCTAAACCAAGTTTTACAAGGACCTAAAACCAACAGATGTATCCAGAAAAAGAAATCAGAAAATACACTAGAACCTAAAAAGTAAATAGACTGGAAGGCAAGGCAACCAGTAAAACCTCCTAGACCAGTAACCAGTGAGCCAGAGCCACAACCTACTCACCATCACAAAAAAACCAGTTAGAACAGGGGAACTTAAGATTTTCCTTTTGATTTGAAGTTTCCCTTACGCGATCGAAGGTTCATATCTAAAGGGAGAGTAGAAGGCTTAGTTCGGTTACTCTTTACTGATGTCCAGGGTAAAAGCACAAACCTGTGTCACCTTTTATGAAGAAATGTGATATCAGAATGCAATAGTTCAACATTAATGACAAAAAAAATGGTATTTGTGTTTAGAATTTGAAAATGATGTAAACTGATGAAATGTGTAGAATTGGATGAAATTTATGCCTATCATTTTTTTTTAAAAAATTGAGTAAGAATTTATTCATTTCTTTTATTTTGAAGTCCCTTTTTTAACTATAAAAAATATAGGGTGTCGTTCCCGTCAAAAAAAAATGCAAATCATCTTTTTTTCTTTTGATTTGAAAATATCTTATAGATGACATGTATATCTAGTGCACAAAAAAAGAAATAATTATTTTTTATCTATATTTTTTTTATTATAAGTACTCAAGCTCGACCTTCTTAGAAGCCAATAATTTTTTCCTCCCATCAAAACTTCCCAATCAAATCTACACCTTCTTGAGAAAAAATTACATATTCATGAAGAGGACTCTCTCATCTAGAGATAAATTTTATTTTTTTATTTTTTTGGTATGATTTACTATTTTTTTCACTTTTTTAAGTGAGCATCTTTTGAAATGTTGAAATATCGACTTATAATATTTTGAAATTATAACATATTATAACTAATCAAAACACTCAAAAATTTATATAATGATGATATTGAGTCTAAGATCTATAAAAGGGTATTTTTAGTTTTTGAATAAAATTGAGTTTTGATAGAGAAATGAAATTGACCAAAACAGGTTTTGATATCACAAACGATGACACAGATCTATGCTTTTACCTTCCACCTGTCCTCAATCTTCACAGCCTCAACAACCCAAGCCTCAGAGGAAATAGAACAGTGGAACCCAGGGGGTGCTGAAGCCGCAACAACCTCCATTATCATGTTAGCATCATTTTTTAAACTATTTGTATTATCCATTATCCTAACTTATATTTTTCTTCACCTATAAAGGAATTCTTGACATTTCTTACTTCAATTTAATTTTTTCCTTTTATCTTATTTTTTACATGTATAACAAATCTCTTATTTTCAAGATATGATTTGACTACTCTTTTTTCTTATCCTTTCTAACCCTTTTATCTTTCACCATCTCTTTTAACTTCATGAACATTCATCTCTTTTAACTTCACGAACATTCATCTTAGTTCTCCAACTGTCTCATAGTATAGATTGCCTTATGCACTTAATATTAATTATTATTTGCACTCTTTTTTTTATGGAGGTCATTTTTTTCACCTAGCCTCTTTGGTTAAGAACCAAGGACTAAGGGGTATCCATTCTTCCATATTCTCCCAAGGCATGATCCTAGCCTCATCCCTTTTAGATGTTGGGGGCCTTGCACTCAGCAAGACTTGATCCCTAGTGGGCTCTTTGTGAGCCTTTCAACTTCACTAGTGGACCAAGGGCCCTTTGACATTATTTGCACTCTTGTCTATGACCCATGTGTTTATTTTTTTCTCTTTTAAGTATCAAAATATCATTGTTATGTTAATGACACATTTCTTTATTATTGATAAGATCATTTAAAAAATACATTCCTTACACGACTTCTTTTCATTATATTTTTTAATAAAATATTTCATATCAAACTAACTACCTAACTCCAACTTTCACTTATGTTTTCTCAAAACTCCAAATATACTTCACTTTTGATCTTCCTTTACTTACACATTTTGTAAAAACTCCATTTAGATTACCTCACTTCTTATCTTTCTTATATCAGCTAGTTATACCTCTAGGTAGGGTATTTTTTTCCATACATTTTCTCTTTATTTAGAGTGTAAAAGAGTAAAAAATAAATGGTGGTAAATAAGAAAGAGCATTCATAAGAAAAATCCAAAAAACAAGTAATTAAATTAAAGGCAAAGAAATAAGTAACCAAACTAAAGGAGTAATTTATGCTACAAGTAATATCTCTCTATGTATGACGACAACAATTATACAAAGAAACATTGATAGAAAGAGAAGAAGATAAAAAATCATGTACTTTGACAAGAACATGATGATCTCATAGATGACAAAATATAATTAATAAAATAATTCCCCCATGTTAGCCTCGCTTAAGGCACACTCAACATTTCTTAGTTCAATTTAACTTTTTCTTTTTGTCTTCTCCTTTACATAATAAATCCCTTATTTTCAACACAAGATTTGAGCCTTTTATTGTATTTCGTCTTTTTCAACTTCATGATCATTTATCTCACTTCTTTGATTTTGCACTCTTGTCTATGACTTATGCCTAACCTTTTCCTCATGTACCTATCAAAACCCTCCTTAATGCATTAATCACACATGTTTCTTTATCATTGATAAGATCATTTAAAGATTAGATTCTTTGCACTAGTCCTTTCATACTATTTAGAATAGTTTTTTATAAAATATTTTATACAAAACTCAAAATCATTTCATTATACAACTAAAACTTAAACTTTTATATTTTCTCAAAATTCCAACTATAATTACTTTATCCCTAACTTCCTTACACATTTCCTCAAAAACTCCATTTATATTACTTCACTTTCTATCTTTCTCATGTCAATTCTCAAAATTTTCATTTATATTATCTCAATTCCTATATTTCTCATATCATTTCTCAAAACTCCATCTTCCTATTTTTCTTTTGTATAATCATGGAGTTAGATTCAGCTAACCCAACTCAACGATCTCAAAGTGACATCAATATTCAGCCCAAGATAATAACTCTGAAAACAAGAAGCGAGGCAAATATTCTAGATGATGGGTATCGTTGGAAAAAATATGGTCAGAAACCAATAAAAAATAGCCGTTACCAGAGGTATTATACTCTTCTTCTTCCCAAGTCTCAAAGAAGATAAATTTAAATATAAAAGCTGAAGATAAATTTGAATATTTTACTGAAGATAAATTTAAATATTTGTGTTTCACAGGCAATATTTCAAATGTAATGAAAAGGGATGTTTGGTGAAGAAGAAAATACAGCGGTGTAATGAAGATTCTCAGTTTGTTCTCACAACATACCAAGGAACTCATAACCATGACATTAACTCTCCTGGTTTAAGAAATTCTTATGATTTGAGAAGTCAGTTCCACCAAGCTCCTGCAAATACCTTCAAGAAGACAACTCTGGTTAGTGAATGCAGCTCTTACACTAGACAAAATGAAAACTTTTGTGAGCAATAGTCATATGGTATATAGTGTGAAAACTTGGACAAAATGAAATGAGATTTATTTCTTATCTTTTCTAGACTTTTAGGAGGCAATGGTCATTGAAGTTGGTAAATGATAGAAAAAGTAATACCTAATTCTTCTTTACGTGTAGGAATCACTTAAGCTAGCTTCTTGTACTTTCATTGTGCTGCCAATCATACATGGGGATATGATTTGAGGAGATTATTGTGTTTTCATAATGGTCTATAAATTGAGTACATGTGTTTGTTTTTCTAGTCAAAGTTTTCTTTGACTAACTACAGAGATGACTTTTTAAATTAATATTAATTGTCTTGTTTAAATAAAGAAATAATTTTTAGTTTCACAAGTCATAGGAGATAAATGATTAAGGTGGTAGTAGATATGGTGAATAGTAATATATATTTTGTTTGGTCAAAGTTTTTGGTTGGTATTCTTTGGACACAATTATTCTCTACACAAAATAGCATTTTTACATTAAGATGATTTTTTACTACTTAGATCTTCATACTAGTCATAGCTATATTTTTGGCTACTTAGTGAATACAAAGCTAATATCTACAATCACAAACAATAAAAGTTAAGTGGTGCATTTAGGTTACTAATTTTTTAATAGAAATTTGGTATACCTTTCAACAACTTGAAGAATTTGAAGTTGAAATATATGATTTCCCAATCTTCTCAATGTATGACCTAATATTCTCACCTAATTTTTTATCGTACAATAAAAAATATTAAATATCTTGCTAGTTATATTTTTAGATTAATGAATATTAATTATTTTATTAAATACATGTTTTGCCAGCTTTAGTCATATAGACAAATACATCATGATAATGCTGACAATGAATGTGAACAAATTACTTAATATTTTATTTACTAAATATAGAAGCAATTTTTAAAAATAATCATTGAACTATCATAACTTTTATTTTATGTATTTAATATTTATTGAATATCTTTTTACAATAGTAACTCTACATATTGATTAAAGAAAAAAATTTATATCAGACAAAGTTTGTGACTTATCATCTAATAATATAAGATCTTTATGGTAGAATTTCCTAGAAACTATATTTTTGCTTAGAATATCAATTTTTTTTAATGAAAAAAATAGGATGTCTTGTGTGTTATAGAGGTAATTAAAGGGTAACTAAAAGGTTTAAGATAACTTTTCAGTTTATTTCTATTACAAAGAGTTAAAATAGTAAAAATATTTTTTTTTCCAAATGAATGAGTATCTAACATATTATAGTACTTTAAATTATTGAAGATTAAAATTTCATTTCAACTTTAAAGATGGCCTCGTTGAAAATATTTGTTTGAAACTATTAATAAGTTTACTCCATCGAATGAGCAATGGAAGGTTTACTTAGACAATATTTTAGTTTATTTCCCTTGCAAAGAACACTAATAACAAAAAAATATTTTTTGGAAAAGCATAATGACTCATTATTTAATATATTATAGTACTTTAAATTACTGAAGGTTAAAATTTCATTTCAACTATAATTATGATCTTGTTGAAAATATATTTCTAACTATTAATAAATTTATTATATTAGAAGATTTAATTTAATAAAAGTTTAAATTGAATCAATAATTTACTTTTTGACACTTCTACCTAATTGAATAATATTGAGAAGTGAAGACATTATTTTGATTAAGTAAAAATGGGTTTTGAAAGGACTCGAAACTTTGAACAAAAAGAAAAGAAAAATATAGCTATGAAGGATCTTAACACGACTATGGAACACCACTGAGCAAACTAGAGGAACTCACCATAGTTCCCAACAAGAGGGCTAAAAAAAAACTTAGAAAAACATAACAAATGACCATCAAGATTTACATTTTGGTCCAATCTTTTGAAAATGTAAAGACATATCAAATGAAGGTTTGGAGGATTTGACTTTTTTCCTTTAAATAATGTCCATCCATCCTCCACCTTTTCAACAGCCATCTACTAATCTAGAGATAAACCTAAAGAACCAGGGTAGACCACAATAGTATCCATAGAAGGGAAAGGGGTAGCACCACAACTAACCCCCAAAACCCTCCCAAAAGAAACATGGGCATCAATACCCATAACAACAAGAGAAAAGACAACTGAAGCAGCTCCAACATCCATGTTCTAGATAGAGACAACATCAAAAGAAGGGACAACCTTAACATTATGAACCAAAGCCACCTTAGAGACACCATCTATAGCATCAAAGACAACAATAGTAGCAACTGCCAAAGAATGATCATTCTCTGAGGTGAGAAATCCACCACACCTCCTTCCTTGGATAGTTTTCGAATAGGATAATGATGGTCTGAAACCCCCAACCACCAAGAAGGTGATTTCTTTGATCTAACCTTATTAGAGGAGCACCACGGAGTGAGATGGCCAGTCATGTGACATTTCCTACATCTGAAAGGAATACCCTCATAATCAAGATTTTGGGTCCAAGAACCATTTGGAGAAGCCAACATAATCTGTTCAAGGAGAACCTTAGAAACATCAACCTCCACAAGAATATCAGCATATGTCATCTTAAACACATCAGAAGAATCTATATCAACTATCTAGAAATCCCCAATGGACTCCCCCACAAACTCTAAGATTGAATCCAGCCAAAGATGAAGGGGAAGATTCACCAATCTTACCCATAAAGGTATTTTATAAAAGGATTCAGTAAGAGGATCAAACGTTTCATACTAGAGTTTGGCCATCAGGGGAAACCTCTCCTCCCAAGATTAACAATTGTTACAGAAGATGGTTTTCCTATCTGCAGCATTTTCAAATTTCACAATAAAAAACCACTTGCCACAGGGTAAACTTGAATTGTATCAGTTATGATTGGTTCCCAGTGTTTGGAAATCCAAGCATGTAAATCTAGAAGAGAGGGCCAGGAACCCTAAAACAAAAAATAGTAGTAGTACAAGAGAAATCCTCTGCAATTTTGAAGATCTCATCCATAATATCAAAATCAAGATTAACCATGATGGGGTTACTTATAGAGATAGGCAACACCGAAGGACAAGGTCCCCCTCTCCCAACAGAGGCAGGACCATAGATGCCTACCTCAAAAGAAGCCACATCTGCATATGAAATCGCTGACCTCCTCATAGCTACCCGAGATCTTGAGGGGGCCGTCTGGGAAGACCTTGACAACGTCTAAGACTGCCCAGAAGACCCACCACTAGATGCAGCAACAACAAGAAGGAGCGCAATAGCAGTAGGAAGATGGTGGATGGGAACAACATCATTTTGAAACGCAGCAGTAGCATGAGCCGAAGCAAAACCATTGCAAAAATCTCTTGTTAAAGATCTCAAAAGTGAAGACACTATTGATTCATAGATGTATTTAATAACATCTAATTTCATTTTTATCAATATGTTTAGATTCTTTAAGATTTCTCTATTTTTTAATTTATTTTTAATCAATATGCATACAAACACTGATTAATACTTGTTATTATTTTAATGAAAAATAATCTCTAATGCCGTTAGAAACTTTATATAGCTTGGTTTCAACAACAATCATAAGATAATTAAACATAATTAAATAGTAGATTATTAATTAATTTAATGAGTGTATACATATAAAATATAAAATAGTCATTTATTTATATTCTAGTATAGTTTGAGTGTTATTTGTTATAATTATTTTCCAATTGTAATTTAAAATTGGGTGTGAGGGCTAAAAGACATAGTAGCTTCATATTCTTTCTTTCTAAATTGATAAAATAAAATTGTGATTATTTTGAACATTGAATTGAAGACATTGTTATTGTCCTATGATTTTAACAAATTAGTCAGTAAGATATAAGAAACTTATAGATTAAAGTGTTCCCAATCCCCTTTGTCAAAAAAGACAATAGACACTATTAACAAATAAATTTGTATTGAATCAATTTTCTTATACAATTGTTCGCATGATGAATTAAAAGATAGGTAGATAGTTTGATGAAACTATACTTCAACTTGACAAAGGGATGTCCCCTTAAGATTTACATAGAACAAAACTCGTTAAAAAGACCTTTCTTTCAAGAAATAAATCTTCAATTAGATAGAATTCTATCAAGTTGTGTTGCAACTCTCCTCTCACAAGAATGTTACACTATAAGGAATTCTCCAATTCAACATTGTGTATTGGAGTACCCTTAGGGCCCATTTGGTTGTTGGAATAGGACTGAAATAGGAAGACAAAATTAGAATATGTTTTATATTTGTTGCTTGGAATGCTTAATCAAAATTGGGAATAGGAAGACAAATTCCAATTTTGCCCTAAAAATAAGCATATATTTATGCCAAAAAATATGTTATTGGAATAGGTCATTCATATTCCCAATCTGATTTTTTCAAATTCGTTATGATGGCGCACAAATAATTTTTCCAAATATTATTGTGGAGACTAATTTTTGTATGTTTTCGTATATAAATGAACATATTTTACTAGTTTAATTAATTAATTTTTTAAATTTTTTAATATTTTTATTTTAATATATAAAAATTAATAATTTTTTTTATAACATTTTGTTTATAACATTTCTATTATTATATCGATTTGTTTTAAAAAATGAAATATATTATATTTCTCAATTAACTTCAATGAATAAAATAAAAATGAAAAAATGTGGTTACATCTATGCTCCTGTGTGGCCTTGGATTGCCAAGGCTGCCTAGCATCTCTATCTCAAGTGCTTTTATCTCCTTTGGATGCTAGTATGCTTGAGCAATTCCTTACTTGCAACATTTTCAGTTGATTGTCAGGATCAATTATGGGTTTTATGAACAATTAAATCTGGGTTTGTCAAATTATCTTAAGACTAGCTCAGTTTCTCAGCTAGTTAGAATTCCATGTTTAGTTAGAGATAGTCTTGCTCTAATTCAGGGACTTGTTATCTGATATTTTTCGTAAGCATTCAGATATCTGCGGCCTCTTTTGCAGGTAGAGACTTGGCTATCTGTGTTTAGCGAGAAGTAATGTAGCTTGCTGTAATCTTGTTTTCCTCTATAATAAGATGAAACCCAAATTGACCAGCGTTCTGTCATCTTAATCAATAAGGAGGGTAGCCTATACTCTGTCTTGGTTTCTATGACATTTTAACATAAATTTAACTGATCTATATTAATTTTCGAGTTAGCAACGGCTCAACTGCGATGTATCTTTTCATCTCTATCTCCAAGAGTTTAAGTAGACTAGTTAATTTGTTTTAGATCAATCTCTGCATTTCTAGGACTGTGTTGGTTTCATGTTTATGGTGGTTTCTCTGCTCTGACATACTCTGGCTATTATTTAGATGCTTATATCGAGAGGCTTTCATAGATAGTCATATCTTGCGCTGATTTTAGAAGTTCTTGTCATATCTATAAATTATGACTCTGTTGGTATGTATGTTTCTTTGTTTTTCTCTCTTTTCTGGATACTCTGGTCTCTGTCAATATCTTTATATTTTAGGCATGTTTAGTCAACGAGGTTTAACCTCGAAGCTTAATATTTCCCATGTATTCCTTTTATATCAAGTTGGAGTATTAACAGTTAAGCCTTGTAGTGGTATCTAAGTATATTATCTTCTTGGCATTTTTCATTGTTTTCATAGGATTAATTAAGGATTATTAACCTTTTAGAGTTATTCCATGATTTACTTAACAATTAGTTACTTAAATTATTAACCATAATTATTCCAAAGTACATGGCTGGCTGGTCTATATTTTCATTATGATTGACTAACCTCTTCAAGTGATAAGATTGAAAGATGGAATTTTTCAGTAAGGAAGATCGGTCAGCTTGCAGGTGGTTTTAACGATTGAATATGCTTTATCTGGCAGAGGTTATGGTTAAATATACTAAGACAATGTAATACATCAGGGTATACCCTTGTTTTAATTGTACTCTATTCATTTTAGTAACGAGTTCACTAGGGTATGCCCCTTTTAAAATGTAATAATATAAGACATCTGTCCCAAGTTAGATTGGAGGTTTTTTTCTCCATTCTTTCCTACCAGTGCTTGTTTTACCATTATTGAAAAAATTAAAACAAATTTTTATAAGGGAAATATTTTTAAAAATATAAAACTTAATCTTACTCCTATTCTATTTTTTTACAAGCAAACAATGGATTAACATATTCCTAATCGATTTCCAGGTGAACCAAACTGGATTAGAATTGTCTTTTTCTATTCCCATTCCCCATTTCCATCCTCATTCTCATTCCATTTTTTTATTCTAATTTTCAATTCCTATGCCAACAACCAAACTGACCCTTATAGAATTCCACCAAGTTCTCTATTGACCCTCATTAGAATATAATTCTTGATCATTATCTCACAAACTCTCTAGAAAACAATCTATATTGAGTGCACAAAATCTATTAACTATCTTAAAAAATCAAACTTCACAATCTATATATATCCTTCAAATCTATCAACATCAAGCAAGAAAAAAAATGAAAAAAGATTTAAAAAGGTTTTATCATACAAGAATTCAGATTTCAAAACAAGAAGCTAACTTTAGATGAGTGAACTTATTTATCCCATAATGCTACTAACTTGAGATGATCAAAATTATTTATCCTAATTCCTAAATAGCCTCCAATTTAACATTTATAGGTTCTTATCATATTTAACAACAAAAGTACTCGAACCTTAATAAGCACCATATACTCTTGATCAATCACTCCATCAATGAGTACTCCAAAACTTTCACCATAGAAATATAATTTATCCTCATGAATATTCTTGATGTTTAATTATTTCCTAGCCTATAATCTTAACTAGTAATTTTACCACATTCATCTTCTGAAACCTTATTTTCTTTACTTAATCCTCCTCACTTATTCTTGCCATTAAAATTCTATAAGGTACTACTGAAACTAATAGACGTTATAATTTGTTCCAACAAGCCATATGCAAATGAAGCCTAATCTAACAACACACTTATCTTTCTCGTGAAAAAAGATCTTTGAAAGTCGAAAAAAAAAAAAAAAAAGCATATATTATTGGGATCAGGAACAAACAGATTCAACATTTACTTCTGATTAATGAAATCCAAAGAGGGGTATGTTGATCTTTAGGAAACATAATGTTGTGAAGGCCTTCTAGATCTTCATTTCTACAATCTCCATAATCTGTTGGAGTATAGTTAATAATTTCTCAATTCCAATTGCAATTATAAAATGCGATAAGGGTTGCCTTAGATTACATAGTAAAAATTTCCAAGACCTCTATAGATTGAGGCATTCATCATATAATGGTTTGGCATCTAGCGTTTAGCAGATTAGTTGTTTGTATGCCTAAGTGATCAAACAATGGAGACGGGTGAATGTTGTAACATTAACATTCCAGATAAGGTGAATTTTGTAATATTCCGAATACATATAGTTGTACAATTAATATATTAATGAGAGTTGAAGTACTGTAGAATATAGAACATTTTGATAAGAAATGTATGTTTGATGCGTATTGCGTTTGTGTTATCTCCACCCATAACCATCATCTATATTATCACTTGTCTTATTGATAGACGTGATAATAGAAAAAAACCTTCTGCAGTACAGATCTCGCATAACAGGAGATTTCCATGCTCAGCCTCCTCATGATCTTTTTGGCCTAGGATTATCCCCACAACAATTTAAAAGAAAAAAACTCATGAAAAATGTGAGACTTTAATCTTCTGTACGATTTCCTAGCCCATCTTAATGGTTGGTAAGAAGCATTAAAAAGAACAGCGGGAATCATAATCGAGTTTCAAATTTGGAAAAGCATAATCTCAGAAAACAGAGAATTTTAGTAGTCACGATCAAGCCTTTGGATAGACAAAGAAAGCCCAAGAAAAACAGTTCGAAATGAATAAACAAATAGCCTGGCAATTGGCTGCAGTAAATAGAATTTGAAAATCCATTGCTATTAGTTTCAATCGATCAAAGAGAATTAGTTTCCCTCTGTCTCTGTACAATCAAAAAAGTGGCGAGAACACAGAAAATGCTTCAAGTAAGTTGGTTTCACTTAAGTGAAGGTTCTCTAGCTCTCCGCCTTGGGTCAGGGTACACAGCGATTAGTGATTTGAAACTGTAGGATATAAATGGGTTAAACAAAGTAAAATTCAAAATGCTGGGTACCCAATTCGTCCACAAACTATTATTGGCAATTAACAAGATCCTTCTCCAATAACTGATTGTCAGTGGATAAAAAAAGCAAAATTATCCACCACCCGCTGCCCGCTTCCAGTTCAAAATTGCAGCATGTTCAATGGGTTGGCGAAGATTTGGACAAGAAAAACCTTTCTATAATTTGGATTGTCCAGTGTAGTTATATGGATTGGGGAAAACATCCATCATCCATTTGCTCCAAGCTATAAGAGGATTATAACTGTTCAAACTGGTCATATGATAACAGCTCCCGCAGCTTGAAAATGGCACTTCATCACATCTCTTCTTTTAAACCTCCGTCGGGAATTCAAGATTAAGTGATCAAGGTTTTTAAGCTGAAGAATCGAAGGAAGCAGAAAGTGGCTTATCCGCATGAGTAAATGAGGATACATAAAGTTTTGATTTGTCAACATACTCCTGTATTTGACATAACAGTCCATGTTGTTCGGACATCCCCAATGGTTTTAATAGGCCCGGCATAATGTTTACATCCGAACATACTGGATTAAAAATGTTGAAATGGTGTGGCATACCAATGTTGGTATTACTTGAACATGATGAAGTAACAATTTGGGTATTTGTAACATGTGAAGGAAATGTAGAGGGGTTTGTTCTTGACATAGCAGCCCCAAGCATGTAATTGTCCAATTCAACCACGTTTGGATGTATTCCTGAGTCAGAGGAATTCATAAAATTACCATTTTGATCTATTTTAGTCTGAAATGGCATGCCTGCACCATTTTCAGAAAGCGAAGCATGCAATGTTGGCAGCTCAGCATTGAGTGTTCCCCATTTTATGTAACTGCCTATAGCTTGAAGGTTATAAGAGTTATATATCTCAGGGAGTTGGTTTTCTGCTTTTAGCTTCTTTTTTGAATCTGTTGTGCTCATTTTTGAAACTTTCAGACTTACTTCCGCTGCCTCATCTTTATTATCTGCTGTAAAAGAAACAGGAAGATGTTGCTGAGTATTCTGCGCTAGAGGCTTCAGCACATGCTTGAAACCAGCAAACTGGTTTGCAGCTGAAGAGAGATCTAATGAAGATGGATTATTATCTAGACTTGTGTAATTGTCCATAGCACATGTCCCTGTTTGTGTGGAATGACATTGCACATCGAGTTCTCTGTTGTTCTTTGCCATCTCTATCTCTGCTTCACTTGCGTACTTTTGGCTTAAAACAATCCCATCTGCATCCCTTATATTTTTCAGGCATGCAAAACCCGATAATTTTGTGTTACTGGTTGTTACCTTCAATCGCGAATTTACTTTTGCTTTTCGTAAATTTGTCTGAGAAAGAGCAATAGCAGCTGGTTCTAAGGATTGACTTTCTATTTGAGCCTGTTTACCATTGATGATCTTCCGCCTTTTTGGAATCTGTTTATCTGGTTTCTCTAAAACAGTATTCATATTTTCTCCTGGAATAATAGATTGATGGTACGTATAATCATGGCTTTCTTCTACTCTCATTTCCCTTCTACAACTTTGTCCATCTGGGATATTCATTACTGTTTCCAGAGCTTTCGATTGAAAAAGAGTGGGTACAATTGGCGGAGTTGTGCTACTATCTGGTTGAACCTGCCTTACTTCTTTATTTCGTGTATATTGTCTGTCTGCACTCAATGCAAGCACAGCGATTTTCTGCCTATTCCCAACTTTCCTTTTCTTTGTGGGATTATCTTTCAAACCTCTATGTTCAGGTACATTCTTCCTTATGCTACAGAAATCGGGATCCTGGGAAGCAGCAATATGGAAGTCTTCATCTTGAGGGCCCTTTTCGGCCTTTTGAGTTGCAATTCTTATCGGAGCTTCACTAGGACAATAATGTTGAATTCTGTTATCTATGTATGACATGAGTTCAAACTTGCTCTGATCAAAGCACTCTCGAGATAGTGTAGACTCTGTATCTAACTTGTTTCCTGCAAGAGTAAACATAGAAGGTTTCAGGATCACATACATCTTATATAGTTGCATTAGAAGCCTTATCAGTGGAGCTACTTCATATTTATGTTCGAGAATGCAAATATGACCCATTTTAGTTTACTTGCTTTACATTTTACCTTGAGCAAAGCTTAAAATAGTTGGTGATCTTAAAGTCTGTTGCTCGTGGGCATTGGTCATTGGATCTGCATCCAAACTTGTAGTTTTCATGGTATTGTACGTCAGATTGCAATCAAAAGAAGACTGAAAGCCAACTTTGTTTGATGGCTTATGTCCCATAGAAAAATCTGCAACAATGTTTTGAAATTGGTTAAGTTGAACAAGCAGCAACAAGAAAAACCATTCAGAAATTTCGGTGGTTGCCGTGCATTACCTCTCAATACAGGAAAGGCTTTAATAGGCTGTGTCACACAAGTTCCCTGTTTTTGGCAGACCTGTGAACAAGTAAATACTTTCCCATGTTAGACGATTGCTTAAATGATGGCTTCTATGCATGGCCAGTATAATTGGCTGAATTGAAACATTACTACTAAATTTTCTGCAGAGAGGACTTTAACTCTAAATTAGGAATGGGTGCCAGTGAAATTCAGTGTTCCAATTCAATATAAAGTTTAAATGAATAAGAATGCGGAGAAGTTTAGTCGTTTCTACCAAATTTACAGACTACATCATACACAGTTCTTTCATCGATGAAAAACAAAGCCACAAACAATGGAGTGAATATATTATCCTGATTGTCAGCCATTGGAAAGTAGCGTTTATTCGAACTCTTAAGCCAATTACTTACCTGGCCCTTTCTTTGTTTCACAATTCCTACTGAACCTTCAAACATGAATCCTCTTTCAGGTGAGCTCAACGATAGGTTAGTAATGAAGTTCTCTCCCATGATTGGCTGAGGTCCAGTTAGCAGTGGATTGTCTCCTGTAGAAAATGAAATTAAATCTCTGTTCCCTTTCAGATAACTTTCTGTATGGTTCCCTTTTTGAGCTTGAATTTGTGGAATTTTTAAAATCTCTAATCAAATTTGGATTTATCAGCTTACTTTCGCTATGAAGAGACATATTATGTTGTGCTGATACAGCTGCATTTGTTTGGGCAAAAGTAGGCGCTGCAACAGTTTTATTAGTGTTTGAAGAAGTGTCTTTGCATGCACTCTTCAGCACGGACTGTTCTGAGTCAATGTTCTGACTGTGGAGAATGTCTTTGCGAGAATTGGAGGGGACGGATTGATCGAATCTATTGTCATAACACTCAAAACCAGTAGCTGAAAATCCATAGAATGAAGCATCCAAAGAAGAATTGCTTTGGTCAATAATAGACATTTGATTTCGATTTGACTTGGAGGTCTCTCCCAGATCATTAGACTGAAAAGGTCGCAGCACAACTGATGCAGTTTTGCTACCATCTGGTTGAACCCGCTTAACATCAATATTTTGGGAAGCGTTTAAAGCAGTGTTTTTGCATGTACTGTTGAGAACAGCCTGTTCTGAGCCATTGTTATGATTTTGGAGATCATCATTGTGAGAATTGTGGGCTACAGATTCATCCAATTTAACATCATTAGCCTCAAAACTAGCAGCTGGAAAATCATGAATTGATGCATCCAAAGAAGCATGACTTTGCTCTATAATAGATAGTTGATCATGGTTTAATTTGAGAGGATCACCAAGAGCGTCAAAATGGAAAAGAGGAGGTACAAATGGTGGAGCTGTTATACCATCCAGTCGGACCTGCTTGACTTCTTTATTTTGTGTACGATTAGGATGTGTGCCTTTCCTCAATGAAAGCACAGTGACTCCGTGCCTGTCCCCAGCTTTCCTTTTCTTTGTCGCTGCAACTGGTTCCAAAGAGCTTATAGAATTTTCCTTGGATGCATTCATGGGCACGGGGTTCTCTGAGCCATTGTTAAGATTTTGAATATCATCTTTGCAAGAATTGGAGGGCACGGATTCATCCAAGCCATTGTCATGATCCTCAAAACTAGTAGATGAAAGGCCATGAACAGCAGGATCCAAAGAAGCACTACAATGCTTAATCATAGACAGTTGATCACATTTTGAATTTAGGGCCTCTCGTAGATGATCAATTGATTGGCTTTTTAAAATACAAGAGCCATTTTTTCTCTGAGCTTTTACAATGACATTATTACCAGTACTGCCTTTATCACGGACTGACTGATCACTTGAACCTATTTTCATGTTTCTATCGACTGCTTCCGTGTTCTGGCAATGATCATCCGAGCTTGAAGGAATACCGATCACAGTATCTTCTACATGCACTTCGTTATCTTGTCCTGATGTCTTCTCTTTCTCATGATTATCAGACTCTTGTACTTGATCAATCTTCTTGCCATCTTCTATGAGAAGACTATTCTCACTATCCATTGTGGCATGCTTAGCTGAATCATTACAATTTGATTTAAAGAGCTTTCCTAGATGCTCAATTGATTTTGTTTGAAGAGTACACAAACCATCGTTCTCTTTCTTATCGTGTCCCGTTGTCTTCTGTTTATCATGCTTGCCTGACTGTTGGACTTGATTAATCTCCTTGCCATCTTCATTGAGAAGACGTGTTTCACTCTTGATTATGACATTCTTAGCTGAATCATCACGATTTGATTTATAGAGCTTTTCTGGACACTCAATCAATTTTGTTAGAAGAGTACAGAAGTCACAGTTTCTCTGATCTTTTATTGCAACAATGTCATGAGTGGTGCCTTTATCATCGACCGACTGATCACTTGCATCTCTTTCAATGTTGTTATCTGCCTTCTCAATATTCTTGCAAATATGGTGATTTAAGCTTGAAGAAATACCAACCACAGATTCCAAAATCACACCTGTTTCCACAGTTTGTCCTGATTTCTCCTGTTTATCATGCTTGCCAGACTCTTGGACTTGGTTAATCTTCTTGTAATCTTCTATAAAAATATGAACTTCACCATCCACTGCAACATGCTTAGATGCATCTGTCCCTTTGACCAACTTATCCTTCAAACACTGATCGTTGTGAAACCGAGTTGGATCAGTAGACTTATTTTCTATCACAAAACAATTACCATCTTCAGCTTCTTTGTTCTGAACCATTGAATTTTTGAGAAACTGAATTTTCTTACGATTGTGAGACCGTGGTGCTGTTGAAGGTTGTTCAATTTGACTTTTAGCCATAAAATGTGCCAAATCTTTCAGTAAATCATGTTCTGGATGCGAAGCTTCTTGTTTCTCTGATCCATGCTGCACAAGCTCTTCCTCGTGTACTTTCTTTTCACAAAGCTTTGAAAGCAGTTCTTTCTGAGAGTTCCCAAGCTTTTTTGAGCTAAAACGTCTTTTAATAACCCTTCTTTCTTCCTACATAAATGCCAACAAAAAGATACTTTTCGATTTTAGGATTTGAATACATCTCCCAAACATTATAATAGAATATGTTTCATCCATTTGTTCTGTACATTTTTCTAATTTAAAAGCACCTATTTTTTCTTGTTTAGTGTGTTATATAAATCCTTCTAAAAGGGCTCTTAAGAGTCTGTGAGGCCAACTTATCCTAAAAATAAATTGTAAACAGACGTTACCAATTTTTTTCCTTTATCAGCAAATTTGTAAACCATAAGGGAAGATTTCCACTACTTAGAAACTACGAGGTTAGCAGAGAAGTGGAGCCTAAGGTACCAGCAATAGCCACATATGTTACTTCCCCAATATCAAAAGTAAACAAAACTGGCAAACAAAAGAAGAATACCCATAGCTTAAATTCATGTAGCAAAATATACAAAGACAAATAAATAATTTAAGTTTTCATAGTAATTGGACAAAGCATCATCTCACTACTGTTCATATTATCTTATATTGAACAAGAAGAATAGGTCTTAATATATATTAGAAGATAATATCTATGACCTCTGAGATCACTATTAAATGTGAAAAGTCAGTCATTTCTTGTGGTAGCGAGTACAGTAAGATTTTAGGTATTGGGAGAATGTGAAGAATGGATCGTGCATAATTGTCAAGAGGATGCAATTTTTAGTCACTTTGGAAGAAGCCCGAGTCAATGACTATGACATCTAGACACTCGCTACAAAATGATTGATCTATACTTAAAAAGAATTAAAGCAAATAAAGCTCAAAATAAATAAGATTCAGAGGACAACCATAAAGAAACATACTTTTACAAACTTATCTGGTGGTAAAGATTGACGTGAAATGTCTTGGCAGTGTACTTTCCTCTTATCATCCACAAATTCTAAGTTTGGTTCAGCCGGAGCCTTCAATTCTTGTGAGCTATATAATGGAGCTTCTGAGATTCTTTGCATCTCAGTCTTTCTTCTCCTTGACATATGCTTCAATTTAGATTTCCAGTTTTCATCATTGCATTTCAGCTCTTCATTTGGAACAACAGCAATAAGATCGGATACTAAGCGTTTTTTCAGTATTTTTACTTTACCCTTTTGCCTTTTAGAACTGCATTTCTTTACAATGAGAGGGATGGCATCAGTATCTACCTCGGCAATAAAACCTTCCTCATCTATGTTGGCCACAATGGATGATGCGAATGTATTATCTCCTTGAATATTGCTTAGCAATGCTTCCGTTGCCTTCTCTGCATTTCTATTTTCAAAATTTTCTTCGAATGATGCTAATGGATTATCTTCTTGAATATTGCTCATCAATGGCTCCATTGCCTCCTCTGCAATTCTATTTTCAAAATTTTCTTGGAAAATGGCATTTTCATCAAACTCATATACAGCTGCTTTGTTCACTGTGCAGTGCATATAATTAATGCGATCTTCCTTCTCTGTAAAATTCGAGGTATTTGTTTCAGCTCTTAATTGACTTGTGCAATTGGAAAGAATTTGATCGTCATCCTTGTCGGATAAACTTTGTTTTGCACTGGAAGTCTCTTCAGAGTCTGTTGGCCACACCGTTGCATTACAGGCAACAATTTCATATTTAGAATTCAAATTATCACCATCTGACACATTCTTTAATGTCAACTCTTTAACTGTGCCATGCGATGTAACTCTTTCTTCACTGTGTTGAATTTCTTTATGATTTTTAACACTGGCATCCCCTGATCTTTCACTTATTTCCATACATTGTGCCACTTCGATTCCTGCTTCGTCTTCCTCGAAATCATTGCCTACCTTTCTACTCAAATGATGGTTCTCCATGCCATTGCCTAAATCTTTATGTTCATTCTCAGATGGCTCTAATGCAAATTTTCCATCACCATTTATAGGTGTAGCATTCATCAAGTTATCTAACTGCTGCTGATCATTCTTTATTTCATGTAAGCTATCCAAGTTAAATTCACTAACAAGACAATCTAAGCATTGCCAATATCTGAATGTAGGAACTTCAAGAGGGGGAAGTAAAAGGACTGTCTTTTTCCTCATTTTTCTTTGCAGTAAATGCGGAGGAAATGGCCAGCATTTACTTATATCTGTTTCTTGAATATTTGTCACATAGCCTCTGCAAGAGACAATAATACATACCTTGAGAACATGAAAATGGTATGAAACTGTCAAGGAGCACATCATTCAATTTGAATGAACATAGGACAAAGATGTAGATTTTTATTATGTAAAATAGAAAGTAAACTAAAGCAATCAAGTTAGTTCAGGGTTCTTGCAATTTTATAAGTTAGAAGTTATTTAGGGCAATTGAAATAATCCCATGAAAATGCTTTTCTGTTTCAGCCTATGGGAATGAGCCATCTTTGTTTCTTGATATTGTATTTCAAAAGGTAGAAAAGCAATTCCAAATTACAGAGATATGTTACAAAATCTACAATTTTCCCATGGTAATAAAATTCCATTACTTTCAGACTTACAGTACGTAGTAAATTATCATACAAAAATGAAGCATCTAATTTTAAATGCACACCTAAAAAGAATTGAATTAATTAGCATATGGTACACAGAGGGCCTGGATTTTAGAAAGAAAGCAGCGAGTATGAGATCATGATGAGATTAGGACGAGTCATGCAGCAGCAATGGGAAAAAATATTACGGACTAGAATTGTTGGTCAAAATTTCAAAACTTCTTTTAAACTAAAGTTTTCAAAGTTTTCAACTTTGTATTTGTTGATAACTCAACAACAAATACACATTCTTTTAAAAAAGTTTCTATTTAACTTTCCTCTCACAAAAAAATAAGAATTGCATTGCATTTAGGCTGGGAACTTTGCATACACTTCCTTCAATTTGTATAATTTTGATGTTGATGGACGTACCATTATTGAGTCAAAATTTGAGAAAACAAAAAGACATAACTGAGCAAACTTTTAAGATTTTAAACGTAAAATTATTACTTTATTATAACTTCAATTATTAATTATTAATAATCTTTTACACATTCAATGTTAAGAGATTTCTATAATCTATCAAATAGATATATGGTTGCTTTTAAATTTCATTACGTTCAAGTGTTTTATATTCCATCATCTATCATCAAGATGAGAAGAACTATAAGAACAAAACTGATAGATCATGGAATGTGATTTTAAACATTAATGTAGCAAAATGATTTTACTCCGACAACTCTTCTCAAATCCACACTCCTTGAAATTTTGATAGACATATGTATTGAGAAATGTTCATAGAATTTCAAATCATTTATTCTTTCCAAATCTTAAAAATGTGTCACAATCTAGATTTCTTTATAAATAAGTTGTTATATATGCAAATAAAAGTTTCGTGCACAATAATTTATTTGCAAAAAATAATCGCAAAATTTCTATGTTCCTCAACATTTTGGGAGCAAAAATGCATTAGACAGCCATGGCGGCAGCAGTGATACTCAACTTTTTACAAACTTAACAGTACATAACATCAAAATTAAGACATTGATAACAACATATATCATTAAGATAGTGAAAGCTGGAAATATTTTCCAATGCTATACTTTTGTATGAATTGCCTCAACTAAGGTTCGTTCCAAGTTGAAAGAGAATTTAGCACAAATTATCTTCACCCTTTATGATCATGTAAACTACAAGTAAGAAGAATACACATTAGGTTTTTATACCATTTTTGTGATCAAGTGTAATGCTCCCTCAAAGTAGGCATGACCTGAAAGGTTAACAAAATGTACTGTCTAGGAAAGTTGTAATAGGAAATGTCAATTAATGGCTGAGTATTTGCAGCTATCATATATACTACAATGGTATGGTTAATTTCAAAAAATCACAATTTAATTCGAAGTCAAACATGTATACTTACTGATTAATTGCAAGAATAATGTCATACAAATCATTCAAAAAGTCTAAGTATTTCTAGTCATCATTTTATCGAACCGCATGGTTAGGATGCCTTTTGCAACCTTTTTTCCATAAATTCAAGTCATCCAAAATGTTTAGGCATCCCCACAACAGTCAAGCGACAGTTCAAATATCTCTAGTCACCCATAGGATGATCTCATGCCTCAAAATGTTTCCTACTGTCATGTCCCATATCAATGATCTTCCAAGTTTTACAAACCTAGGGAAAGCTTAAGGGATGTCGCTTCCATCATGGGCCATCTTGAAAATGTAATGGGAAATGAGGATGCTAGTTTTAAACATGGGAACATGTTCCATGAGTAATGGGAAATAAGGATGCTAGTTTTAAACATGGGAACATGTCCCATGAGAAATAGCAATACTATGCATGACATTTGCTTATGCTTCTTTCTTTTTTCCAATTTCTTACAATTCTTATTTGTATTTTTTTTTCTAAAATCTAACTCAATCAAATTTTTATGTGAAGTTAAACCTTTTCCTTTTTAATAAATTAAGTGCCACTTAGGAGTCTTGAGTGACGCATCATAATCTCACACTCACCAAACAATGGATTTTGATAATTGACTAATATCTCCTTGGAAAAGACCTAACCCCTTTTGGAATCATAAAAACTCCATACTGGAAAGATTAGATTGTATAAGGACCTCAAAAGAGAAACTGTTTCGATGGGGATCAATTCTTTTGATCATTAGACCCCATACTAAACTCACGATGATGGATATATACATATTTTATTTATTTAAAAGATCAAAACTTATAAAATTCCATAAATTATAAATTTAATTTGTTACCGCACAATGACTATGGTAAAAAAATGCCTCTAAAACATTTTTGGAAAATAAATAGAGCGTATATCGTAAAGGACTGGTGAGACTCCCATGTAGAAGACTAAGAGATGAACGCAATATACAGTGTATATCATAAAGTTTTATTTTAGGTTTATTTTAGGTCATGGTCAAGCAAAGAGTAAATTGGTGAGACTCCCGTGTAGAAGCCTAAGAGATGAACGCTTTCCATTAGCAAAATATAACAACGAAATTTTGTGATTGAATTTTCAGCCTTCTCACAGAACATGGGAATAATCTATACAGTCCCAATACAGCTACAGATAATATATATCAAGAATCTAACAGTTTTGCCAAATTTGGGAAAGTCATAGCCACTAAATGGCCGAGGTTAATTCTCAATGTTGTACTGTAATATATGATCCTAAGAATCAACAAGTAAAGGGAGATATAGTTGAAAGCAATTTTTTTCAGTGCTTGGACCCAAGTTTTGACGGAATTCTCAATTTCTTAAGAAAATAAATTAATCCAAACAAACAAATTCCAATTCAAAGGTCTACCATTGTATTTTATATGCAACGAATGACCTGAGAGACATTTTAACTTCCCTCACATCCTCAACTAAAAATGCTAATTTCAAATTCCACTAAAGAAACCGTGATATTAAGTTTAAAAAAAAAAAAGACTAAACAACTGGAGAGAAAAATGTAACAGATTGACTGAATCATACATTAATTCATACCTGATAGAAAAAGCCTTGCAAGATGAACTTTTAGCTGGAATTTCTTCTCTCTCTTGGGATGATATACATTTTCCAGTTTGAATGTCGACCCGTCCAAGCTGGGCATGATTTTCATCCCCATCAACAGATAACCCTAGAATGTGGCTCATGGATAGCTGTTTCCTACCACTCTCCTTTTGCTCACCGTGCAAAATATTTTCTTTGTATAATTCTGGCACCTGAATGGAAGACATTATACCAGACGCATTCTCGATAACCTAAAATTAAATTTCAAAGACTCCTCCTTTCGTTGATGATAAGTTCAATACTGCGATTCAAGGCATCGGAGCTAAGAATTACATACCCAGCTGTTTCGAGAAGCTCAACTACCAAACATATTTCCCTTCCAACAAAAACTCCACTATTAATTTGTGTTCATCGATAACAACAATTTATTCTCATGATGATATTTTCTCCTGTACCTTCACTTTAAGGAGGTCGAAGGATACCGTCTGTAGAAAATAATAACAGCAGACGAGCTCTCCGCCAAGGTTAAAAATTATCCTCGACATTTCTCTTTCTCACAGCTACACAAAATATAAAACTGAAAAGCATCATTTTATTCTCCTCCTAGCAACAATCCTCCATAAAACCCCATCATTCGCTACTTCACATTTCCCCAAATACGAATCGAAATTCACCTGATTAATTTTCCCATCTAAACAAATATCAGATTCGGCCCACTTCTACTCACAACTTTTCATGACATACTTCAAGTCCCTCATGAACAATTGAAGCCAGTCTACAAATTACACCACACCATAAAAGAGATTCCCATCAGTTGAGCACATTCATTGTAGCCCAGCTCGGTCTCTCACAACTTTTCATGCCATACTTCAAGTCCCTCATGAACAATTGAAGCCAGTCTACAAATTACACCACACCATAAAAGAGATTCCCATCAGTTGAGCACATTCATTGTAGCCCAGCTCGGTTTGTGCAAACATGAGCTCTTATTCTTACTCCAAACCCTAAAAACCATATATTTATGATTTTCCTCCAGATTTTTCAGTACGCAGATTGAAATCCGAATGCGTTTGGAAAAATAAAAGTAAAAATTCCAGCAAGGGGACGAGAAGAATTAATATCAATTGCTCTTAAATCGAAAACCTAGTTTTAGAAACCCTAAGAAGTAAAGTAAAAAATTCTGCCCAACGTATACTTTATGAGTCAAAAATAATCGTCCTCTTTCGGTGTCTTCGTCAGCTGAATGGGAATAGTACGCGTGGCTTGTAAGAAAAAGCTTTTCAACGGTCAGATTGTCTCTCGTTTTTCGAAATCTCACAGCACAGCTCATTTTAAAGCTAGTCGTTGGATTGGGTTGAGGCGCCGTTTTACCCGCGTATGCATGCATTGCACTCTCCACCGTATATGGAAGAAAATAAGTAGGGCACCAAGGTGCAACTTATATGTACTGGTTTGAAATGAAAATATAAGAGAAATATAAAGAACTTAGACTATTAACATTGTCAATGGGTGTAGATAGATAGATAGATAAAAAATTTAACGTCTGAGAGGCTAAAAATAGCCTATGGGACAGCAAGACAACTCAAGCAGACTTAAGTAGTGTTGTTTGCCTCTTGTGTAGACTAATGATGAGCCCCCTCAATTGCTCAATGTACTCTTCGTTGAACAGATTATGCCAAGAACTGTCACATATAGTATCCGCAAACTTATCCCTGCTATCCTTGTAGGTCTCACATTCTAGAATAAAGTGCTGTTCAGTTTCCACTTTATATAAGTTGCCTATCCTTGTATATAAGTTGCCTTGTATTCATAGACTATTAATCAAATTTGGGGAAAAAAAAGTGTGTTTTTCACAAATTTCAAGATTTTTAAAAAATATATATTTTAACTTTCACTTGTACTTTGTGGGGAGAAGCATTGTTTTCTTTAATTTTATTTTTTTAAACTATATAATAATGTCAATAGACTTTTAGTCGATTGACAAAGTTGAATGGTTTGACATTATAAAAGATGAAGTTGAGATGGTTTCAATGACTTTTTAGATGAAAATTCATAAATTGATAGCTTTCAATGACTTTTTGGATAAAAATTCACCCATCAAAACACACAGTTGATGGGTGAGCTTAACAAAATGGATACTCACAATTAAGTGCACTTGAGTTGTAGTAGTTCTTGAATAGGTGATTTCTCAAATGCTAAGTTTTCAATTCATTCTCATAAGAAATGTATTCTTCTAAACCACTACGTATGAAACATAAGTCAATGAGCTTGACGTTAAAACTATTGAATCTTGATATTGATATCATAAGATGGATACCCTTGAACAAACTTGTAAATAAAGACCCCTTCATTAAAACAGTTAATTGTGGAGTTTTACTAGTAATTCAACTCAATCATGTTCATAGAATCTTTATCAAGTATTGTGCCTTCTAAATCATTCGCCATTAATTTTAGAGCAAGATAAGTAGCACTCTTTTTTATTGGATTCATTACTTGAAATACTTTATTTTGATAAGGTCACTTCTTGTTTTCAAGTCTTTTAAAAAAAAAAATTAAAATGGAGAGAGCCACTATATATATTATTAAAAATTAAAAATAGGTTCAAGGGTTCATTCGGGAAAGAACTTGAAAGAAAACCCGAAATTGTCACCCGATACAAAGATGTTAGGAGATTCCCTTGTTTTCAAGTCTTATAACCACATTGACTTTATATAAGATAAGCAACTCCCTATTAGATTGGATTCATTAGTTAAAACACTTTGCTTTGATGATGGTTAATTTGTTTGTAGAAACACGGTGAAGGAAATCATTATGTTTGTCTCTTTTATCTATATTTATTTTAAATTGTACAGTTTAATTTATTTTATAGGTCTATATTCTATGAATAGTTATTTAGATTTAGTACTAGGATGGGTGACCTCCCAGGAAGTCTTGGTGCTTCACCTCTATAAGCATCACCTAGATCTAATATGTGTTAAGTGTTTCATCCAAATTCTCATGAGAGACGGGTTTTTTGAACCACTACTCATGAAACATAAGGTCAATGATTTTGACTCAAAAAACTACATAGTAAAATCCTCATAGCAATATTTAAATTAAGTTTATTTTCTATAGCTATAAATGGTGTTTTTAGTATTTGTTATGGTTTAGAGGTGATAAAAAAAAAATTCTAAAGAGATTATTTATATTAATATTATAACAGTTCAAGTACACTTAATTATGAAGTTTTACTCATAATAAAAAAATATTTCCATTGATTTCTCATTCATAAAATCTTTAATGAGCATCGTGCCTTATGAATAATGCATATAGTGTTCCCTTAGCACATTAATTTTATATGAAGATAAGTAGCACACTCTTAAATCCAAATTGATTAGTTGACACACTACGTCATTGAGGTGAAACCCCTAAACACTTTTTATGGGCCTAAGAACTCCAATTGAGACTATATGAGATCTAGCATGTGAAATAATGGTTATGTTTTAGGACATCAATGAAAATAATTATCATTTTTTTTAAAGATGATTTTAATATTTTTAAAAATGATTTTTATGGAACAAAATAATAAAGATTACATGTCAAATTTCACAAGGGAAAAATTCAAAATTAGGTCTAATCATTTGAAACTTGTTTAATACATTTGTAAATGAGATAAGTGCATGCTTTGAATACTTTTTCTGACTCATTACATTCAATTTTTTACTTGTTAGTCATTTCGATGTTCAAGTGAATGAATTTTTG
The DNA here is from genome assembly GCA_028749045.1 of Cupressus sempervirens. Classification (NCBI taxonomy): domain Eukaryota; kingdom Viridiplantae; phylum Streptophyta; class Pinopsida; order Cupressales; family Cupressaceae; genus Cupressus; species Cupressus sempervirens. The sequence continues at coordinate 67,169,277 of CM053788.1, forward strand.
CATCATAACATTGCATAATCAATATATTGCCCTCATATTTTACTAGGTTATCCATAATGGTTTATACCTAACATCTATTTCCCCAAAACAAATTAACTCATGATTTATGTCTCTGAGAGTGTATTGTTTATGAAATGTATCATCCACCATGTAATTGAACTTGACTTTCAATCCCCTAGCCAACTCCATTCCAAAATGGCTCATTTTCCATTAGCTTGCATGCAAAGATATTTGACTTTGGGACATAAGATTTTGCATCTAATGTGTTAGAATATTTAAAATAACTATGAGATGGGATGAATCAGTTATCCAAGGTCCATATGTACCAATTGAACAAACAAACACTTAAACAACTTTAGATCTTATAATTCCATTGCTCAGTCTCTACTATAAACTATTAGCAACATTAGCTAGCTATTTTCTAAAAATAATAGACTTACAGAATGTACAAACTTTAATAAGTAAAACATCATAATAACATCCACACAATTTTGACACTAGGATTTAACATGAAAACTCAATTTGGGAAAAACCACCAACAACATGTCACCAATTTTCACTCTTCTGAAGTGAGCCCTATTAGGAGCCAGCCCTATTAAAGGATACAACACACATTGTTAAATGTGACCTTGTTAAAAGATTTTATCACCTTGTTAGGAGTGGCCTTGTTAGAGGACTTTAGGACATTCCATTAGAATGTCACCTTGTTAAAGGATTTACATAAAATGTTAAGTCCTTACTGTTAGTTCAACCTTGATTAATGGATTCCAAATAATGTTCACAATAGTTAGAAAGTAACAATAGGTTTGATATGTTAAGTACAACTAACTTTGCATGTACAAATATCTATTCAGTTCTCTATATTGATTCACTATCTAGCCTCCATTGTCATCTCAGCTTTGATTCCCTGGCAACCCTTCAAGCAATCACCCTTCACTTCTTCTCAACTCAATTTAGCCTTCTACTTAGATTCGCCAGTCAACAACATCAGTAACAACTCCAATTCTCTAGAACTCCTTCACACACACTTAGCCTCTTTGCACTCTTACAAAAAGTTTGCCAGATATACCTCCTTAAATAGGTAATTCTAATCTTTTTTTGCTTAATCAATATCGTAGATCATAGGGTTCACAATTCAATCCATCAAATACAATATATCTGATCACCATTAGTTTATCTCTTCTTTTCTAGAAAAATCTCTTGGAATCCATCTCTTAATTCATTTACCTAATCCTTTCCTAATATTAAATGGTCCAACTCATCGATACTTATCTTCAACATGCTTTCAATATCCCAAGAAATCAACTTAGTTGGCTAGAAATTAGGATTCATTGCAAACAATTAAAATGAGATTCCTTGGTCAACACTGTGTTCTGACACTCGATCATCACTGGGTTACTCAATCGCTATAAAACTTCTTTCTCGACACATGCACTATCACTTGGTCGATATTGATGCTCAATCAACACTAACTTTGCTCGACACTTACTATTTCTCAGTTGACACTAGCATCACTCGACATGTTGATCAAAATTGTTAAGTCTTCTACTCTATTACTCACTCAAGCCTATACATTTGATCTATCTTTACTCACACTTTTGAGACTTGAACATTACTATCTTCTCCTCTTGCAACATGATTTAAACAATTAATTTATCTTGTCAATGTCCAACTAATAAAATATCCATTTGTAGTTTCCTCTTGATAACTCAACCTATCCTCTAAATGCTTTTGTTATGAACAACTTCTCAAATCCTCTTCATCAATAAAATAGATATGACATTTAGATTAGATAGCAAACTGTCTCACCAATAGATTTGACATTAATGGCAACATAACCAATTGTTCCAATTGTAGTTTCCAATACTAATGATCTAAGTACATTTGCATTAATCATGAATACACTTACATAATTAAAATTAGTAGTGTTTAACATCATCTTTACTCTAGAAAAATAAATAACAGATCATAGTGCCTTATATATTTTCTTCAGATGATACTACATTAGGCATACTCCACATTACTTCTTTGTTGCTTTTGTAAATTTGGATAAAATAAAAAAAAGGGGTGCCTATCTAGGGTACAAGGAAGTTTTGACTTTAATGCTAGCATTCCAAACACCAAAATGTGTTAATTAGCAATAAGATCACTACCTTTATGCTAATAGGTTAGTGTAATGATATCCATCAATATCAAATGGAGAAAACAATAGCTAGTTTGAGATGGAGAGAGAAATACACATGAAAAATTACTCATTTGTTTTACCATGCTATACATAGACAATGCATTTGTGGTGATATATCCATATATAGATTATTATTTTATGATGCACGTGTTTATATTATAAACACTATTTTTCTCATATACAGATGAAATTTTTATGATTCATGTGGATTAATATTTGTAATGGTTTTATAATTGTTTAAGAAGGCATATATTCCTTAGTGTGGTCCTATTTATTTATTTGTATATTGGGGAAGTCCTAATAAAATAACCTGATTGCTTATTTATAATTGATATAAAGTAGGGTTATTTCTTTCATTTTTAATGTATGGAATGATGTGGAATGGTATGAAATTATTGTGTATGTGAGCCTTGGTTCTTGACTATAAGAGCATAGATGAAATATTATCATATGTTTTTGGAAGAGATATGAATGTAATCTTTCATTCTTAGTGAACTTCAAAAGAACTGTAAAGGCAAGTGTGTTTTTGCTCAATCAATTCAAGCATATTAGATTTATTATCCATAAGATGGTTTAATTGCCATCCTTTTGCTAGTGTGCTTGGGTAGTGAACCTTTATTCTCATCAACTCCAAAGAGGGTTGTGAACCTTTTCAAGTCTTCTAACAAGGATCAGTCCTTTAAAAGGGACAATTGTACTAAATATATTGAAATTGACTCCCACTAATCCTTTAATAGGGAATTTATATATTAGTAAAATATATAGTGGGTGTCATCCCCACTAAAACTAGGATGGGTATGAAACCCACAAATCTTTATTGTTGCCACAATAAAGTTCACATGTTAGGGCTACAATTTAATCATATATGATGATCTACCCTGTGAGAGGTCTGCCTTGCTAAGAGAATTTAAGACTGTTAGGTCTTACCCTATTAAATGATTTTGTGCTTACACTAAGTTAAGGACTCTTTTAGGTGATTAAATAAGGTTTTTATAACTACTATGTTAAGATATTTTTCTTAACTCAATCTATTAAAAACAATTTAGTACCTAATCCTTCAATTTTCTCTGAAATCTTATCGCAAATTGTTGAAATTCTTTAGAATAACTATGAGGGTGGGTGAATCAATTATCCAAGGTCTAGATGTATAAATAAAAATTTGCATAGCTTAGTAAACCCATAAAACATTTATTATCATGCATGCATCCATAAGATTCTGCAATCACTTAAAACTTGTAGGTTACTATCAAATCAATTTGCATAAATGTAAACATGAAACATTATAGATTTAGCAACACACTTGACACAATGATTTACGTGGAAACCCAATTGGGAAAAATCACCAGTAACATGCTACTCTTTTTCACTCTTCTGAAGTGATGCCTAGTGAAAGGCCAACCTTGTTAAAGGTTACAATACACACTGTTAAATGTGAGCCTGTTAAAAGATTTCAATCACCCTGTTAGGAGTGAGCCTTGTTAGAAGACTTTAGACCATTCACTTGGAATGTCACCTGAATAAAGGATTTACAAATGACTGTTAGGTCAACCTCAATCCAAAGGATTTACCCTAGACTAATGTAATTGTTAAAGAGTAACAATAAGGATTGATCTGATAACAACTTACAACTCCATTTGCAAATTATAGATCTTTGTTTTAGTCCTCTATTATGCTTGGCTTTCACACATTTCAACTTTAATAGCTTGTTCACCTTTCAAGCATCCATACCCTTAAGCCTTCTTGCTTAACATGCCAATCCAGCCTCTCAATTAGGTCAATGAATGATGCAATATCCTTGACTCCTTGTCTTCCTTAGGTTTTCACACATGACAACACTTGCTTTTGACCAACCATTCCTATAAATAGAGAATTAAGATCTTTTTCCATTCATTCTCCATCAACCAATTTAGGGTTAGGACAGATTAGGTAGGATTCAATGAATCTACCCCTCATTCCATATCAATTCTAGAAACTTCTCCTTTAATCATCTTTGAATTTACCTCAAAATGATTTACTATGAATTCTGTGCCACTAGCTCATCAATCTTATCCTCCACTTGGTTCACACAATCCAAGAAAACAAACTTGTTGACTCAGATCCATTAAATTCATGATCTTTATAATAATGTTGGGACTCAACATTAACTTGCTTTTGATGCTCAACACATATTGCAGTGCTCGACATCCTTTGTAAAATCACTTGGCATGAACTAAAGTTTACTGGTGCTCAGCATCATCTAAACTTTACTCAGCATCCACTATTTTTCTCGGCTTGCACTAACTTTTCTTGGCACCTACTATCCATTCAGTCAATCTTGGCAAACAAACTTTGTTTAACTTGTTATTCTAAACTTACTTAGTGTAACCAACCTTTGCAACCTTATATAGATTATCAATGCACTATGATATCACTATCTTAGCTAATTCTTGTACTCCTTTTTTATATCATAACTCAACCTTTCCTCTAGGTGCTATTGTTACATCTTTTGATCAAATCCTCTTCATCAATCATATAGGTGATAGTACTTAAATCATATAAGTAATTGTCTTACTAGCAAAAAGTAGTTGTCTTACTAGCAGAAAGCAGGTTTGACATCGGTGACAAAACAATGATTGAAACACATTTATCATACTTGTATCAATTTGTTTTCAACAATCTCCTTCTTAACAATACTTTAGATGCATATGCTTTACATGATATTTGAGCTTACTTATAAATTGAATATGTGAAATGGATGTGTGGTGAATGTTTTATGGGTAAAAATTTAAAGCACTGGTTCACCCCCCCAGAGTTTACACTTACAGTAAATCAAGGACTCCTTTAGGAGATTTAAATAAGGTCTTTTATAACCACTTTGTTAAAAGATTTTCCTTGACTCAATCTATTAAAACTAATTTAGTACCTAATCCTTCAGTTTTCTCTGAAACCTTATTACGGATGTCCTCTCTTCAAAATCTCAATCTAATCTCCTTACTTGATATCTCTATTATGTCCTTCATTGCTCTAGTTTCCCTATTTGACCTCCTTTTAGAATTATCCTTCCTTCGCTTTGTACTTAGCTTGTTCACTCCTTCATGCTCACTTCCACTCTCACACTATTATGATCCTAGGGTAGGAATCCTTCTTAAATAGATAATCATAGAAAGTTCTAGATTAGGATCAATGATCTTTATTTCATCATTTTGTCATTTCCCTTCTAATTTTTTGATTGGTTAATCTATTTTTCTTGGGATTAATGTCATCTAAAATAATGCATAATCTCCTCCTTAAATGTCTCTACAATCTTTAAATATCATGTAGAAACTATTGGCTAAAATGATTTACATAATTTTTTGTGCAATTAAAAACTCATATGTCAAAACTAGTTTACTTGACACTTGAATGTGTTTATGCTTAGTCATAACTAATATTCATGTTGTCACTCAACTTCTATACACTTGGCATATACTGACTTACTGGACATTAACTTTCTTTCAAAATTCTTGGTCTCTTCTGTGTTACTTGGCATGTATGCTGACGCAATCTCTACTAGGGTGCTCAGTAACCTCTTACTTGCTCAACTTATGATGAAATTTAGACAAGTCCTTTGTAGCTTGACCTTCTTTGGATGACTCGATCATAGTGATGACCATCCAATGCTTCATTTGAAATGACTAAGGGTTAGACACTAATAGACAACTTAGGCCTAGAGATCAACAATCTCACCTTTTGAAATTAGTGGCAAAAACACTTTGTGATGACTTAGCGTTCCATGCAAAAATAATGCTCCCCCTGAGATTGTAACATGGTCTTCAAAATTTTATCTTTGCTATATAATATATATATGTCTATAAAATCTAATGTTGTTGACTCATCTGATAATGTTGTTTCTAATATCCATCTCTTCTTTTGTGTCATATTTTCTTTGATTTTATTTTGTTCAAATATTTCCCCCTTGTAATGTATGTCATGAATATATTTCCTCCTTTGTTTTTGTCACTTATGACTTGGGGTTTGTAGGGGTTAACTTGTATTTATCCAAAAATATTTGATGACTAGCCAAATTTTCTTCAAGTCCTTTATTCCATCTGTCTCTTGTTGATTCCATGACTTGATTATGAATCTCTAGCTAAGCAGCTAGATCAATTAAGCTCTCTGTAGCTGAAAGATGTGTATCTTTCTTTGCTAAATTTTGAGCTATGGATAATTCTCTCTGAATTATCTTCAAATGTGGTAGTAGTATAAATTGAATAGAAAATAATTTGGTCCTTATGTCATTGTCTCTAGCCATTAAATTGGCTAATATTTATTGATCAAATGTCAACTTATTATATGAAGGTGAACTTGAACTTGCATTCTTACTCAATGAATGTGTACATGCCTTCATATATACCTAAATCATATCAATAGATTGTTGATTCTCTAATGTGAATAACTCAACATCACAAAGTTTCAAGTACAAAGAATGAATGATCTTCAAAATTTCATCTAGCTGAGTGATAAGGTTAGAAAGCTCAACCTGCCTAATTTCAAGTTATGTTGAAACTTTCTACAAAACTTTGTGCTCAAACTTCTCCTCAAACCATCTCATCAATTTATCATTGGTCTCTATATTCTCAGTCTAAACCTTATCAACTATATACACTAATTGATCCCAAATTGGATGTTGCATATTAACATCAACAATCTTAAATGCATCAATAAGAAGATCTTTTATAATATGCAATACCTATTTCTTTTTGTGTTCTCTTCTCAACTATTCTTGCCACTAGTAAATTTGGACCTATTTTTTGATAAGTGTTGATTGATATTCAAAGCTCAAAGGTCAAAAAATATCGTCGTTATATTTTCATCAAAATTTTGACATAATCTAAATTGTTACTAATATATTGACAGACCACTCCATCAAAAATCATCACAGTCTTTGTCATAGGCTGGCATCAGACCACTAATATGAAATGTCAAAAGTTTGACAATTAAAAAATTGTTATCGACAACTATTCTGGTTGAAAGATTAATGTTTAGGAAATTATTATTGACAAGATTGCCATGTCCTCGATGGTAGGTCTCATCAAAATCAATGACATTGATATTTTTATCGATGATTTTTTCATTCCATAGATGACATGTGTCGTCAATATAGCAACTATTAGGCATCAAAATTTTGATGACAACCATAGTATAAAAAAATAAAAATAAAAAACTCTGTAATTAGAACGATTTGTAGATTCACCAAATATGTTGTGATTTCTTATCATTGTATCGAGGAAGGATGACTATAACATTTCCATTAAATGGGCTCACTATATCAAGCTAATAATAATCATATGAGTGTCAACCCTTGGTTTTTATTGAGTCAGCAATCATATTGATGTTACATATGTTATTGGCATATCATAGTCGTCAATATGACTATTTGGTTAAGGCAATTAACATGTGTATATTGTGCCTTGTTTCACCTAGAATAGTGAAGATGAATAGATAAGACCACAACAATGAAGCTGAAAAATGCCTTTTTGTGCTTCATTTTTTATCACTAACTAATTCCTTTGTTCACTTCATTGTCAATATTCCACAAACCCTTCAATCATGGGGTCTGGTTTCCATCTATCTTTGAGTCCATTTCCACTACTTTAGTTGTTTTGATGTTGTTTGATCACTCTTCTATCAGCCTCAGCACAACCCAATCTCTTTTGTTTAGCCTTTTGGCTTAGTCTCTCTCCTTATCGATCTGCTCTCTTTCATCATTCACATCTAATTCTTTTATCATCAAGCAATGCATAATTCTTTTTTACCACAATGCTACATTTATGAGTTTAATCAATATTTCAATGTAACATCTAGATGAATGAATTATAATTCTCCAAGGATGCCCAAAAGAGGAACCAAAAGGAATTACCTCTACATTATTGCAATATCAAATAGTACAACACATTTTAACTTCTCTTCTTATACCAAAAATGAGCACTCACAAGCATATCCACCTTGTATATTTCTTAAAAGGGTTTAAAAAAGGTTGACCACAAGTAAAAATAAATGAGTGTTTATGATAGTCTATTGTCAAATAAAGTGAAATATTTATGAGTAATTAAATTATGATCTAGCCCAGTGTTCTACTAAAGAATGTCACTTTGAATAAGTAGATATTTCTACCATGATTCAACTGTTCAAATTATAAGTCAAATTCGTTGACCCAAATTTCATAAATAGAAGTTCAAATGAACCACATGAGCTCATCTTTGATAAGAATGAATAGTCCATTATAGTAGTCTTGGTTTGAGTGACATCCTTCACCCTCTGGGCATCAATTAGATACAGTAACTGCTAAATGAAAAATTTTCAAATTAGGACCTTTCCCATTGTCTCTCTTTGATGATATTCTTATCAAAGTCCACCACAACCCTTGATTTCTTGGGCCTTCATGAAAAAGAATGCTCTTGTAGCTTCTTCCAACCTGGCCCTTGTTAAGACTTGTGTGACCATTCCCACAGTTGGCTCCTAATTTAACAGTTTTAAAATGACCAAGAAACTAGATGAATGCATCGAAGGCTAGTAAATTCCTATGACAGATACACCTGCCTACAGTCTTGGGCCAACTATAAGGCATAACTCCTTCTTCACTTCAGGCTCTGCAAGACCTAGGCGGATTAACCTTGAGATTCTGAGATATGGTACCAGTGCATTTAAAACATAAATCTGAACCTAATTATTGCATATGAAAACCCCTTATTTCTCCTAATAACTCATGCAATAGCATAGATATACAGTAGCTAAATGAAAATCTATGAATCCATAAGTTGAGTGAGGGTTAATCCTTTAAGTCCTTCAACATGAAAGGGTAAAACATGTTTGATTAATAATGTTGAATTCAACAAACCATCAGATATGCAGTAGTAAGACCTAATGATCCTATAAGTTGATCAGTGCCTTAACCATTGGGCAAATCTATGAATCAAAAACACACATATGGATATCTGATACCTATTTGTATCTTTAGATATACGATCTATCTATTTACCTTGTAAATAAACATTTGTGCTCAATCCAAACCTCATTCTTACATGATATCCTTCTCAATAAACCTGCAACCCTATTGATTCACTGAAGCATTTACATAACCCCTTGAGTTACAAGCAACAATAAGACAACATATAGCCTTAAGGGACTGCAACTATGATCTAGGCTCTTTGTTCAAAGATTGTGAAACATTGAAGCTCATTGAGACAGGAGACAAGATTCAAGATGAAACTCAACCTGATGTTCTTTGTATTAATTTCTTTGAAACAATATAACCATATGCATGAAATGAAAATATGGAAATACCTAATAGATCTAAACTATCTATATTAACCTTCCTAATGTTGTTCATATAAGAGAGAATATGCTAAAGAAAATGGTTTCACAGTAAAACACTGGAACCCTACTGGTATTACCCAGAGAAAAATTGCCAACCACTTACAATGAAAGAAAGAAAGAAAGATATAGGAGAAGATGAATTCTCAAATCTAATCTATGCCTGACATGTGTCCACTTGAAATTCCATCTCCTGCAATTGAAATCCTCTTTCATCTTTTTACCATTTTGATCTGATTTAGTTTTCATCAATCTTTTGTTACTGATTTGAAAATATCTTTTGTTCAATGATGAGAACCCTTTTGTTTCACCAAAATATCTTATCTGCCTCATGAAATGCTGGTGAAATCTCAGTTTTTACTGAATATGGGTGACCAAATTTGACCTTAACTACATTTCCATAGCCTTTTAACCACATTCAAGTTATTATTATGTCAAAAATCAGTTATGAACTTCCTCACCTAAATATAGTTGCAAAATAGGAATATGGAAGAAATCCTCCTATAACTTGAACAGATGGCTTCTTGTGTGAAAACAAACTCTAGAATCAAAAAGTTCATCTTCTTCTAATTCCGGCGATATATAATACTACTATGTTTGCCTCTAGGCTCTAGGCTCTTTGTTCAAAGATCGTAAAACATTGAAGCTCATTGAGACATGAGACAAGATTCAAGATGAAACTCAACCTGTTGTTCTTTGTATTAATTTCTTTGAAACAATACAACCATATGCATGAAATGAAAACATGGAAATACCTAACAGATCTAAACTATCTGCATTAACCTTCCTAATGTTGTTCATACAAGAGAGAATATGCTAAAGAAAATGGTTTCATAGTAAAACACTGGAACTGTGCTGGTATTACCTAGAGCAAAACTGCCAACCACTTACAATGAAAGAAAGAAAGAAAGATATAGGAGAAGATAAATTCTCAGATCTGATCTAAGTCTGACATGTGTCCACTTGAAATTCCATCTCCTGCAACTGAAATCCTCTTTCATCTTTTTACCATTTTGATCTGATTTAGTTTTCATCAATCTTTTGTTACTGATTTGAAAATATCTTCTATTCAATGATGAGAACCCTTTTGTTTCACCAAAATATCTTATCTGCCTCATGAAATGCTAGTGAAATCTCATTTTTTACTTAATATGGGTGACCAAATTTGACCTTAATTGCATTTCCACTGCCTTTTAACCACATTTAGGTTATTACTATGTCAAAAATCAGTTATGAACTTCCTCACCTAAATACAATTGCAAAATATGAATTTGGAAAAAACCCTCCTATAACTCAAATAGATGGCTTCCTGTGTGAAAAAAAACTCTGGAATAAAAAAGTTTGTCTTCTCTCGATTTCAATGATACATAATACTGCTATGTTTGCCTCTTAGAAACCCCCAAAATATTAGTTTGAAAAATACTCCACTTGTAGGGCTCTATGACTTGCAACTAAATTTTAAATTCTCAAAACATTTTAAAATGTTCTAAAATTCATAGTTTAGATTTAATCTCCCTTTGAATTTAAAAAACAATCTGAATGCATATTCATTTGAAAAAATAATAAAATATTATTTTTTATGATTTCCAAAATTTCCCCTATCCTTTGAATATGGGGTCAAACCTCTATTGACCAACTGCTACATGGTAGTGTTTGATTGGTCAAGCCTTCCATCAAGCACCACATCACCATCTGCATCACTTGCTATCCCACATTATTTAATCAGTGAGCATCTTTGTAATGCAGGGATCTGCTCATTGTTGAACCGTGACACATGTCATGATCTGAGCACTTCTCGTTGTTCAATCTTCTATCTGGTGCCACATCATCTCTGAGCAGTGCTTACCCACATTACCTATCTAGTGCACATCACCATCTTGAGGGTGTGCGCCAGCCCTCTGATGCGGACACTTGGCATGATCTCGACGTATCTTGCCACATCATCATCGCTCCATGATTGGTCAAAATTATGCTTGAGTCCTGACACCAGCTATTCTCATCATGCACATTGAGTGCACTCCCCACTTGCTTGCCTTTTAAAAGGCCTTTCCTTTAATACATGCTATCTACTATGTAGAAAGATATTTAAAGACTTAAAATGTTCAAACACAACAAATGTGGGACATTTGTTTTATAATGTTCTTTGCTTTATTCTCACGAGTTTCTCCTCTGAATGCGCTAGGTTTCCCTTTACATTGTATGGGCCCTCTTCCTTTTATTTCTTGTGGATAAAAGAATTCCTTCTCTCTTTGAAATCATGGGAGGCCTCTTTGACTGGCTAAATTTTTTTTTTTTACTACCCACGTGGAGCTCTTTATGCTTAGACGACTTTATTCTTGCCTAACGTCTCTAGCTCCTGCCTTTTCTTAGCTGCTAGGTGCTGTTTTAGCATGAGCGTCTTCTTGTGCTAGCCTGCATGGGGTGTTTGCCCAAAACATGGACCTATCTTCAATAGCCTCCATGTATCTTTTATCACAAAGCATCTTCTTAATCAAGCTCTCATATGCAATGCTTCTCCTCCTTTAGGCTATGTGAGTTGTTAAGATGGGATGACTGTTGGAAAATGAAGATGGGGTAACTGAGAGGGGAGGGGTGAATCAGTTACCACAAAAACATTTTCAAAAGTCCCAAAGATGCCTTAAACTTAGTTGTTGCTGCTACTCAATAAACACAAAAATTACTGCTTAAAACTTGATAGATGTTTAGTTAATTTATGAAGCATTTACTGAAATAAGCAACTATGCAAAAGAAAGTAATCATTAACACAGTAGACACCAGATTTACATGGAAACCCAATATGGGAAAAACCACCAGCAACTAGTCACCAATTTTCACTCTTCTGAAGTGAGCCCTGTTAGGAGCCAACCCTGTTAAAGGTTACAAAACACACTGTTAGGTGTGACCCTGTTAGAGGATTTAATCACCCTGTTAGGAGTGGCCTTGTAAGAGGTCTTTTGAACAATTCAACTGAATTGCCACCCTGTTAAAGGATTTATGAAATGGCTGTTAAACCAACTCTGTTAGGAGATTTTGGAATCACTGTTACAATGGTTAGAAAGCAACAATGAATGATCTGAAAATACATACAACTTATCTTGCTGAATACAGATCTCAGTTTAGCTCCACAAGATCCTTACTGATCAAATATATCTCTGCAACTCCAAGATTTCCCTCTGCTCAATTCTGCTTAGGCACACGCAAGTCTCTTCCTTGCACTATCCGTACATACTTTTTTTTCCCCCTGATTTTTTTCGCATCTTGAGCACCTCTTTATATATTATTCATAATACCAGGTCAGCCCAACCAACTTGTCAAAACAATTCCAAAGTCGGCTTGCCCAACCAACTTGACGAAACATATTCCAAAGTCGGCTTGAACTAAAAAAACAAAATTCTTCATTGGCCGACGCTGCTCGGTCAATACAGAACAAAAACTTCCTTCCTGTGTTAACCGACAGAACTCGGTAAAAACTACAATTATCGGAGAATTCGGTAAACCTGCCACTTCCTTTGGAAACCGACTGGACTCGGTAAAAGCTGTCTTCGACTACCGAGTGAGCTTGGTGAAAACTCAGCTTTCCTTAGCTTACCGTGCGAACTCGGTTAACACTAACCGTTCGCTACAAAATCCTTTGATACCCGAGTGATCTCGGTAAGAACTAAACTTTCCTTAGCTTACCGAGTGAACTCGGTTAACACTAACCGTTCGCTACAAAATCCTTTGATACCTGAGTGATCTCGGTAAGAACTAAACTTTCCTTAGCTTACCGAGTGAACTCGGTTAACACTAACTCACCGTGTGACATACAGGAACGCTCGGTATACACTGCAAAAGGCTTTTACTGACCGACTGAGCTCGGTAGACTCTGTAAACTGTTTTCCTGGTTGATAGAACTCGGTAGACTCTGTCTGATAACTGATATGACATTTGTGTAACATCAAAGACAATACACAATTATTTAATTGTATCCAACAATCTCCCTCTTTGGCATTGATGGCAACACAACATGTCATAGCAGAAATGAAATTTGATGAAAGCAAGTCTACTGCAACACAACACAATTAACAATTCTCCCTCTAAGATAGAGAACTCTCCCTCTTACATTAATCTCCCTCTGTGAAAAAATTACTTAATCAAATTTCGGATTTCAGAAAAGATATGATAGTAAAACTCTCCCTCTTTGACAACACATGCCAAAGACCATCTAATTTCAAATGAATTTCATTGTACCTTTAGTACTGATTCATATACAATATCTCCTTGATTTGCTGCATCAACTGATGATTGTTCAATTTTGTAAGAGCTGATGCATCACTAAAACTTATTTTAGTGAACTTCAGATAGGGGAATAACCCCTAACTTACCTCTGAGATACAAAAATGCATCCTTAGGTAAAGGCTTTGTGAATATGTCAGCAATCTGTTCCTTTGTATGTACATATTCCAATCTGATTTCCTTGTCCTGCACCAATTCTCTGACAAAGTGATACTTGATTGCAATGTGCTTAGTCTTAGAATGCATTACTGGATTTTTAGATATATTGATTGCACTTGTGTTATCACAAAACATGACGACTGGTTCCTTGATTTCCATCTTCATGCCTTGTAGCAATTGCTTGAACCAAACAATATTAGAACAGTTTACTGCTGCAGCAACATACTCTGCCTTTGCTGTTGATTGAGTTGTACAGTTTTGCTTTTTGCTTATCCAAGAAACCAACCTCTTTCCAAGAAAGAATGCACCTCCACTTGTGCTTTTTCTGTCGTCAAGGTTTCCTGCCCAATCAGCATCAGTAAACACTTTTAAGTCTAGGTTTCCTCCAAGTTTATACCATAATCCATAATCTTCAGTTCCTTTCAGATATCTCATTATTCTCTTGATTGCCATCATGTGATTTTCTCTTGGTTTGGCTGAAAATCTTGCCACAATTCCAACTGCAAGAGCAATATCTGGCCTAGTATGAACTACATATTGCAACTTTCCAATCATAGATCTGTACAATGTCTGATCTATTTCCTTTGAATCATCTTCTTTGGTAAGTTTTAGTCCAGTACACATGGGAGTTCCAACTGGTTTACAGTCTTCCATACCAAACTTTTTCAATATCTCTTTGATATATTTTGCTTGAGTGATGTAGATGCCATTCTTGTTCTGCTGAATTTGAAGTCCCACAAAGAATTTGATTTCACTGAACATTGACATTTCAAATTCCTTGCTCATTTGTTCTGAAAATTCTTTGCAAAGATCATCATTCCCTCTAAAAATAGTATCATCTACAAATATTTCTGCCAGGACAATCTTATTTTCTGGTCCTTCCTTGATATACAAACTACTGTTATCATTATTTCTTTGAAATCCAATCTGAACAAGATAGCTATGCAATCTTTCATACCATGCTCTAGGGGCTTGTTTCAGACCATACAATGCCTTGTGCAATTTGCAAACCATGTTCTTTTTATCTGGATCAATAAAACCTTCAGGTTGTTCAATGTAGACCTCTTCATCCAGTATACCATTTAGAAATGCTGACTTGACATCCATCTGATAAACTTTAAATCCTTTGTAGGCAGCATATGCTAATAAGGTTCTAACACCTTCCAATCTAGCAACGGGAGCAAAAGTTTCTCCATAATCTATGCCTTCTTCTTGAGAATATCCTTTGCACACTAATCTAGATTTGTTTCTTGATACTTTACCATTTTCATCCAACTTATTTCTGAAAACCCACTTTGTACCGATTACATTTTTGTCTTTAGGCCTGGGTATAAGAGTCCATGTTTTGTTTTTCTCTATCTGCTCTATTTCTTCATTCATTGCTTCAATCCAATTATCATTTTCTAATGCATCTTTGACAGTTCTAGGTTCAAAATTAGCAAGTAAAAAAGTACCTTTCAACTTACTTCTTGTGATGGTTCCATCAGATTTATTTCCAATGATCTGATCTGTTGAATGATGTCTCCTGACATATTTGGCTAGAACAGGTTCTTTTTCTTTTGGATGAATTTTGTCGTTATCTTCTTGCATTTCTCCTCCTTGCTCGGTTTGGTTTGGCTCGGTATCAACTGGCATGGTATGTACCTGCTCGGTTACCTCAGGCTCGGTAATCTCTAACTCGGTATTTTTTGACTCGGTAGACGTTGGCTCGGTAGATGTTTCCTGCAACTCGGTTAGTGATGACTCGATAGAAGAAGATTTCTAATTCTCAGATGCAGTTGATATTATATCCGAATCACTGAAGACAAATCTTTTGTAATCTTCTGGTTCTTTTCTGCTTTCTTCTTCAGTCTTTTCTGCAAATTCATCAACTTTCACATGTATACTTTCTATGACTTTGTGAGTAGATAAGTTCAAGCATCTATATGCTTTACTCTTGCATGAGTATCCAAGAAATATACCTTCATCACCTTTTACATCAAATTTACCTTTTCTAGATTCTTTCAAGATATAACATTTGCTTCCAAATACTTTCAGATAACTTACATTGGGTTTATAGCCATACCATATTTCGTAGGGAGTTTTGAATGAGTCCTTTTTTAACTGTACTCGGTTTAAGGTATGAACTGCTGTACTGATAGCCTCCTTCCAGTATTTGATAGCAACATTCTTTTCTATCATCAAGGTTCTTGCACAA
Organism: Cupressus sempervirens; assembly: GCA_028749045.1. Classification (NCBI taxonomy): domain Eukaryota; kingdom Viridiplantae; phylum Streptophyta; class Pinopsida; order Cupressales; family Cupressaceae; genus Cupressus; species Cupressus sempervirens. Next base: position 67,185,425 of record CM053788.1, read on the forward strand.
TTCATGATGGATCTGTTCCTTCTTTCAGCTATGCCATTTTGTTCAGGTGTACCTGGTGCTGAAACCTGTCTTTTGATTTCTTTTTCAATACAAAAGTTATTAAATTCATGTGAAATAAATTCACCACCTCTGTCTGACCTTAGGCATTTCAATCTTTTCCCTGTTTCTTTTTCTACTCTTGCCAAATACCATTTGAACTTTTCAAATGCTTCTGATTTGTTCCTTAGGTACATGATGGTCATCATTCTTGAATAATCATCAACAAAAAGAATAAAATATTTTTCACCAGTATAGCTTTCAGTTTCAATAGGTCCACATAAGTCAGTATGCACAATTTCTAATAAATCTTTAGACTGATAATTTTTGCTTTTGAAACTAGACTTACCCATCTTTCCAATTTGACAATTCTTGCATAAACTGACCTCTGGTTTCTTTAAATTAGGAATGCCTCTCACTTTCTTGAATTTGCTTATCTTTACCAGATTGTCAAAATTCATATGACATAATCTTTTATGCCATAACCAACTCTCTTCTATTTGAACAATAAAACATGAATGTTCATCAAGTTCAAGATAGAACAAGTTACCTTTAGTTTGAATACCAGATCCAATCAGCTTTCCTTTACCGTTCAGCAGTCTTGCTTTGCCTTGGATGAATTCTACTTTGAGTCCATTGTTGAGTAACTATGCCACACTCAATAAATTGTGCTTTAGTCCTTCTACCCAATAAGCATTATCACATACAAGTTCCTGGGTTAGAGTGATTCTTCCTTTTCCTTTGATGCAACAAGGTTCATTGTTTCCAAATCTTACACTGCCACCATCATACTCTTCAAATTGATCAAACTTTGTTTTATCTCCAGCCATATGATGTGAGCAGCCACTATCAATGATCCATGTATCATTCTTACTTATGTGAGAGATGAGTGCCATTTCTTCATTGTCAGATTCATCTTTTACAGCAATGTAAACAATCTCATCCTCTTCTTCATCATTAGAATCATTAGAATCTTTAGCCATAAAACATGATTTCTTACTTTTATCCTTAAATAATTTGAAATATTTCTTACTGTTCCATTTATTATCTTTCTTTTCATCTTTATCTTTCTTGTTTGGACACCTTGCAGCAATATGACCGACTTCTTCACATGAAAAGAAGATTAGGGGTACTTTACCTCTGTATTTACCTCTTCCTCTTGAATATTTCTTTGTAAGTAGGGCTTCAATTACTTCAAGGTCGCTGTCAGAGCTCTGATCTGATTGATCTTCCCTCTCTGACTGAGATTCCTTCTTCTTTTTGCCTTTGTCCTTGAGTGAAAGCTTGGCTTCAAATGCAGACTCAATGTTCTTTGCAGCTGGAACATAATTATCAAAATTATCTAATTCAAATGCTGTCAATCTTCCAACTATGGCCTCTAGGTTTATCTTGTGATTGGCCTCACACCTTCTTTCTTGAATGGCTGATACCCTGATGGCATAAACTGGAAGTAGAGTTCTAAGAACTTTACTTATGACTGTCTCTTCACTGATACTTCCTACAGAAGCTTTGATAGCACTGACACATGCTTTAATTCTTTCAACATATTTGGCAATATTTTCATCTTCTTTCATTTTCATCTGATCGAACTGTCCTCTCAGACTTTCAGCTTTGGCTCTTCTGACATTGTCATCTCCACCATAGATCTCTTTCAGTCTTTCCCACATTTCATAGGCAGTAGTGCAGTCCTTGACATCATCAAACTCTTCATAACTCAAGGTAGATGCAATATCAATCATCATAATGTTATGAGTCTTCTTTATAGCAATGTCATTGACTGATAATGTACCTGATGGTTCTACATATTTCTCATCAAGATATTTCAGACCAGTGTCACTAATGGAAGCTAGATGAAGTCTCATTAATCCCTGCCATGCTGAGAAGTTGTTTCGGTTAAGCCTTGGGATTTCCCTCTTATAAGACATCTTGATCTTTGGCTTAGATCTTTGAAATCTTCTCCTGCAAGCACCAAAAGCTCTAATACCAATTGTTGGAAAATGAAGATGGGGTAACTGAGAGGGGAGGGGTGAATCAGTTACCACAAAAACATTTTCAAAAGTCCCAAAGATGCCTTAAACTTAGTTGCTGCTGCTACTCAATAAACACAAAAATTACTGCTTAAAACTTGATAGATGTTTAGTTAATTTATGAAGCATTTACTGAAATAAGTGACTATGCAAAAGAAAGTAATCATTAACACAGTAGACACCAGATTTACGTGAAAACCCAATATGGGAAAAACCACCAGCAACTAGTCACCAATTTTCACTCTTCTGAAGTGAGCCCTGTTAGGAGCCAACCCTGTTAAAGGTTACAAAACACACTGTTAGGTGTGACCCTGTTAGAGGATTTAATCACCCTGTTAGGAGTGGCCTTGTAAGAGGTCTTTTGAACAATTTAACTGAATTGCCACCCTGTTAAAGGATTTATGAAATGGCTGTTAAATCAACTCTGTTAGGATATTTTGGAATCACTGTTACAATGGTTAGAAAGCAACAATGAATGATCTGAAAATACATGCAACTTATCTTGCTGAATACAGATCTCAGTTTAGCTCCACAAGATCCTTACTGATCAAATATATCTCTGCAGCTCCAAGATTTTCCTCTGCTCAATTCTGCTTAGGCACACGCAAGTCTCTTCCTTGCACTTCCTTGCACTGTCCGTACATACTTTTTTTTTCCCCTGATTTTTTTCACATCTTGAGCACCTCTTTATATATTATTCATAATACCAGGTCGGCCCAACCAACTTGTCAAAACAATTCCAAAGTCGGCTTGCCCAACCAACTTGAAGAAACATATTCCAAAGTCGGCTTGAACTAAAAAAACAAAATTCTTCACTGGCCGACGCTGCTGGGTCAATACAGAACAAAAACTTCCTTCCTGTGTTAACCGACAGAACTCGGTAAAAACTACAATTACCAAGGAATTCGGTAAACCTGCCACTTCCTTTGAAAACCGACTGGACTCGGTAAAAGCTGTCTTCGACTACCGAGTGAGCTCGGTGAAAACTCAGCTTTCCTTAGCTTACCGTGCGAACTCGGTTAACACTAACCGTTCGCTACAAAATCCTTTGATACCCGAGTGATCTCGGTAAGAACTAAACTTTCCTTAGCTTACCGAGTGAACTCGGTTAACACTAACCGTTCGCTACAAAATCCTTTGATACCCGAGTGATCTCGGTAAGAACTAAACTTTCCTTAGCTTACCGAGTGAACTCAATTAACACTAACTCACCATGTGACATATAGGAATGCTCGGTATACACTGCAAAAGGCTTTTACTGATCGACTGAGCTCGGTAGACTCTGTAAACTGTTTTCCTGGTTGATAGAACTTGGTAGACTCTGTCTAATAACTGATATGACATTTGTGTAACATCAAAGACAATACAAAATTATTTAATTGTATCCAACAATGACTTCTTTTGTCTTAATGCATTGAGTCTGCTACTCCTTTCCATGTGGGAGCTACTCTTTAGACTTCGTCTACTTTAACATGGAAGTTTCTTATTTATTTTGTTGTGCTCCCCTCATTTCGTGGGCATTTTGACATTATGCGTGGACTTCCTTTGGTTTGACTGTGGCTTCATGCATATTTTGCCTTTGATTGGCATTTTCTCTGGTTCACAAGGCAAATTATCTTGTTTGGCATGAGCTTTTATGGCTTTCCCTATTAGGTTGTGGCTCCAAACTTGTGATCCTAATCTATTTAATGTTGAGGCCTCACTTTATGGTGTAGATTTTTGTCTTCCCTGGCTTCAAACACTGTAGTCTCTTCTTTGTTTGTGTCTCTTCCATGTGTGGATGTCTTCCCACTCAACCAATGACTCTAACTATCTTCTAGATGACCTCATTCTACTATATATGTGGGCTTTTATCCCTTTGGGCAGTAGCTTTCACATTGAAATGGATGCTCATTTAACTGTCCATCAAGCCATTACACATAGAGTGGACAGTGAAATTTAAAAACTCTTTTGATGTCTCTCAGGGCTATACCATTTTATTGCTCTCCATTCACATACATTAGCCATCTATTTTCATTTATTTTACCTTTGTTCCAATGGTGCCTTGTGTTCAGAACCACGACATCAAACCTATGAAGGTTATGACTTAAAAACCATGGAGGTTGATCAAGATGTATTGCCCAGTTGATGAATGGATCACTCACATTCAATGGTTCAATAGTGCAGAGGCTTGCTAACCAATAAAATAAAATAGTTGTGTTTATCTCACCAAACTTAAATGCCCAGTCATCTGACCTTATAGCATACAGAGCAATGACCAAACCATATGCTCTACCTACATCTTCAATGTATGGGCTATCTTTTCCACTAGTAAGCATGGCATGAAACCTCATGCAAGCATGGGTATCCCCCTTTTTATTTACATGAATGATTTCTTCCTCAATATGGTCATAAATCTAATGAATTTAGCCGAGCCCCAAAGTGGGTCCGGCTAAAAAAAATTTCATTTTCAAACAACTGAACTGTCAAACTGACTTATTCATCCTCCAACACTGATTTGAAACAAATTCGACCAATGATCTGCCATTAAAGACTCATTTTATCACTTTATTTCAACTTGTCAATTTCATGCTAGGAGGTCCATTGATTAGCCTTAAAAACTGACCAGAACACCTGATCAAGCTCTAAAAACTAACTGACAGATTCTCTGTTCTACACTGTTGCACCTTGTCCAATCTTGTCTCATGATGAATTTGGGGTCAAAAGATATTGATCGTCAAAGTTGACCTCATAGAATTACCTGCAAGAAAACATGTCAAAAAACAACAAACTGGGTTCAGATTTGGCTTTGAAAATTGGGTAGACGGACACTTGGGAGGACAAAAACTGGGATGTTGGTTCACTGTCATGAGGAGAGTATAAATCTAAAATTTAGGCTCATGAAAAATAATAGGACGCAAATGGCGAGCGGTCAAAGTAGGCTACTTGGAATTTTGCAGATTGGAAACACTGACAGAAAAGCAATTTTTGCAAATGGAAATGACCTAGAAAAGTGTGCAAATCGATTCATCAAGACTTAAAAATTGGCACACTTAAAGTATTTTCAGAGGATGACACAATTCTACAATCCATTTAGTCTCACCAATCATGGATCTCAAGTTATAATGTCCCGAATAGGGGTCTTGAGAAATCTGCAAATGCTGACACCAGTAAAAAGATAAAAATTGCATTTGGAATTACATTTGAAAACTGATCAAACGGATTCGTCATAAGCTAAAACTTGAAACATAACAAGTCTCTAACATCTATAAAGCAACACAAAAGGAATTCCAACATTTTGGTCAATTGGTCAAAGTTATAACTCGTCAAACAGGGCCTCCCAGAATTATGTGCAATATGCATCAGTATTACAAATTTAAATGATGAACTTTGAGGGATTCAAAACCTAGTCAAACAGACTTAAAATGACTCAAAATCTGGAACATAGGTTCTTGGATATGGACATTAGCTACTCTCAAAGTGTCATTTCATGAAACATTTCTGGGTGCGAGATATTCAATGACAAACATAGCCTCTTATCGCTATTTGACACTTAGGTGAAAATGCAGATTTGACAAATGCTCTAAATGGGACTTTATGAAAAGGCTTAGAATGTCGATTTAGCTTCATTAAAAACTTAGACACACTGAATGGAGGGTGTTAGCAACATTAAACACCTCATGGGGCTCAAAGGTACAGTCAGGTTCAATCTCACCAAAAAGCATTTATAGGGCTCAATTTTCTCAACATTGCTCAAAATTCGGGCTACAATTTTGAGTGCCAACACCCACAAGGAAAAGACCTTGGAAGTTGTTGGAGCTGCCAACACATCTCCAATACCTTGAAGGCTTCATTCCATGAAGAGAGAGAGAGAGATCTAATGGAATTGATGAAGTTGGATACTGATCTAGAAGTTAAGGCACTGAATCAAGATACAACACATTTACCAAATAAGCCAGCCTTTGTTGATTTTCATGGTTCGTGTTAGTGTGTTATTTTATTTCTTGAATGCAACTAGATACTTAGTAGTTGATAACTTAACAATTTGATATGTTATTTCTAATTACACTTGATATTTAAGATGTATTAGGTCAAATTAAGTGTGTAAAAGATCACAAGCCACTGGATTGATTTCATGCATCCAATTGGAAATATTTCTATCAAGCCCTAGCTTAACTTGATCAATTAGGCTAAAGTGTTGTTTGTAAGTTTTTGTGTTGTAGGATTGAGATTGATTCTTGGTATTTAGTGAAGTGAAATTGTTTCACTTGAGTAGGTTGAATCCACCATAAAAGTTTCTAAGTCCATAACCTTACCCTTGTTTTAGAGGAAAAGTTGCTAGGAAAGACCTAGTTGGAAAGACGGCTAAAAGCCACAAAATTATAGTTTGTGTCCAAACTTTGCAAGGAGTTTTAAATGTTGGTATTTGTGACAAATCCATCATTTGAACAAGTCTAGAGTGCTCTAGGACTTGAGCCATCACTTTGAGTGTTGTTGTGACTATCATGGAAGGCAAACCCTAGGAGTAAAAGGAAACCTAGGAAAGGAAAAGTGAAAGTTCAAATTAATATTCGAGTTGCATATTTAGTGATCATTGTTCCACTCAATGGAACATTTATGCATGTTGGAGTATTGACCAAGGTCATAGAAGTTTATGTTGTGTGCACTCTACATCAATCTGCCTAACCAATACATAGCATTGAATAATTGTGATGTCTCAATCATAATTGTTGGTCAAGATCTGGGTTAGTCAACATTGGTCTAAGGTTTGACCCAAAGAATGAATTTTTATCTTTATTAGGATTCTTGTATTTTTTGACATACATTTGTAGGAATTTAGAGTGAGATTCAATAAAAGTTGCAAAATTGACAAAAAAAGCTATCATGCAACAAATTCTGTTGCTGAGAAACTTTTGCAATTTTTTGGGAAGGCAAAAGTTGCTCAGTAACAAAAATTGTTGCATGACAACTTTTTTTGTCAATTTTGCAAATTTTATTGATTCTCACTCTAAATGCCTTCAAATTGAAATATTGACCAACGCTCGTCAAAAAATAAAAGTTGCAAAATTGACAAAAAAAAGTTGTCATGCAACAATTTTTGTTGCTAACCAACTTTTGTGATTTTTTGGGAAGGCAAAAGTTGCTCAGCAATTTTTTTTTTTGCATGACAACTTTTTTTGTCAATTTTGCAACTTTTATTGATTCTCACTCTAAATGCCTTCAAATTAAAATTTCAACCAACACTTATCGAAAAATTAAAGTTGAAAAATTGACAAAAAAAAGTTGTCATGCAACAATTTTTATTGTTGAGCAACTTTTGCAATTTTTTGGGAAGACAAAAGTTGCTCAGGAACAAAAATTATTGCATGACAATTTTTTTTTGTCAATTTTGCAACTTTTATTGATTCTCACTCTAAATGCCTTCAAATGCTTTCACATGCCTACAAATGCATGCCAACACATAGAAGACACCTAATAAACATAACAATGTATGAATTTGGTCAAAAACCACCTTTTTGTTTACTTTTTCAAAAAGTTTTCAATAGCAAAGTAAACTCAGAATTAGACTCAAGTGCTTGATTACACTCAATTACTAATCATATTTAATTTGAATTAAATGCTACTTGAGAAGAATCAAGAAGAATAAACATCTTCTTGAAATAACATCTTTTGGCAGCTTCTTCCAACTTGGCCCTTGTTAGTAAGCAAGTATTTGTTCACCCTGTGATTTTTAAAAAAATGATGCACATATTGCAAGCTAATTTCTTTTTACCGAAGAAAACTAAGATTGCTATGAAAGAGTAAGTTAAAAAAAAATTATGAGAAACAACACATGACTCACCACACATTCTTCAATATATCGATTAAAGATAGGATTACATGCAATGATGGTGCTTTCAACATTTTTATGGGGAGAGTGATCAACCCCTATCATTTTACAAAAGTGATCTAGCCATTTTGGAGACTTCAAAGCTCGAGCATCCTCATCTACAATAATGACAATAATGCCTATGAGAGACAATAATGACATGATACAAAAATAAGTTATAACTAAAATAATTTTAATAGGGAAATTAAAACCACTAATATTTTAACCAATCATAAATTAATAAAAGGGATTGTTAGTGTAGTAACAAACCTCAAGTATCAATATTGTCAAAATCGGGCACTCCAGCTTAAGTTTATCAATTCTATTGCTCTGTACCCTACAACCAAATATAATGAAATCATGATTAATTAGCGTTATAATAAAAAATTTAAGAAGACTAAGATCAACATGTTACCAATATGGTTGCAATCAGCAGAGATCAATTTTAGTGAATCAAGGCATGGCACATTTCAACAAAGGAAATGAAACATTACTTTTAATAACATCAAAATGTAGAATGTAGCAATAGTCAAAAAAAGGAACTCAGTGATAAAATATAAATAATGAAAAATCATTATCTGTAGCCACTTAATAATCTTTGGTTTCTCTTCCTCCTAGCCAAAATAAGATTCAACCAATCTGAATCGAGAATGTGCATGCAACAACATTCCATATGCATGGACAATAGGTGGAGCTGAAAAAATGCAACACATTTACATTAATGACCTCTATAAAAATGCAAACATGTTGCATTTTTTAGCTCCACTTGATGTCTTATGTATATCAATTGATATTGTATATAAGTATAATTTTAAATCATAAAATTACAGTTCTATCTCTATTTGTAAAATTAAAATATGATTCCATAGCATATTTAGTGGACTTCATAAGGAAGTGACGTAGGCAAAGGATGAATAACTAGGGCCAAAGGCTCACCTAGCTATCCAAACCACCTTGCAAGAGTTAACACAATGAAAGCAAACACAAGGAACAACAACCAAAGGAGGAAGAAGAGTGAAATACTTTTATTGATTCATCAAAACATCTTCATACATGCCTAGCTATAAGGCCTTTTGGGTTATGACCAATTACAAATACATTCAGATTCAAAGATCTAACTGCAAATTTGCATTTTCAGTTCTACTCTCCAGTCCTCTTCCAAAAACTTACCTAACTCTAAGCCTAAACACTCTATATATACTTGCCAAAATGGCTTACAAATCATTCTTGAACATTATGTAAGAGGAAGGCCGACCCAACAATGGTCTGGACACATCCTAAGAAAAGATCTTAACATAAATGTCACGATCAAAATAAATCTTGCAAGGTGACTTGCAGAAATCATGTTCGCATGATGTTGACACTCGACATACACTAGGTAACTCGGCACATGAAGGAATTGCTAAGAACATGAAGGAATTGCTAGGCACATGAAGGAATTTCTAGGCACATGAAGGGATTGCTAGGCACATGAAGGAATTGCTAGGCACCAACTTGCAGAATGAACAAAAATGAGCAAGATAACAAGGCAACCCTAGATGCTCCATTAGGAAGCACAATCCAAATGATTTATCTTATAAAAATCATTTCCAAATCTTAGAAGAATACTTTCATTATTGTAAGCTGAAATATATGAATGGAAGCATCCTTGGGAAAAGCCTACAAATAAAAAATGCCTCACGCAAGAGGACCCTTCATAAATCATATATTTCATTCCTAAATTTTTGCATTTAAGTCATTAAGAAATTCCATTCTAGAGGAAATTACACTTATCATCAATATTTAAAGCATATTTATATGTTTTGATTGATATAAAAATGCTTTTAAGGGATCATTGAGCAATGAAAAGAAGAAAAGAGTGCAAGACAAGAAGAGGAAAAAATTGTGTGAGGAAAGGAGGTAGAGCTATATTATCAAGAAAGAGATAGATAATGAGGCTTGATGTTATGGAGAGGAAGATGGGGTTGAAGTAGCAAAAGGATGAACAACTTGAAAATGAGTTGATTCAAGATGTTTAAGTAGTGATAGATGGTGAAGAAGATGAAGAATCTAGTGCTGAAGTAGATGTGGAAGAAGAAGGTTCTAGTGAGGACATCAAGGAAGCAAGTCATATGGGGCTTGAGTATGATGAGTTAGTGGTGTTTGGGATAACGAAAAGTCCTTTGAGTGAGGAGAAGGGTATGGATGCTAATGATGTAACCTTGATGGTGAATGAAGACTTACAATGCCAAAAGGAATGGCATAAGGTAAATGATAATTTGGTAGAAGAAATGATCTCAATGAAAATTATGCATTAATGGCATTGGTGATGGGTCATGAGAAGATCATGGAGGTTATTTATGTTGCAAGAATGAAGATTGGATATGTTGTTGTTACCAAGACAAAAGAGTGTCTTTGGGTGGCATACTTGGTGAGTTTACAAATGTATGTAGCTGGGGTAATGAAAATGAAGATATTTGACCAGATGAAGAGCAGTGAGTAGGATGGAGTATTCACAATGCCAAGGAAGAATCTTAGATATGTCTACATCAGCATGGAAGAAATGACAATCAATTAGACATGTCTACATGAACATGGAAGAAATGGCAGTCAATTAGACATGTCTACATTAGTATGAAAGAAATGACAATCAATTAGACATGTCTACACCAACATGGAAGAAATGATAATCTCCTATTATTCCATGAAGTTCAATGAGATGAACCCTCACATTGGATGGAAATGGATTTTAAGTTGTTTTTAGTCCTTGTGTAGATAAGACATTATCATACTGTCTTGACCATGAAAGTCATAGTCATAGTAATATATTAATTCATTAAAGATTAGATCTGTATGGTTGGGAACAAACCATTGTGATTGACCTTCAAGTGCATTGAGGTTATTTATTTGGTTTGTAGTGTGTGTTGGGAAGGTTTGGATCCTTTCATGTGTCATTTTCATGCCACAGTCACAGTATGACATTCAAATTAGCTTTTGATGAAAATAGTGAAGCTTCCATTGGGAGTTTTTTCATAAAGCCTTGTAATCAACAAATGAGTTTGATCCATCTCATCTTATTTAGAAGGTGTTATAATGATTTAGTGAAGGTTTAGTCAAGTGTCAAGTTGGTAAGGCATTTGGGAAGAATTGATGGGAAAATATATTGTTGTTTAGTTTTGATAGGTATAGTTTGAGCTTCACTTGGTTTTGAGAATCCTTTCATGTTCTCTACTTAACAAGGCCAACCACATGAAGGTGGAAGCTCATTTGGCCTCCCCCCCCATAATCACTCTAAATTCTCCATTAATAACTATGTAAATATTTTGACCAAATGATGGTGAGTGTGAGCGGAGCTAGGGGAGGTTTTCAAAATTTTAATTTAGAAAAGGGTAGAATTCCTCTGGACTATCACAATCAGATCTCTGGTCTGGAGCATGGTTTGTAGAAGGGGGATGGTCAGGGGTCATGTATAGGGGATCAGTCAAAGAATTCTGATGGGGACCCAGATGCTCCCCCCAAGGAAGTGGTCAAGATTCCTTTGGTTCCCAATGGAGGTCAGTCAACCAAATGGTCTTCCCTTTTCGAGATCAAGCCCTTAGGTAAGTCATCTTTCCTGCCTATTAAGATTCTTCTCGAAATGGAGAAAGTTTCTTGTGCCATTGCCATCCTAGAAAAAATTGTGGATCATAGCATTTGATCCATGGCTTCTTCCTTGATTGGCAAATTTTTGGGGCCTAGACCAAATATAGATGTTGTGAGGTCTTTTATTAAGAAGAAATGGGCTCTTAAAGGTCAACTGTCGATCGTGGCCATGGCAAAGGGTTTTCTATCTTTTGAATTCACTTGCATGGAAGACCTCTCGTCCAGTCTTAGTGAAGGTCAATGAGCTATTGGTCATTCCACTTTGGTCCTCTAGAAGTGGTCTTCCAAGCTAAATCTGAATGACTCATTTTTTGTTCAAGCCCTTGTGTGGGTTACACTACCCGAATTACCATTAGAATTATGGAATGAAGATGTTTTTGTGAGGCTAGCTAGGTCTTTTTTAGAAATTTTAACTATTGATCAGATCACTACCTCTAAAAGATGACTCAATTATGATTGCATTTGAATAGGGGTTAGAGAAGGCACAAACAGGCCAGAAACTGTGGCTTTTCACTCCAAACTTGGAGTGCATTTTAAAAAACTAATCTATGAAATAATGCCTTTTGCCTATTTCCTTTATTTGAAGGCTAGTCATAAGGAAAATCAGTGCCCAAGGGCCATGAAGTAGAAAAGTTAGAAATGTTAGGCTCTTGTTAACCCAACCAAAGAAAAGAAGAAATCCAAGCCCACTGGAACCTTTATCAAGGGCAAGAAGAAATCGATTTGGAGATGCAAACTTGCTAAGTAGCTTGAGAACTAGGATGGCAAGGAGGTTAGGAGTAATGCCACTAGGTAGGATGGAGTCTAAGGTGATAAAAATGGTAATGGTCCACCCCACTTTAAATCCAATATATAGGACAGAGTTCACAGTAGTGATTCACCAAAGGAGTCAATTGAGGACAACCCAACTATTGTGGCCATAGCTATGGCAAAAGACAATGTGTTGTTTGAGAAAGAGTAGAATGTTGGAAGATAGGAGAACCCCCAGGTGGAGATTTGAAGGGTCTCTGACTCAGACCCCTCAAATAATGGTGTTGTTGATTCCTCAAGGGTGGTGGATCACATTCAAAGTGACAAAGTTGTCGGTGATGGGTCTGGTCAGGTGGGAAGTCTTGTTGCTCCTTTGACGAACTTGTGAGCACCCAAAGCTCTAGGGACTAAGATCATAGAGCTTATTAACAACTCTTCTCTAGATTAGATCTCACAATGGGAAGATTGGATTGACAGCTACTCTAAAGATAGTATTAATTGTTGGAGTTTGGTTTAAAAAAAAGAAGAAGAATCATGACCACCCTCCTTTGTCACCAGCAACAAGCAAAAGTAGGGTTAAGGCTGATGTCAAGGGTAAACCCAAGACTTCAAGAAGGAAAAATATGAATTATTTATTGCAAGAAGAAACCAAAAAGAGCTTGGTAGATGGGAGCTAGAGAACCATCAAGGAATACTCTGGAAGTAAGAAATGAAGATCATATCTTGGAATATAAGGGGCCTAAATGAGGCTCACAAACAAGAGATAGTTAGGAATATGATCAAAGATCAAAGACCAGATTTTTTATTGATTCAAGAAACCAAAATGAGAAAAGATGTGGTAGGCAAGCTCTCTTTCAACAAAAACATGAGTAGTGAGGCCACAGACTCAGAGGGAGCTGCAAGAGGGGTGTTGATTCTCTATAATAACAAGGCTTATCCGATATCTACTATCTATAATGTAAGTAATGCCCTCCTATGCAAGGTGTCCCATATTTATAGTGACGACTCTTGGTTTATCTTAAATATTTATGCTCCCAATTCCAAAAGGGAGAGAAAGGTCTTTTGGGCTAAGTTGCTAGAGATAATTAACATCAACAACATAAACAAAAGGGATTATAATGGGGGATTTCAACTCCCCCCTCTCTAATGATGAAAAAAGTGGAGGGCTTTCCCCGAATTAGGAGAGCAAGTTAGACCTTTTGAACTTCATTAACAACTTGGCTTTTATGGATGTTGATCTCCTGGGGGGCAGATTCACTTGGTCTAATAGAAGAGTTGGGGGGATTATATCCAAGTCCATCTTAATAGAGCCCTTATTTCCCCTATTTGGTTGCAAACCCACTCCTGTAGGCTCTCCCTTCTCCCTAGAATGGGATTGGACCACTCCCCCACATCTCTCTCTATTTGTTCTCTTGCGATGAAAAGGTTTTTCCCTTTTCAGTTTGAGAAAATGTGGATTTCCCACCTGGCTTTAGAAACCAAGATTTCTTCATGGTGGAACATTAAGGTGGAAGGTACTACAATGTTTAGGGTGGCCCAAAAATTGAAGAATGTGAAAAGAAATATTAAAATCTAGAACAAATAAGACTTTGACAACATTTTTCAGGGTAAGGATGAGAAGACTGATCAACTCTATATAATCCAAGAAGAGATCTAGCAAAATGGTTATAATGATCAGAATTGGCTGGAGGAGAGGTCTATTCTCTCTAACCTCCATAACATCATCTCCAGGGAAGAACACATTTGGAAATAGAGATCAAGGGTTAATTGGCTTAAAGAAGGGGACCAGAACACCAGGTTCTTCCACTTATCCACTTTAAAACATCGGGCCAATAACATGATTTCCAGTATCAAGAAAGGACATACTTTGTTATCTAAAGATAATGAGATAGTGAATGAAGCAGTGTAGTTTTTCTCTTCTCTTCTCACTAAGGATCATACTCTCTCAGTGTCTGATGAAGAGGATATTTTGTCTCCTATTCCTTCTTTGCTTCAAGCCCACCACAACTCTATGTTGAAAGCTATCCCAACCCTAGAGGAAATTTTTCAAGCTCTCAATTCCCTTCTGGGTGATAAGGCCCCTGGCCCGGATGATTTCCCAACTTTCTTTTTCTAGGTCTATTGGGAGGTGGTCAAAGGGGACATTGTGAAGGCTATGCAATAATTCTTCTGGGCTAAAAACCTTTTGAAATAACTCAATGCCACTTTTCTGGTTCTCATACTGAAAATCCCAGGGGCAGATTTGATGGATAAGTTTAGGCCCATCAATCTTTGCAACTCTTTCTACAAAATCATATCCAAAGTCCTTACTACTAGGCTCCTCAGAGTTCTTCACTTGATTATCTCCCCACAACAAACTAGCTTTGTCCCAAGGAGATAGATTCTAGACTCTATTATCATGATGGATGAGGTGATTCACTCTCTTGAAGCTAGCAAGAGGGAAGGTTTTCTTCTCAAGATTGATATGTCTAAAGCTTATGACAGGGTGGATTGGAATTTCTTGATGGTAGTCCTCCAAGCTTTTGGCTTTAACTCATAGGTTTGTAAACTCATCTTTCAGCTTTTCTTTTCCCCTTCTTTGTCTATTCTGGTTAATGATTCTCCATCAAATTTCTTTTTCCCTTCCAAAGGGTCGAGACAAGGTGATCCCATATCCCCTATCCTCTTCATCATTTTGGCTGATTGTTTGGGAAGACTAATTATAAGAAAAAGATAGGACCAGAGTCTGCAAGGTCTCAAGCCTTCGTCTGCTTATCTTTCTTTCACCCACCAACAATTTGTGGACGATACTATTCTAGGGGGAGAGGCTATGGTCTAGGAGGTTAGAGTGTTTAAGGGTTTGCTGAATACTTATATTAGGGGTTCTAGCTAGGCTATTAATTAGGATAAGAGTTCGGTCTACTTCATCAATACTCCACTAGAGAGATAGAGGAAAATTGCTAGTATCCTAGGAAGTGGTATTGAGACCCTTCCTACAAGTTATCTTGGTATGCCTTTGGGGTCCAAATCCCCAGAATCTTTTCGGAACAACATCATTGATAGATTCAACAAGAAATTAGTTGGTTGGAAAGGTGCTACCCTCAGCCAGGTAGGCAAATGCACTTTGGTGAAATCAATATTCCAAAATATCCTCACTTATGCCTTAAGCCTCTTTGGGATTTTGACTAAGCAAGCTAACAGAATCGAGAAGATTTAGTTGAACTTTCTCTGGATAGAGGTTGAAGAGCATAAAAGATATCATCTTGTCACTTGGGACCATGTTTTCCTTTCCAAATGTTATGGGGGCCTTGGCATTAGAAAAATTAGACATCTCAATAATGCCCTTTTAGCCAAATAGATCTAGCAAATTTTTTAGAGTGTCAGAGAATGGAGGGAAACTATGATTGAGAAATACCTGAGAAGGAAGTCTCTCAAATTTTTGCTTCATGAGATTGAGATTCCTCAAGGATCTTACATATGGAATGGGATCCTAAAGGTAAAGGTCCTGGCTAAGTCTAAGGCTAAATGGAAAATTGGTAAAGGTGAGAATATCTTATTTTAATAGGATGACTAGATGAGCTAGGGATCTCTTATTGATCACCCTAATTATGGTAGATGGGTAGAGCCATGCATAAGAAGATATGGTTTGAATGTAATGTCCCCATTTTAGCAGTTGACCAAGTGTGTGTGCGTTAGCCTTGTTCTACATGGTCCCGAGGGCTAACGAAGGGTTTAATGGGATCTTGGAGTGTTTTGGCCTAGTCATTTCCAGTTTGGGCCAAAACAAAGTTGATTTACTTAGTTTCAGGCATACTTACTATCTTTAGTAAGTTGGCAGGACATAGTGCAGGTCAATTTTGGTGATTAGATTCGATACTCCTCAGTGAGAGCTTTTCGATGAGCTATCACTCGCATTATTCGGAGTCCGATTGTTAATACATTTTAATGCCTGAAGTTTTATTAAAGTAATGTCTAATTTAATTGTAAAATATTAAAGTGTTACTTTAATATTTATTTTATGGTGACGTGTACCCTGTTGGGACTAAAAATTGCATGGTTAATTTTGAGAACTATTGAAAAAATCAAGCCCTTAAATGCTTTTAAGTGAGATTGTACCTGATTGTTAGTCTGAGGCCTGAGAGGTGTTTATTGTTTCTAACACCTTTCATTTAGTGCATCTATGTGTTCTATGAAGTTAAACTGACATTTCAAACCATTCTGCGAAGTCCCATTTTGAGCTAGTGTCAAAATTTGCAATTCTGCCCGTGTCAAATAGCGATCAGAGGCCCAGTTTGCATCTAAATATCTCTTACCCAAGACTGTGTCATGACTAGTCACTTTGGCGATGATTAGTATGCATATTAGAGAACCTATGTTTCAATTTTCAAGTCTTTTTGAATCCGTTTGACTAGGTTTTGCACCCCCCAAAGTTGGTCATTTACTGTTTTGTGCATTTAACTAGTTGTTCACAATTCTGGGAAGCCCTGTTCGACCAATCATATCTTTGACCCAGTTGACCCAAATGAAAAAATTCTTTTTGCATTGTGTTTTAGGGGTAAGACACTTCATATGTTCCAATTTTGAGATCATGTCGAATCCATTTGATCATTTTGCTAACATGATCAAAAACCCAGTTTGCATTGTTTTGTTACGGCTAAGGTATCCAGATTGATCCGTACCCCTGTTCGGCATGTTATAACTTTGATCTTGTGATTGGCTAGCCTAAATGGATTGTACCATTGTGTTGTGTCCTAGAAATCTTTGAAGTATGCCAGTTCTTAAGTCATGATGAATTCATTTGCATACTTTCTTATGTCCGTACATTTGCCAAAAATCACTTTTTGACACATTTGCCAGTTAAAATTTCCAAGTGCCTGTTTTCGGAAATTCGCCAAATGTGCCCTGTGATTCATCATGAGCCCAAAACATGGAATTATATTCTCTTCATGGCAAAGAACTTATATCCTAGTTTTCAAAACCCCAAGTGATCAATAACCCAGTTTATAATGCCGAACTCGAGCCCAGTTTATGTTTTTTGCCTGCAGGGTAATTTAAGTATGGATGTTCGGCAATTAAAATCTCTTGACTGGGAATCCATCATGGGTTGAAAATTTGCAGTGTAATAGAGTATGCAGGATTGAGCACTCATGCCAGTTTTCGTGGCTTGGTAACTTGATTGGATCAAGCTTTAATTACAACCGGCAGGCCTCCAGACACTAATTCACAATTTGTAGAATTGATTAAAAGTGAGTTTCAAATAATGAATTGATGATCATTATGCATATGATTCAATTTTATGACAAAGTAAATGGTGGAAATGGTTTCTTAAAAGCAAAATACAAGGAGCATGTGAAGATTCAAGAAAGAGAGAATTTGGAAAGTGTTCTATTAAAAAGGTTTAGAGGATCACAATATGATGCTGATTTGCCGGTAGATTCAAAAGATAGTATTAATCAAAAAATTTCCGCATCAATTAAAATCCACAAGCACAATGAAACTTTTTGTTGTGAGTTTGCACATTGAATTAAGGAAAAGATTGCATAAAGGTTGCTCTCTCCCACATTGTAGTCTCAATTTGAAAGTTGCAGTTGAAAGGTAGTTTTCAACATAGAAGATGTGCTCCATGTCTAAAGAAAACAAAGAGGACAGCAACAAACATCCATAGAGGAAGAAACAGTCCACGTTTCTAACAAAATGTATAGATTTGTTGGTGAAACAAAGCTCAAGGTAACATGTGATTCACGTTTTTGCAGCAAGCAATGAATAAAAGACCATATGTGCATAAAAAAGGAAGCAAACAACCCACATTTTTCAAGCCCATGGCTTCTCCGAAGGTGCATCCACGTTTTTGAAGGGGGCAGCAGTATTATAAAAGACCATATGCATAAGAAATGACTATTACCATGAAAAGTTCATAGATTCATAGCAAAAAACGACCAGCAAGATGGAGCTCCACATTTAGAATAAGCAACTCATGCCAAAGGAGCTGGATAGCTCTTCATTGTGTAGAAATCAGCATCTACAGGAGAGTTGAGGAAAATGCAGCAAGTATTATCCCACATTGAGTGGGAAATGATTTTCTTATGTCTTTAAATACAAAGGCTTACACATCTTATAATGTCTAAAAGACAAGAGGCTTTTGTGAAAGCTAGCTCATGTGCATGGGCCTATGGTCGGCCAGCTGGCAGGACGCCTATGTTAAATTTTGAAGCAAAATCCAAAAACGTTGCCGGAAAATTCAAGTTTGCCGAAAAATTCAAATTCGACCGAAAAAGTCCAAAAATCCGGCGGTCGCTACCTCGCTAGCCGGAAAATCTTAAAAAATCCGGCTAGCGACATAGCGAGGTCGCTGGAAAACTCAGGAATCCGGCAAGAGTCAACAGCCAATCAGAAAGTGACACGTGGCATTGGTCAAACCTGGAGTTGACCCGAAATTAAAGAGGCTAGAAAAAATAAAATGATTTTAAAATTTTCATTTTAAAATTATTTTGCCAAGAAACTGACATGGACTTTTGTTTAAAATAAAGTTTGAACTTCTGATATAGTTTTAACTTTTGAAAGTTCATATATTTGTGAAATATTGTCATAGAGACATAAACAGAGGCCTAATTTTCAAATGGCCATATCTGGGGAAATTTTTAACCGAATTAGGCACTCCAATATACCGTTGGAACCGGGAGAACCTGAACTTTCCAAATCTGGAGTTTGTTTTTGCACAGGTGCTTCTTGGTTCAAGTTATAGGACAATTTGTGAAATCAGAGGCATTGGCGACAGAACAGGCTGAGTTCTTCATTGATAATTAAGATTGGTTAGAGGATGGTTTTAGCGGTTAGTTGCAATCTTAAGGTGAAGAAAATCAATTTGAGGTTGTTTCCTTGGCTTCTTGAAATCACATTGTAACTAGTTTTTCACTTCTTACCGTGAATGCATCAAGAATCAGTTGCATCTTTTCATCATTACTTTTTCAGATATTTTGATGCCTTTGAGAGGTATAATGATGAAGATTTGATCTGCCAGTTGATAGAGAGAGGGAAGAAAGAGGTTTTTCAGTTACAGAGGATTGGATTTCAAGTGGACACCTGGCAATTGCATATCAGATCCGGGAATTCATTTCTTGCTATATCTTTCTTTCTTTCTTCACTTTAAGGGGGTTCCAGTTTTTGTCACTGAGAAACCAGTTGGTTCCAGTTTCTGGGAAGAAAAAGTTCAGTGCTGTGATACCATTAGGGATTCCAGTTTTTGCACTGTGAGACCATTGGTTCCAGTATTTTGACATGTTTCCATGACTGTGACACCATTTTTCTTCAGCAATATTCTTCTTGTATGAATAGCAGTAGGAAGATAAATACATATAGTTCAGATCTGTTAGGTTGTTTTCATGTCTTTCATTTCATGCATATGATTGTATATTTTCAAGGAAATAATGCAAAGAGCAGCAGATGATTAAGTTTCAGTTGAATCTTGTCTCCATTCTCATTGAATTTCAATGTTTTACGATCCCTGAACAAAGAGTTTAGGTCGTAGATGCAGTCCCCTAAGACTGTATGTTGTTTCATTGTTGCTGATAGTTCAAAGAATTGTGTAAATGCTTCATAGAAATCAACAGGGTTGCAGATTTATTGAGGAGGATATCAGGTAAGAACGAGATTTTAAACTGAACATAGATGTCTATTTACAAGTTAAATAGATAGATCTATATCTGAAGATACACATATGTCTCAGATATTCGTATGTATGTTTGTGATCCATGAATTTGCCCAATGGACTAGGCACTGATCAGCTACAGGGTCATTACTTTCTCACTGTTGCATATCTGAGGGTTGTTGAAATCAACATAAAAAATTAAACGCTTTTCCCCTTTCATGTTGAAGAGCTATAATAGAATGCCCTAACTTAGTTTATGAGGTTCTTAGATCTGCATTTAGCTAATGTAGATTTATGTTATTTCATGAGTTATTAGGAGATATTAAGGGTTTTATCTGCTTCATAATAGATTCAGTGTATGCTTTAACAACTGGTACCATATAAAGAATCTGTAGGTCCACCCACCTAGGTTTTGCAGAGCCTGAAGAAGAAGAAGGGTCATGCCTTATAGTTGGCCTGGTGTCTGAATGGATGTGTTGATAATGAGAGTTAGCTACCCCTAGATGTGTCATATTCTCATCAGGGTAATTGGAAATGGGTAACATTTTCAAACTCCAACATACCCAAGGGAGACATAAGGGGTATTTTAATATATGTTTTATATTACACATCTTTTATCCCACATTGCCCATATGAGTTGAGCAGACCCGTGGGAATAGAATAAAAAGAAGCATTTGTGGCCTCATTAGACAGGTTGAATATGAGAAGAAATTGGTGTGTGAGTTGCAGCTTTGTTCTTGGCATTTGAGGACGTCTATCCTCTCTTGTAACATTCTAGACGTCATTCCCTTGGGGTTTGGCCTTTGGAATTCTTTCTTATTGGCTTCATTATTAGGCAGTTTAGTTGCATTTCCGGCTACAAGCAAATTTGATATTTTGCTCATATCTTCTTCAGTACTTGTCCGACGCTTATGCCGCTTGGAGGGAATAGTTTTTGGGACATCCAGGGGTGCCCATTACATTGAATGTCAATGATTATAGAATAGGTGATGGATGGCATGACCTGTCTATGATATCCCTAGACTTCAAATCTTTGATGATTAGCCTGAATGCTATTTTCATAAATAACAAGAGGGATGAAGTCATCTAGGGGGATAACTTGAATGGGCAATATTCTGTCACCTCTAGGTATTTTTCATTATGGGATAGAATGCAAAAACTCATCCGGGCTAAGGCATGGACTCCTGGCCTTACCCCAAAAATCAACATCTTCTTTCGACTCTTGCTCCAAGACAAAATCCTTACTTTGGATAATCTAGCTAAGAGGTCAGATTATCCCCAATAGGTGTAGTTTATGCAAGCATGACTTGGAGACAATCAATCACTTATTTATTCATTGCTCCTATTCCTCCAAAGTTTGGAACCTCCTGACCAGGAACTTTGGGGTCAGCTGGTGCCCCCTAGTCAACATTCAAGAATTTTTCAACCAATGGAAGATTTCATACTTACGTTTGATCATCCAATTAATTTTCTCCTGGTCCCGCCCACACTTCTGTTGGAGAATTTGGAAAGAGTGGAATAACCAAATCTTCAAAGACAAGGAATCCCCTAAGTTTTTTATTGCTGAGAAAATTGAAGGATTAATGAAGGAGAACTTTGCCATCATAAAGGAAGGAAATATTGAAGAAGGTGGGAACAACAGAGAGAGGAAAAAGGACAGGGATAGGAAAAGATAGGAGGCCAAGTGGTCTTTTCCCCTTGAAAATTGGTACAAAGCCAATTTTGATGGGGCTGCCAAAGGGAACCTCAACCCTACTAGAAATGGAGGCATCATCAGAAATATCTATGGTGGTGGAGTTGGGGCTTTTTCCTTCCCTCTTGGACATTAGACAAACCATTTCGCAAAAGCTAGTGTTGCTAGTCACATTGTTAAACTAGCCCTAACTTCTGGGATTGAGAACCTTTGGCTGGAGAGGGATCCTTCAAATATCATAAATTATCTAAACTTTATGCCTTCTTGGACCATTACTAATGTGATTGTTGAGTTAAAGTCTCACTTGGGTAAGTTCAACAAGACCTACATCAGCCACATGTACAAGAGGCCAATTCAGCTGTCGACTGGTTCGCAAATTAAATGGTTGCCAAAAATTTGGTGATGACATGGCATGTTGGCGACAACTTTTTGCTAGCAGTGAATAATTTAATACTACAAGATCACATCTAGGGAAGTACTAAAAAAATCCAAAATTAATAATGGGAAGATTTGCAAGATTGCATGTTAGGATGGGAGTTAATGAAAATCATGAAAAACTCTTTTCAAAACATGATAGCGTGTATCTATGATATGCTTTATGGGTTGTCTTGAATACAAACATTAAAACTGATAAATTCAAAAATGTTTTCAAGTTTCACATTTTGAAGGAGGCTGAGGTCTATAAGTAAACTGTGAGCAGGTGGGGGCTTATTGAACCTGAGGAAACCATGGTAGGGGAGAGAAGTAGGAGGGAGCCATTGGGGGAGGTGGAGAACTGGAAGAAGAAACTAAAGGTTTGGCATAAGTTGGAAAAGGGTGAAATCATTAGATTCCTAGAGAAGCTCCATGGATTTGATGTGGGGATCACCAAAATTATGGTGGATTCCTAGAAAAATGGGAGATTCAAAATCAATGGGGTCACCCACCATGTCAATGTGGATTTGATAGCCCAGGTTGCGGAGATCCCTCTGGAAGGGAGTAACTTCTTCAGAGACAAGAAAATGTTGACAAATGCTACCAAAGTTTTTTGTGAAGGATGAAAAGGAGCTAAATAAGCTCATCAAGGTGGAGACATATTACGAGATGGGGTCAATTCAAAAGCTACGGAGGTATGTCCTAAGGATTATCATTGAATATTTTTCCCTGGGCCCCAGATTTGATAGGATCAAAACACATCATTTTGTTTTGCTTAATCACTTTAGGCATGGTATCAAAATCTCTCTTCCTTTTTATCTTTTCACTTCCATGAGTAAGGGTATTGAGGGTTTTAAGAGGAAACCTACCACTGACCTAGCCCTTCATGAGGGATTACTCCTCCTGGTCTATGAGTATCTAAAGATTCAAACTAAGGGAAAATCTCTTAGTGATAATGGGTGTGCATCTAAGGAAACTAGGAATTCAAATTCTGAGAATGTGCATAGCATAACATCAGAAGAAGAGGACAATGTTTCCTCTAAGGGTAAAGCCCCCAAGGAAGAAAGGAAAGTCACTCCCTCAGCTCACATTCCCTGCAGAAAGAGCCCCATATGCTTATCCCCCATTCCCCCTAAGTCTAAGCCCCAGGAGGAGGAGGAGGATAATGATGATGATTAGGATATAGACTCAGAGGAAAAGAATAAGGGGGAGTATGATAAAATGGAGGAGAAGAAGGGGAGGTGAAGTGAAAAGGAGGAGGATGATTCAACTAACATGTCAAAGAATCCCAAAAAAAGGAAAGCAGATGAGGCTTTTGAAACCAATGACCAGATTCCTGAGATTCTAGGCCCTGGCCCCACTACCTCTTCATTTGAGGGTAAGATAGATAATGAGGGGAAAGAGAGTGGGGAGGTGATAATGAAAAACATGAGGAGGTCTTGGAGGAATTTTAATTTGAATACTACAAAATTGGGGATTGTTAGGGAGCCATTGAATATCCAAGTGATGGAGGACATCGATTGGAAAAACCCACTATGATGAACTCATTGACCCTGGTTTGGTCGTTATCTTTGATCATGTGAGCGAAATTGGGATCAACCTTTTGAACAATGCTAAGAACAACATGATAGACAACTTTCAATCTATCAAATGGTTATTCCATGAAATTGAAGACCTTAAGGGGAAAAGAAGCCAAGAAGGAAGCTAAAAAATAGGTAGTGACCAAGGGCACAATGAGGAGGAGAGAAGACAAGATGGAATCCAATGACACTTCAATGTTGAGGAACACAATGCTAACCAAGGGAACAAAATCACCAAGGTTGAATAAAGAATCCAAAGGATGGTGTTCTCCCATTAGAACCTGGCTAATTAGGTGATTGCTACTTTGAACTCCCTGAATGAGAACATTAATAGTTTGGGTGATTCTTTGATGAGTGTTGGATTTGGCAGGGAAAAGATGCAGAAGTCTAGCTTGGACATTGGGTAGGCCGAGGATGATCAGAAAGAAACTAGAGACCAAGCAGATGCTCAGAACTAGGACCAAGAGGACATGGATGACATGAAGACCAATGAAGCTGCAGAGACCCTGCAGGTTCTTGATAGAGAGAACTAATAGTTAGTGCTACTTTGTTGTCTCGTATTTTCCTTGTGTAGCTAGTTTTTTGTTTCCTGGCTGCAAGCCTATTATTTAGTTTTGGCTTTTGATAAGTAGATTCTTTGTAGCTGGACTTTTCTTAATATTTCTATTTCAGATATGTTGTAAAAACTTTCATGTTTCAAGATCCCTATAAAACCTATTTTAATTAATCAAAAACTATGTAAATATTTCATTCATTCATTTTAGAAGTATACCATTGAAATATTATAATCACATAACATTAATACGTATAAAATTTCATCAATAATTCATGAACACATCAATCATTATATTCACATAACATTCATCTACACAACATATAATTCATTAACACATATAAACATTCATCAATAATTTGTGAACATGTCAATCATTATAATCACATAACAATATTCAATAACATGACATAAAATTCATTAATAAGAAACATTCATGAAAATTCATCAATACATTCATCATCAAACAAGGTTGTTAACATTCATTTCTTCTTTTGTTTTTACTTTTGTTGAAGATAAAGGCTAATAGGCACATCATGACTATATTTGGCATTCTCATGTGGCTCTTGTGGTTATGATCTTATGACATGAGCCTTCCTCTTCTTTTTTCAAGGACAAGGATGATGCGCCCTTGCAATAAGAAATAAATGGGTTTAATTCTATACATTTTTTTAATGTTACAAGTATTTCATTAATCTAAAGAACATAACGTGGATTTTTCTTTACTTGATAGTGTCACATCATCTACTATCACATTTTAGTCCCAACCTCAACATGCTCAACACTAACATCACGCTCTACATGCTAAAAAAATATTACATAAAGGTTACAAAAATTACAATTTAAGATGTTAAATTTTATTAATAATTACATAATTAATTTTCAATAGAAATTGAATATGTACCTATATTATTGTGATGCACATCAAGGCCTTTGTCATGTGTAGGATATGTGCCTTCATCATCGTAAGTACGATCTATGCCACTAGTAGAAGGTTGAAGTGAAATGTCATGCACACATTGTTATCATTGTTCAAAATTAACATCAAATAGATTATTTCTCATGAAGTTCTCAATTTTTGTTATTATTCATGAGGCCTATTTACTTGTGTGTGAATCGGTGCACTAGAATCTTCTACATCTCTTTGGCCACTAGAATCTATGTGGTGATGGGAAACCATTGCTTTATAGCCTTACTTGAAGCCAATTTGATTATCCTCTTCTATGGGCACCGGATTAAATTCAATGCTTTGCATTTTTTGCATAATATCATAAATATTGAATGTAGTTTTTATTTGTAGTTTTATATAAAAAAATTGGTATGAAAAATCATTTACTACTACTTACAAGGCGTGAGTGAATTTTCATATATCCACTAGAGCCAAGATGGTGTTGACCAACCTTCCCTTTCCTAGCTTGTGTAGCCTTTGATGTATCCTGCAACATGTATATGTAGACTTTAAAATATATTAGAAATATGTTAGATTATATAAATATAAAGATCACTAATTTGTGCATAATTACATCAATACTACCACATACCAATTTTTGTTGGGTGGTGAATTAATTCCTTTATCTCTTAGTCTTATCACTTTTGCATCTTCAATAATTTCATTCCACTCTAGCTCTGGAACCATAGGAGGATGCTTGTACTTTGGGTTGAGCTTTAGAGACCTTCTGTATTGGTCTCTCATAGTACTTAGATGTCTACAATCCTTTTTAAGAATTTGGCCTTTGTTCAAAATATTTTGACCAAGGAGATCCTCCATAGTTTTTATGAGCTAATCTTTTAATTTTGGGCCAAGCTCATTCTACCTTTTAACAAAAAACAAAATTGTTATATAAAAAAATTAGTTCAAGCTATGTACCTTGAATATATTACAACAAATGGATGAATAGAAAAATGTGGCAATTATATCAGGCTACGTACCTTTTACATAATGTTGGCCTAAATATCTTCAATGTTAAATCATAAAAAGTTTAATAAAAAGGATCATTTCCTACAAAATCATCATGGGATCATTAGTCAAAAATGAATTATGAATAAGTAAACTACAATTACACTCTAAATAATTATAATTTTAAAGTACCAAAAGCTTAGGCAATTTTAAGGGAATCATATCTTTCTCTGCCATCAACAATGATGGCTCCGATTATCCAGTAGAAGTAACATGGGCTACTCTAGGAAAGGATGGTAAATTATTACTAGCACTAGTATCTATTCTATCATCATGAGAAGGTGTACCTATCCCTACACAAAGCTAATCAATGTCATACTATATTCAAATGAACAAGAAAGTACATATCAAATCACATTTAACAGATAAAAAATGTAGC
This sequence comes from Cupressus sempervirens, assembly GCA_028749045.1. Classification (NCBI taxonomy): domain Eukaryota; kingdom Viridiplantae; phylum Streptophyta; class Pinopsida; order Cupressales; family Cupressaceae; genus Cupressus; species Cupressus sempervirens. Next base: position 67,211,907 of record CM053788.1, read on the forward strand.
AAAACAAGGATTTACCATCTCTAGTTATAATAGGTGTGGATGTTTGCATGCTCCTTGTTGCCTATCCTATAGTTTACAATCTTAGAGTGTTAGTTGGACTCGTAGAAGGAGGTGTGTGCACATCATCAGCAAAAACATGGCAACAATAATATAAAACTATCAATAATAATCATGAAGAAAATAATGTCCCTTTTGATGATTGAAAATTAAAATCACATACATGTAGGAGCTACACTAGTACCCTCATCAAGTGGAACAACTTGGTAAGGTCTCAGAAATTGTTGTAAAAAGCATACATATTGTGGTTTATGATCCATAAATTAATATAAAACATAAAGCTTTATTGAACTATTGTCCTAGCAAAAGATTCACTGTTTCTTACTTTCAAACAATGTGCTCTATGAAAAAATTCATTTCTTGTGACCTTTTTCTCTTCTATTGGATTTGGATCCATCACAAGCACAATAATTTGTAGATTGATGCTCTTTAGGCTCTTTTTACACATGTTTATAGGGTCACTAGTTTATGTGACATCATCATCACATAATACTATGGCTGCCATATTAGAAAGTATTTGCTCTTGTGTAATGTGTGTTGGAAATATTTAGGATATGAAAAGTTACTGAGAGGGGAGGGGTGAATCAGTAACTTTAAAAACTTTCCTTTAAATTTACCACACATCAATCTATACTTACCGTATACATTAGTACTAAAAGGTAAAACATTCATCACACAAAAGAACACAATATTTTGGTGACCCAAAAACCTTCCAAATAGAAAGTGAAACTGGCGTGGGGATGATACCCACAAAACTTCAATACTGCAACATAAAGTTGGCCTGTTAAGGCTTACATTGACCACTTCTAGTGATCTACCCTATTAGGAGCACAAAGGACTGCTAGGTCCACCTTGTTAGAGGACTTACAAACATACAATGAAGTATGCACATAGTTAAGAGATTTATACAAAGACTGTTAAGTCTACCCTATTAAAGGATTTAGAAAATTGATTCACCTATTAATATGAAGTAGAGGATCTACTTACAATTTATTGCTGATAAGATCCTTTATGCACTAATCACCTTATGTGACAGATATAATGTTTCTACCTTTGTATTGACCTTGATGTATTCCTTGAACTGCTGTTGAAAATCCTTCACATATCCTTCTCATTACTTCACTATTTCTTCATACATATGATATCTTGCAATACACCTTACATATATACCTTTCAAATTTACAAGACTGTAAGGTCAAAAAAAACACAAGTGAACAAATACATTACAAATTCGGCCCAATAGTAAATAACTCGGGTTTACTGAATTGACTAGATGACCTTCTAATACATGGAGTCCATTGCATTACTCAGCATCATCATGCACTCAATATAAGTGATGGATCGATCCATACTAATCACTGAATGTAGTTCTAAACTTGGTAACCATTGGTGACTTGGTAGATGTACTGTGACTCGATAGATACTGCACACTGAGTTTACCTTACTTCACTCAGTAAACACTGCTTCTTCCAATGCTTGGTTTACACTGAATTTCCATGACACAAACTTATTGCTCAGTAGACACTATGGAGCATAGTAGATACTAAGAAGCTCAGTAGAAACTATTGGTCTTCACATTGCCTATATTTACTTGGTAGCTTTAGGAATGCTTGGTGTAAACTGCTTAATTTTTAAGCTTACAAGGTAACCACTGAATGCTTGGTATAAATTGTAGATTGAGTGATGAGCTTGGTAAGCATTGAGAATCGAGTAAGTGTTGTCACTAATGAAAAATACAACATAATGCCAACAATCTCCCCTTTTGGCATTAGTGACAAAAACACTTAAGAACCAAAACTTATGTTAACTGACATTCTAATTTTGATTTTTCAAAATTGATCTTTGTAAAGCTACTGTATATACATATCTTACATATGACATAATATATACATAGCTTTTATCTATACATATGTCAATTTATTTTCTTTCTTATTTCTCCACAAGTCTCTCTTACTCCCCTTGCTTCCTTCTCTTATTCATCTCATACTCCCCCTTTTTGAAAACAATGCCAAAGAGTATATACAATAAATTCAAATAGAGACACTAAAATGTGAGAGAAATTTGGAGTGTACCTTGAGAATAAGAGACAATGCCTTATCCCAATTATCTTGCCAAATTTTGTAGGGGGAGAGTGCCACTTGAACTTCTATAGAAAGTTCAATCATATGATCTGCTATAGAAAAATTGTTGTCTTGGATCAATGTTTTTGAATAGGCAATATGTTTTTTCATTTGGTCCATGATTAGAAGGATCATATTCTGGATGTCAATCAGTGTAGACCTGATCCTGGCTTCTTCTCTAAGTAGCTTTGCTTGTATTTCTAACAAAAATTTCACCTTCATGTGATGTGATGAGCTTGAACTATGGTCAAGCTGTAACTTTTGAGCACTAGCCTTCATATCCACATCAATCTTATTTAATTTTTCTTTAACATCCTTGATGTTCTCAGTAACATCACAAAGCTTGCCAAAAAGCAATGTTATATTTGTAAAAGATTGCTCAAGGTTGCTCAAAATTCTGGATAATTGTACCTATTTTATTGCAATGTGCTGAGCAATGTGCTCAAGCACCTTATTGTCAAATTTCTTCTATGCCTTTTCAATGAGCTTCTCTTGGCCAGAGGTGTCCTCATTGACCTTATTTACAACCTTTTCTAATTATAACAAAATGTGTTGAGATGGATCAACATCAACACCTATAGCTTCAGTAATTATGTTTTTGGCATTCTCGATTATTGTGAATTCTCTATCCCTCTCTTCTCTTAGTTGCTTTTGCCTTGCCTTTTTCTCTAAAATTTGACTGACCAATCTCATTTCGTTAGTTGAGGCAGTGTCCAAATCTATCTTGGGAATAATAATTTCTTTATATGAGACTATATTTTCATCAATTTCCTTACTAGTAAGCAAAAGTTTTAGAGAAGTCTTTGGTTTTACTTCAGTGCTTACTTCCTTGGATTTAGAAATAGAAACAATAGTTGATATAGATGGAGTAGCAGGAAAAACTTGAATTGGTCCAACTGGAGGAAAATTGAGAGAAGTACCAACTGCATCCAAAATTGATGTGCTTCCCAAAAATGATGTACCAATAGGTGATGTACAAGTTGGAATATTTACAATTGAAGAACTAACATAAATTGGTGCAGTTAGAGCTGTGGTAGACAAAATTGTAGAATGGGTTGGTAGACTTACTATACATGAAGTAGAAGACATTAACACAGTTGTGAAATTGACAATTGTGCACATTGTTGTAATGGATTGCTTGGGTGCTGATGAAGAGGGCTGCAGCTCGATAAATGAAGTAAGTGATACTTCCATAGAAGATACCTGGAGCTATGGGGTGGTAGGATTAGATGATATTTCTAATGTAGATGCAATCAATCCTGCTAAAGCTAACTCCAACCCTGATGATGATGCCAGCTTAGGTGGAGAGTGAGGAAGGGAAGAAATGACTTCTACTACAATCTTCATTAGATTGTCTTCTTCATCCACTTCCTCCTTTTCTTTCTCTTCAGCTTCTTCCCTTATCTCTTCATCATCAACCCTTAGTGCCCGATAATCTTCGACATCAAAAGTAGTACATGGAGTGTTGTCATCTTCTTCATCATCACTATCACCCTCATCATACTTGATCTCAACTAGATCATCACTAGGCTTATGCATATGATAGATATTCTTCCACATGTTTGTTGAATCTCTTACAACATGCTCAATGTCCTTAATTAGGATCAAACATGTGTGAAATCTGATTATCATTTTACCTTCATTATTCTTCATGGCTGCCTTTATTTCTGCCTCAGTGAGATTTGACAATAGTTTCTTCAAGGACTATTCATAGATGTCCTTGGCTATCTGTATGGCTGACTCCCACCTCGTTTGCAATCTTACTAGTAATTCTTTTGAGATTTGAGGAGCAATTTGGTCTAGGGAATACTTCCACTTTCCCATTTTGGTGAGTATCGGCTCCTCAATCTGCATCTTCTCGGCATCAGTTCTGGTTTCAAACTTTAAAGCCTTGAAGTTTGTGATGCTAGCTCCTTCTTCCATCTATTTCATCCTTTCTTAGAAGGTAAGTTGGGGCTTGTTGAATACTACTTCACTTTTATCTTGACCTTTACCTCTCTTGGTGAAAACAACTGTGGAAGCCTTTGGAGGTTTAGTAATGATAACCCTCCCTTTCTTCTTTGCTGGCTCTACCTCCTTTTTTGATTCTTGCTCTTCATCTTTTTGTTCTTAATCCTCTTCTTCATCCTCTCCTTTTTCCTTGGTAAGCATTAAGGGACCAGTGACAATTTTCATCTTAGCAATCTTCCTCTTACCTTTGCTGATTGCTTGAGGTAGCTTAATTTCTAATTCAATTTTGGCTTTTGCCTCAACATAAGTGCCAAAGATCAATTGCTTGGGATCTATAGGCTCATTTACCAGTGTTTCAATGATCTCCTTGGTTTCATCAATATTGACCTCATATGGGAGAGGTTTCACCCATGCAACTCAGGGCCTGATTGCCTAAATGTATACTCTATCACAATCTACCATGAAACATATATTATCTTTATAGTCCTCAACAAGTTTAGGAGGAATCTTGAACCTGTTGTTCATTCTTTCTTTGAAGTGTTCAAAATAATTATCCATTATACTATCAAAGTTTACACCCATTTCTACTATAAACTCATTTATTTGATACAAAATGGGAACATCCTTTCTCCATATGATAGAACCTTTGGATGGAAAGAATTTTAGCACATAAAAGAAGAGACACGTTAATAAAAAATTTTTTTTGCAGGGATTGTTCTTTGATGACCTGATGCTATCCATATTCTTGTTTATTTGCTTCAGTAGTAGCTCTAATAGGTCAAATTCCAAGTTTTTCTTCACAACTTTGAATTCTAAGTCTATTGCCTCACATGGCATATTGTTCAAACAACTAGAACTATAAATCTTGTGAGTAATTACATGAATTTTGAACCTCAGCTCCACATTAGTAATGGTGCTAATTTTCAAACCTCTACTATCCCACTCAGCAAGGGTTTTCTTTTGGAGTTCATCCCAACCTAGGGTTTTGGTGGATTTAGCTTTGCTTAGAATGGGAAGGCTAGTAATCTTGTGAATCATCTTTTGGTGATCAATACGGGCTACTCCAACCATAACTAACCATTGTGAACATGGCTAAGAATATACCTAATCCATTTTATCTAAAAGCTTCTTGGCAGGTGTGATATGTGTGTCAAACCTTTCGTTTCTAAATGCTTGTGCTCGGGTCTCAACGAGCCATCGAAACACATTTCTTCTAAAGCACTATCCATTTCCAAGGCTCCTATCTCTTTAGTTGATCACTGAAAATGAGTGCAGATATTGTTAATTAGAAGTACCTTTGGTGGAATTTGTGATTGTGTGCCATTAGGGTCGAGTGCCTCCGCCACTGCTGGAACTAACTTAAAATTTGGTACTTTCCACTCTACACCTTTGACCAACATCTCTAATCCTCTTTTTGCGTTGCTACTGCTGGTACTTCTGGATGCCATTACTACTCAGTAAGTGATGGAAATCTTTGAACAAATTCTCTAACATCAAATTTTTTTGAAATCACTTGAATTCACCTGGAAATCTCTTTGCTCTTGAAGACATAGTGAAAAATGAAGTTGAATTCCACCCTTTTTGATGAAAATTTTCCATTAATGCTAGGTACCATACTAACATAGTGTGTGATAGACTGTCATCTATTGACCTAACTCGGTAAGAGTATCAACATGACAGATGAACCAAATTACTTTTACTCTAGACCTCGCTTGGTAAGGTATTTAACCAACTTTCCTCGGTGGAGTATGGTGCAACTCGGTAAAAGATAACCTTTTTGTGATCCTGGTGTATCTAGAATACTAATTGGATCATTTGCATTCCTCATATTTCTTGGAACTGCTTATGATTTTCTTGCTGAGTACAACTCCAACACATTCTTAGGAATTTAGTTTGAGGGGATGGAGTCACCCACTTCTTGAGTGACTTCACTTCCATGATTTGAGCTTGTATCTTTGGTAGATTTAGGAATCCATTGCTTTTTCATTTTTTTCCTTATGTTGTCAGCCCTTGCTTTCTTTTCATCTTCAATTTTGCCTATATTCATGTAGTTTTTAGCTATATGACTGAGTTTAGTGCATGTCTAACATCTTATAGTAGTATCCTTCTTCCTTAGGTGATGCCTTGCACAATTTATACCAGTCTGTCCATATTCTCCACAATAATAACATCTACACCAGGTATTGTAGTCCCATCCAAATATTGCCTTTACTAATTGTTTAACTGGATCGAATGATTTGGATTTGCATTGAGATGCCTTGTGACCATGCCTTTTGCATTTGTGACATTTACCTTCAAATTTTGGTTTCTCCTTGCATTCATTGGCTTTGTGACCATGCTAATTGCAGTTATAACACTTTCCATTGAACTTTCCTTTTCCATTACTCCAACATTTGTTTGATGTATGACTAATTTTCTCATAATGATTTCATGAGGGTTTTAGATTCCTTTTTGTAGCTTGCTTGGAAGATTCACCTTGTTCTTCATTGTATCCAAGTCTTGCTTTACCTTTTTTCCTATGAAGATTCTACTCATTTTTTTGATTCACTTGATTCATGTCTTCTTGTGATTTCAACATTCTCTCATTGATTTGTTTTTTAGCATTTAGGTCATTCTTCAATTTTTCAATGATTTTCTTTTCACATATTTGTTCTCTAATTATTCTTTCACTAATTTCCCTTTCATGATTTAGATCACTTCTTATTCTTTCATTTTGTGTTTTGAGAATCTTGATTTCTTCATTTGCTCTAGTGATTTGATCAATGAGGTCTTCATGCTGATTGGATTGATTCTATTCTTCATTGTTCCTTGCCTCCAAGTCTTCATTTTCCTTATTGCTTTGTTCCAAAATTTCACATAGCCTGATTGATTGGATTTCTTGTTCCCTTTTAAGTTTTCTTACTTCTTCTTGCAAAAAGCCATTCTTTGCTAGGAGTTCTTTGATTGCCTCATTAGCTTCATCTAAGCTGCTTGATGGGAAAAAGTCTTCAATCTTCTCTTCACCATACTGATGGTCATCCATTTGTCTTGCAAGTTCCTTTCTTCTTTTTAGGGATTAGGAAAGGTGCTCCTTTTCTTCTTTGAGTTGAGCTATGGCCATCTCCAAATCTAGCTTTTCATTTTAAATTGTCTTGTCAAGTCTGAATATCTCCATTTGTCCTTAAATCTTTGCTCAAGCTGCCAAACTTTTATCCTAAGAACCACAAAGCTCTAATACCAATTGTTGGAAATATTTAGGATATGACAAGTTACTGAGAGGAGAGGGGTGAATCAATAACTTTTAAAACTCTTCTTTAAATTTACCACACATCCATCTATACTTATTGTATACATTAGTACTAAAAGTTAAAACATTCATCACAAAAAAGAACACAATATTTTGGTGACCCAGAAACATTCCAAATAGAAAGTAAAACTAGGGTGGGGATGATACCCACAAAAATTCAATACTATAGCATAAAATTTGCCTATTAAGCCTTACATTGACCACTTCTGGTGATCAGGAATGTTAGGAACACAAAGGACTACTGAGTCCACCTTGTGAGAGGATTTACAAACATATAATGAAGTATGCACTCAGTTAAGAGATTTATACAAAGATTGTTAAGTCTACCCTGTTAAAGGATTTAGAAAAATGATTCACCTATTAAGATGAAGTAGTGGATATACTTACAACTAATTGTTGATAAGATCCTTTATGCACTGATCACCTTATGTGACAGATATAACTTTTTTGCCTCTATATTGACCTTGCTATATTCCTTGAATTGCTATTGAAAATCCTTCACATATCCTTCTCATTACTTTGTTATTTCTTCATACATATGATATCTTGCAATACACTTTACATATATACCTTTCAAATTTACAAGACTACAAGGTCAGCCAAAACATAAATGAACAAATACATTACAAAGTCGGCCCAATAGTAAATAAATCAGGTTCACTAAACTGACTTGGTGACCTTTAGATACATGATGTCCACTGCATTACTTGGTATCATCATACACTCAGTAGAAGTGAAGGCTTAGTCCAAACTAATCACTCAATGTAGTTCTGAACTTGGTAACCACTAGTGACTTGGTAGATGTAGTGTCACTCAGTAGAAACTGCACATTGAGTTTACCTTGCTTCACTCAGTAAACACTGCTTCTTCCAATGCTTAGTTTACGCTGAATCTCCATGACACAAACTTACTGCTCGGTAGACACTATGGAGCACGGTAGATATTGAGAAGCTCAGTAGACACTTTTTTCTTCACATTGCTTGTATTTACTCGGTAGCTTCGAATGCTTGGTGTAAATTGCTTAACTGCTAAGCTTACAAGGTAACCACTAAATGCTAGATATAAACTATAGACTGAGTGATGAGCTCGGTAAGCATTTAGAATCAAGTGTTGTCACTAATGAAAAATACAACATAATGCTAACAATCTCCCCATTTGGCATTAGTGACAAAAACACTTATGAACCAAAAGTTATGTTAACTGACATTCTGATTTTGATTTTTCAAAATTGGTCTTTGTAAAGCTGCTGTATATAAATATCTTACATATCTCACCCATACATATGGCATAATATATACATAGCTTTTATTTGTACATATGTCAATTTATTTTCTTTCTTATTTCTCCACAAGTCTCTTTTACTCCCCTTTCTCCCTTCTCTTGTTCATCTCATACTCCCCCTTTTTGATAATAATGCCAAAGAGTATATACAATAAATTCAAATAGAGACACTAAAATTTGAGATAAATTTGGAGTGTACCTTGAGAATAAGAGACAATGCCTTATCCCAATTATCTTGCAAAATTTTGCACGTGGAGAGTGCCACTTGAACTTCTACAGAAAATTCAATCATATGATCTGCTATAGAAAAATTGTTGTCTTGGATCAATGTTTTTGAATAGGCAATATGTTTCTGCATTTGGTTCATGACTGGAAGGATCATATTTTGGATGTCAATAAGTGTAGACCTGATCCTGGCTTCTTCTCTAAGTAGCTCTGCCTGCATTTCTAACAAAAATTTCACCTTCATGTGATGTGATGAGCTTGAACTATGGTCAAGCTGTAACTTGAGCACTAGCCTTCATATCCACATCAATCTTATTTAATTTTTCTTTAAAATCCTTGATGTACTCGGTAACATCATAAAGCTTGCCAAAAAGTAATGTTACATTTGTAAAAGATTGCTCAAGGTTGCTCAAAATTGTGGATAATTGTACTTGTTTTATTGCAATGTGCTCAAGCACCTTATTGTCAAATTTCTTCTCTACCTTTTCAACGAGCTTCTCTTAGCCAGAGGTGTCCTCATTGAACTTATTTACAACCTCTTCTAATTGTAACAAAATGTGTTGAGATGGATCAACATCAACACCTATAGCTTTAGTAATTATGTTTTTGGCATCTCAATTATTGTGAATTCTCTCTCCCTCTCTTCTCTTAGCTGCTTCTACCTTGCCTTTTGCTCTAAAAACTAACTGACCAATCTCATTTTGTTGGTTGAGGTAGTGTCCAAATCTATCTTGGGAATAATAATTTCTTTATCCAAGTCTATATCTTCATCAATTTCCTTACTAGTAAGAAGAATTTTTAGAGGAGTCTTTGATTTTACTTCAGTGCTTACTTCCTTGGATTTAGAAATAGAAACAATAGTTGATATAGATGGACTAGCAAAAAAAAACTTGAATTGGTCCAACTGGAGGAAAACTGAGAGAAGTACCAACTATATCCAAAATTGATGTGCTTCCCAAAAATGATGTACTAATAGGTAATGTACAAGTTGGAATATTTACAATCGAAGAACTAAAAAAATTGGTGCAGTTAGAGCTGTGGTAGACAAAATTTTAGAATGGGTTGGTAGACTTGCTGTACATCAAGTAGAAGATGTTGACACACTTGTGGAATTGATAGCTATACACATTGCTATGATGGATTTCTCAGGTGTTGATGAAGAGGGCTACAGCTCGGTAGATGAAGTAACCGATACTTCCATAGAAGATACTTGGAGCTGTGGGGTGATAGGCATGGACTTTCTTCACAGGAAAATATTTGGGCTATAAAATTATATCAAATATAAACATACAAGCATTAGTAGTATCTTGTATATAATCAATAATAATAAAATAATTAAATATTACTATCTCTTCAGTAAGGGCAGTATCTAAAAAAATTAAATGAATTATACAATATATTAAAAAATAACAATAATAAGAAAAATTGGTGCCTAAAAAGCTATGATAATTCACACATTCTGATTATATATCAATAAAATTACATGATCACTTTTGAGCACTGCGTAGAACTAGCACAAATCTATGCTTATGGTGATTCATACATTTCCCATGTTGTTGAGCTTCCCAAAAGAGTTATAGAAATCATAGGAAGCTTTCATGAATGCAATGAAAGATCCATTTGAATTAGTTTGAAGTGAGGGAGAGAGAAGAGGAAAGGAGAAATGCAAGATTCAATGAGAAATGGAGGATTCAATCCACTATTTTTGCCCATGAATAGTAGAATGCTGAGATATTTACTTGAGAGAGGTCCATTTGTAAACCTCAAACACTATAAAATGTTTAATTCAATTAGTAAGGGACAGTTCATGAAGAAAATTCTAGATTTATCCACATTTATTTTTTGTCCTGAACTAAGGAAGACACAATAGAATGCCTATATATGTACTTGGGAGAGGTTCATTCTTAAACCCTCAACACTTTGAAATGTTTGATTCAACTAGCAAATGATAGTTCATGGGGTCAACCCCCTTGTTAGGTTGCTTTAATTATCAAAACAATTATTTAAGTGGAGATCATATTCTATAAGCTCATGTTAAAAGAAATGACTTGACTGAAGAATATGATGAAGGATTTGGTAGCTAACTTTATGGAATGTTGACTATTAATATGTTAGAGGACAAGTAAATGAAACAAATTCTAACTCATAAAAAAATAGTAATTAAGTTTTTTAGAGAAAATAGAGCCAACTATTATCTTTAAGGCTATCTTTGAAGATAACTAATTTGTATTGAAGAGTAGCAATTAGTTATTGGAAAGATGTGTTTTTTATTAGAAATATCTATTCTAAATGTTGTATCCCTTTAGTTGATATGAGGATATAAAAGGGAGATTAACATTGGAATTTAAAAGGAGATGCATAGATTTATTTTTGTCCAGATTTAGATGGATTTCCATGAGTAGAAGACAATAAGCTTTCGAAATACATAATCTCAAGATGTAAATTAGGAAAAGCTACTTATTTCTTGAAATTGTGTTGTACACATCTTTTTTTCACTATACAAATACTCCATGTTGACCACTTGGAAAATGTCATTTGTCTTTTGAGATTAGTTGTTGCATCCTTGATTTTCCAAAAATGTCATTTTCAAGGTACAAATTTTAAAGAAAATGTCATTTATTTGTTGAAATTAGTTGTTCCATCCTCCATTTTCTAAATATATCATTTTTAAGCTACAACTTTTAAGAATTCAATGCAAGTATCTAAGGCAAAATCAAAGGCACACAATTATATTAAATTCTTTAAGACTACCTAAAAAATATTGTATAACATCTATATTTATATATCATGCATATAATTTAAGTCTTAATTTAGTTTCAATTAAATCTCAAGGTACTTCACTCTTAATTTGAAGTAGTGATTTTCCATACACTATCATGTGTTGTGTTGTCTTGTGAAAGAGAAATTAGAACACTTTCTTTAGAAATCATGCAAACCTTCCACCAATTGACATTATTAATAATTGGCAGGTCCTGGTAGTTGTTATAGGTCACATTAATCTACACTAACATGTCAAGGAAACCATCATGATACTCAAAAAATAAAAATAAGAGCATTCTTATGAATGTGTAGTATTGCATTGTGGGATTATTGTATGTTTAATTGTGTGATCAAAATGAGAGAAGAAAATTCTTGTGACAAGAATGAATTTTGATAGCTAAGAAAATCCATAAAAGAAAAACAAACACACAACAATATTTTTGGTTGACAGATTGATCTTACACCTAAAGTTCTCTTGCATCACCTTGCTACAACCATAATTTGAGAGCATTCTTAGTAAAGCTCTTATCAATAACTAGGATAAGATTTTTATCCAACTCAATGATGTTTGGAAGAGTGACAATTACCCTCTTGTCTCTCAAAGAATGCATCCAATCCTTGATATGACCAGATTGGATGAAAAAGTTTTCCAAATTTATCAAGGGGAATATTCTTGATTCCATGGGTGTCACATAAAAATTTGTGGAACCTAGGGAGCTCCATGTTATAGTGGGTAGCTTATGTTAGGATTAAACCTCAAACAAAAGCTGAATGAAATGGTACTACAACTGAATGTGTTTTGTCTTTGAATGCAGAGTTGAATTCTTTGTAAGATGAATGTCACTTTGACTATGTTTAAAAAAATAATTATCCCTCTGAGGGTGTCCCAATTCTTGGACAAGAATAATTGAAGCCATATCATCTCCTTGGCTACCTTTGTAGCAGCAACATACTTTGCCTCTATAATGGATAAAGCCTTAACCTTCTGTAACTTAGAAACCCAGCTCACGACTTCCCCACTAACAGTAAATACATAACCTATAGTACTATGCTTGGTATTAATATTCCATATAAATTAGTAGTAGAGCCCCCAAAATGTAAACACTTAGTGGATGTTCCTCTCAAATATTTGAGAATCCATTTTGCTACATTCCAATGCTCGATTCTTGGATGACTCATATAGCTGCTAATGACTCCCAGTGCATGTGCAATATCTGACCTAGTACATAACATATAATACATCAAGCTTCCTATAGTTGAAGCATAGGGTACCTTGGACATCTTATCCTCCTCTTCTGGTATCTTTGGACACATCTCCTTAGTCAACTTCAAATGACCAAGCAAAGGTGTGCTAACAACTTTAGCATTCTCCATAGAGAAACATTGCAACACCTTCTCAATATAATTAGCCTAAGATAAAGTCAATTTCTTATTCTTCCTATCTCTTCAAATATTCATACCAAGGATTTATTTTGCTGCCCCCAAATCCTTCATAGAAAATGCATGTGCTAAGTAGCATTTCAACCCCTTAATATGATCCATGTTAGACCTACCTACAAGCATATCATCAACATATACAAATAAAATAATGTAGCTGTCATCATCTAACCTCTTAAAGTAAATAAAATGACCTAAATGACACCTATTGTATCCATGCTCATACATAAACCTATCAAATTTCATATACCATTATCAAGGTGCTTGCTTCAAGCCATACAAACTTTTCTTCAATTTGCACACTAAGTTCTCCTTACTTTTGACCTCAAATCCCTATGGCTATGCCATATATATCTTTTCATCCAAATCAAGATGAAGGAAGGTCATTTTAACATCAAGTTGCTCCAAATGCAAATCTTTAGTAGCTACAATACTTAAAATAATGCAAATGGAAGTCATTTAACAACAGGAGAAAATATCTCATCAAAATCAATACCTTTTTTCTATGCAAATCCTTTTACAACTAACTTGGCTTTAATTATTTTCTTACCTCTATCCTCTTCTTTCAACCTATAAAATCATTTATTCTGTAAAGCCCTTTTACTTGCAGGCAACTTGCATAAATCCCATGTCTTATTTTTTAGCAAAGAGTCCATTTCTTCTTTCATTGTAGACTCCCACTAAATATTTATATCCACCTACATAGCTTTATCATAACGTTTAGGTTCACCAACATCAATAAGTAAAATAGAATACAAGGAAGGAGAAAATCTTTCTAGAGGTCTACTTATCCTTTTTGACCATCTAACATTCACTAGGGTGTGTGGTATTTTTTGTTACGGTTGTTGCAAATCATGAGGAATTTTTGGAACATCATCTTTTGGAGTATCATCCAACACTACATAATCATCTTCTTTCTTCTCATGTTGCTGCAATAGATCTTTGTACAACACTTTCTCATTGAATATGACATCCTTGGTTCTTACAATTTTACAATTTTCAAAATCTCAAAGCCTATAACCAAATTCATCAATGCCATATCCAAAAAATACACATTTCTTTGACTTAGCTTCTACCTTGGTTCTATTTTCATTATCTATATGAGCAAATGCTTCACAATTGAAGGTTTTGAGAAAAGAATAACTCACCTTCTTACTATTACATGCTTCCTCTGGAATACCACAACCCAAAGGAGTAGAGGGACCTCTATTAATCAAATATACAATAGTATTAACAACCTCTTCCCACATGTTTAAGGGCAACCCAACATGTAACCTCATGCTCCTTGCACACTCCATTATAGTCTTGTTCATGTGTTCAGCCACTCTGTTTTCTTGTGGAGTCCTTGGAGCAATTTTTTGTCTATGAATACCATTAGTGCAGCAATAATCTTCAAATTCATGACTGTAATACTCACCACCATTATTAGATCTGAAGCATTTTACTTTCTTACTAGTGTCATTTTCAACCAAGCATTTTCATTTCTTAAAAATTTAAAATACATTAGATTTCTATCTAGGGAAATAAATTCATACTTTTCTAGTTGCATCATCAATAAATGTAACATAATAATGAGAGACATTGAGGGAAGATACCCGAGCTAGTCCCCATACATGTATGTGCACAAGCTCTAATTTATCCCTTTTATTTTCCTTCCCAGTCTTCACAAAACTCACTCTCTTTTATTTTTCATACACACAACTTTCACAAAAATCTATATTAACACATTTCATACCTCATAACACTTTCTTTGAATGAATTACTTTCATACCTTTCTCACTCATGTATCCAAGTTTGTTGTGCCACAATGTTGTATCAAAATCTATACCAACTATTTGTTCTCCCTGCTCAACTAAAACAACTATTCGTGAACATTAATGTTTCTCTAAAACAATAAAGTAGAAAGAACAATATGATCTGTACAAAGATATAAGGTGCCTAATTTCACACCTTTTACTATGACAAGGGAACCTTTTGAAACCTTCCAATATTTATCATTAAAAGTAACTACACAATCGTCATCGAGTTGCCCTACTGAAATTAAATTCTTCGTTAGCCTTGAAACATGTCTTACCTCATGTAGTAGCCAATGATTCCCATTCTACAACTTAATCTTAACTTTTCCCTTTCCATCAATCTGATAGGGTTCATTATCCCCCAAATAAACAAGCCCAAAATTCCCTTGGACATAATCAATTAAATAACCTCTATGAGGTGTAGCATGAAATGAAGCACCAAAATCTAAAACCCATGAATAATCAACACTTTCTAAAGATAGAGGCAAAGAATCCTCTTCAATTTTTTTTCTTACCATATTTGCTTCCTTGTTCCCTTCTAGTTTATCTCCTTCATTGTTCTTTTGAGTCCAATAATCTTTCTTCTTATGCCCTATTTTACCATAGTACCAACAATCTCTTGGTCATCTAGATTGAGACCTCTTCCCCTTTGACTTTCCTCTTGATTTCTCATGATTTCTAAAATTATTTCCTCTTTCAATCATTCTCCCTCTACTTTGTGCATTCAAAACACTTCCTAATGTAGATCCACCTGATGTTTTCCTATGAATTTCTTCATTCAAAATAACACCAATCACATCATCATATTTTAGGGTATTAGATCCAGAAATAGAATTGCTCACAACCATCACCAAGCCATTCCAACTTTTAGGAAAAGAATAAAAAATCAAGAGAGCCCTAATTTCTTCATCAAATTAATACCCATAGAAGTTAACTAACTAGTAATAGTATTAAACTCGTTTAAATGATCCACAATAGATCCATCTTCTGCCATTTTTATATTAAATAAATGCTTCATGAGAAATACCTTATTTAAAGCAAAGGGCTTTTCATACAATTTCACTAGGGTTTCCATCAACTCTTCTATTGTCTTTTATTTTTTAATGTTAAATGTCACCAATGGTGCTAGGAATAACTGAATTATTCTGAGTGTCTTTCTATCTAAAATCACCATTTCCTCATTTGTCACAGTTCCTTAGTTTTTAGTTTTTCCTTCCAATGGCTTCCATAGATCCTTCTGATAGAGATAGTCCTTCATTTGCATCTTCCATAACTCAAAGTTCTACCCATTATAATTTTGAACCCTCAACATACCCTCGTCTATCATTGCTTCCACTTAGTTGTGAGACTCGCACTCAACCATGAGACTTTGCAGAGGATAACTGAAAAACAACTAGGCTTTGATACCACTTGTTAGGATTAAACCTCAGATAGAAATAAAAATTACATACAAATGTTATAATTCTTTAGAATGACTAGGGTGGTGGGGGGGGGGGGGGGGGTGGGGGGGTGAATTAGTTATCCAAGGTACAGATGTATAAATAAAACTTTTCACAACTTAGTGAACTCATAAAACATTTATCATCATGCATGCATCCATAAGATTATGAAATCACTTAAAACTTGTAGGTTACTATCAAATCAATTTGCAAAAATGTAAACATGAAACATAACAAATTCAATCAACACATTTGACACAATGATTTATGTGGAAACCCAATTTGGAAAAACCACTAGTAACATGCTACTCTTTCTCACTCTTCTAAACTGAAGCCCTGTAAAAGCCCAACCTTGTTAAAGGTTATAATACACACTGTTAAATGATACCCTATTAAAGGATTTTAATAACCCTATTAGGAGTGAGCCTTATTAGAGGACTTTAAACCATTCACTTGGAATGTCACCTAGTTAGAGGATTTACAAATGACTGTTAGGTCAAACTTAATCCAAAAGATTTACCCTAGACTGATACAATTATTAGAGAGTAATAGTAAGACTTGATCTGATAACAACTTACAACTCTATTTGTAGACTAAAAATATTTGTTTCAGTCCTCCATTCTACTTGGCTTTCAAACATTTCAGCTCTGATAGCTTGTTCACCCTACAAGCATCCATACCCTTAAGCCTTCTTGCCTAACATGCCAATGCAGACTCTCAATTAGGTCAATTGATGAAGAAATACCCTTGAATCCTTGTCTTCCTTAGATTCTCACACATGAAAACCCTTGCTTCTGACCAACCATCCCCATAAATAGAAAATTAAGATCTTTTTTCATTCATTCTCCAACGTCTAATTTAGGGTTATGACAGATTAGGTAGGATTCAATGAATCTACCCCTCATTCCATATCACTTCTAGAAAAGTATCCTTCAATCCTCTTTGAATTCACCTCAAAATAGTTTACAATGAATTATGTGCCACCACATAATCTAAGAAAACAAACTTGTCGACTTAGATCCATCAAATTCATGATCTTTCTAATAATGTTGACACTCAACATTAACTTTCTTCTGATGCTTAGCACACATTGCATTGCTCGACATCCTTTGTAAATTCACTCAAGATGAACTAAAGTTTACTGGTGCTTGACATCAACTAAACTTTACTCAACAACCACTATTTTTCTTGGCACACACTAAAGTAGACTTTTACTTAGCTCCAACTTATTTTTTGCTTGACTTGCACTGATTTTTCTCGGAACCTACTATCCATTTAGTCAAGCTTGGTAGAAAACTTTGTTTCACTTGTTCTTCTAAACTTTCTTAGTGTAACCAACCTTTGCAACCTTAAGTAGATTATCAATGCACTATGATATTACTGTCTTAGCTAATTCTTGTACTCCATTTTTATATCATAACTCAACCTTTTCTCTAGGTGCTATATTTACATCTTTTGATTAAATCCTCTTTATCAATAAAATAAGTGATAGTAGTTAAATCATATAAGTAGTTGTCTTACTAGCAAAATAGCAAGTTTGACATTAGTGACAAAAAAATGATTACAATGCATTTATCATACTCGTATCCATTTGTTTTCAATAATCTCCCTCTTTCAATAGAAAATACAAACAATATCATAAAATAATAGATCACATAGAAAAGAACACAAGACACCAAAATTTAACATGGTTCACCCAATCCCTGGGCTACATCCACCAAACAACAAGTTCAATATTATTACGATTCAGTGATTACAACCTGATTACAATCCATAATCCCTTATAACTCAATACCACCACAAGAACCAATTTTTGTATCACACCTTATGAAATAATCCCTAACCCTAATCCCTTTTATACAAGTATTTTTGCTTCTTTAGAGTTAAAATTAGTTACAACATGTCATCCATAACTTGGCAAATAAAAAGTAGCCAATTGGTGAATAGTAGCCCAAAATGTTTTCATGAATTTATGAAGTATGTATAGTACTTCCCTGATTAGTCACCACAAACTAACAATTTATCCAAGCTAAATGATTGTCTTGATTTTTATTTTTTCCATTTTGCACACTCAACTTATAGGTTTGTAGCCTCTCATGTTCTATCTTCCTCAAAATTACCTTGAAGTATTGTCTCAATGATTGGCAAGGCTCTTTTACTTTTCATAGAAATTGTTTATCAACCATACTCTTGTAGTTTCTTTTTAATAAATTGTTGGTAGGCTTATGTTTCCTTCTTCAATGATCATGTTGGGGGATGTATCTAATATTGTTGGTATCTAATTTCTATGACGTCATGAAGAGGAGGAATCCCACTAGCTCATAGGAATGCTTAGGTAAGACAAATTTTAATATTGATTCTTGTTCTTATTTATCAAATTACCAATAATTTTTTTGTTAAATAATTTTTTCCGCTCTAATATATTAGTTGTATAAATCTTACATGGAAACTAAGAGCTCAAGATATAAATTCGGTTTCATCATTTGTGTAAAAAATACATCACAAGGATCGAGTATACCTTCACATTTTAAATACATTTACATAAGGATTTTAGGTTTCCCCAAGCATATTTTTTTCCACAAGGTTTTATATTATATGTAAAAAGCATGTTTTATTGATCCATCATAACATGAATTTCTTTTTTAAAAAATATTGCACAATCATGCTTTCTGGTGTAGCTAATATTATGTTTGGATTCCACCCAAGTCCATTGAAGTTGGAGGTAATATTGGAAATCCAATATTGCAATATTTGGTACCATGTTATTGCAATAATCATGTTATCACAATAATAATCAAGAAATTTGGGTGTCATTTAAGCCATGTACCTACAACATTGACATGTATACAAAACCCTTCATTTTCCTTTGGCTTTTCTTACTTTTCTTGCATGTATCATGACCAATTTTCTCCTAGCCTCTTAGGTAGATTTTTCTTTGGCATTCTAATCAGTTTCCTCTTTTCTTGACTACCTTTCTCTTTTTTAGCTAGGGGTTGATCTTCCTTAGACCTTGTAATTTCTCTTCTTTTCGGCTTTAGCTCAAGTGTTGTGACAACTTTCTTCACAACCTTCTTTAGATCCTCTTTAACTTTTGGATCAACAATTACTATTTTGTTCTAGTTTGTTGCCTTGGGGTTTGAAACAACTATCTCTTTTCCATTAGATGACTTAGCTTTGACTTCTTCTTATGATTCCTCATCCTCTCCCTTTCTTCAGTGATCTAGAATCAACCTTTGCCAAATTTTCCCTCAAGATCCTTCTTCCTTTTCCTATCTATCTTTGGTTTTTTTGTTTCTAAATTCATTCTACTCTTGGCACTATCATATACATTGAATGACTTGGAATTTGCATCAATCTCTTCAAATAGTAGTGCACTCACTTCTATCATCACTTCATCAACATTAATTTTATATTGCATTGGCCTTAGCCATGCAACCCTCGATATCATTGCATGTGCATATATAAAATTTGTATCTACCATAAAGCATGTATTGTCAAAATAGTTATCCAAAACTAACTTAGGTATCCTCATTCAGTTCTTCATCTTATTCTTGAATTCCTCAAAATAGTTATCTATAATTGCCTCAAAATTTTCTACTAATTGACTTATCAAGTCACTTATCTACTCAATAGTTATTCTAATTCTATCCCATGAAATTGTTCCTACTATAGGGAATAAATTTTGCACATAGAAAAATATACATACAAGTAGGGAACCAAACTTACATGACTTATTCTTGGCTTTCCTTATCACTCCAAGATTATCTGACAATTGTTGCAATTTCTGCTTAGTTAGATCATAACTATGATCTTTCTTCACAATTTTGTATCTGAGGTTCACTATAATGCAAGACACACTATTCAATTGGATCAACTAATATAACTTGTGTTTAATCACACATACTACAAATTTAATGATAGGGTCATCAATCCCATCGATCAACATGCCATGACCATTCCACTTTGCCTTCATTTTCTTCTCAACAATGTTCCTTGTGGCACTTCTTATTGACTTTGGTATATCTAGAGTAGGATAACTAGTAACTCAATGTATGATAGCCTTGTTAATGTTGATTGGTCCACCCTCTAACCATATCTTCATATCATGTACACAAATCAACACATTTTTTGTCCACTTGAGTTTGAAAATTTTAAGAAAAGCTAGGGCACAGGTTAGCCCTTTCTTGGCAATGATATTGTGTTCATCCTTTAACACTCCATTACTACACAATTTGTTATATCCTGCATTAGTCTCTAATCTTTCCTACATTACACATATAACATGATCATACATCATGAGTCATCAATACCCTTGGTGGAATTGATGACAAAGTGCCAAATTCATCACTATTCAATGCAATGTTTGCATATTCTTTGAAATTTGGTGGAGGAGACTAATCATTCCTTACAATTTGTGCATCGCTCTCCTTTAGCATTTCTTTTTAGTCACAAATGTAACTAGGGTTCAAACAAATTTTCTTCAAATAACTTCAAAAACAACTCAACTCGGCACTGAAAACTTGACTTAATACAATCCTTCAATTTACCAATGACATGCTATGATTTTCTTACTATATTATTGAAATATCCTTTGAATCACCTGATATCTAAAAATATCTTGGTAAAATGAAATTGGATACCAAAATTTGATATATACTAATGACATGAAGAAATAGAAGTCTTATTGGTCCTTTTTGTGAACATTTGTTTATAACATACTGAACTTTATAATCTTTTAGTATAAATGTTTTGAAATTTTGATGTATAAAGTATGGACATAGGGCATAAAAATGATAATCAGAATTATATCTAAAAAGGGGTTCATTTTATGGTAAAAATCTTTCTTCATGAATGTTTTATATGGGTAGATCTTCATGCAGCTGAAGAGATTGCAAAACCTGTTAGTTCAATAATTAATACATTTTCTTTATAAACTAATAAATGAAAATAAATGTTTGTGGGAAGTCTTGTGTGTATTAAATGTTAATCACAAGAATACGAGTTGAGCGGGAGTTAATAAAAAACAAACTGCGAAGGAATAGTGCTAAGGCATTCGTGGTATTAAAGAGAAGCGTTATGACACTGTTGTAATTGGAAGACTTGGTAGCAAAGTTAGAAGGGACTTGTTTTAATGAATAACAAAGCGAGACCTGATAAAGTGGTTGAGCAAGGAAGCAAGCATCAAATCAATTAGTTAAACATGCAACGTACAATACCTAGATTCCTAGAAGTTGTTTAAAGTCAGATAAAAGAGTAGATCTAGCATTTTCTATGATCTATATTTGTGGGGAATTTAAGGGATAATTAATGTCTTTACAATTGTATGCTTGCAGTCTTAAGTTATAACTAACTTTCCTTCATGAGGAAGTCATAGTTATAGGAGATTTTTGTTTTTCCTTTTTTTAAAATAAGACCTCGTCTATATCTATCAGGTTAGGTAGTAAGTAGATAGACAGAGTCGATAGACATCTTGTTGTTTTTCCCAAGTTATTGTAATACTGCATATTTGAATGAATACATGCCTTTGTTGAGTTTCTACACTTTTATTTGAGCTTATCTTTCCTTCATTCTTTCGTGGGGGCCCACATGGAAGGTGGAGTTTAGTAAGTAGGAGTTAGACTCATTCTAAGTTAAGATTAGAACTACTGTTCCTACAGCCACTAGAAACAGAACCAGTCACTGTTCCTATAGCAGTAGGTGCATAGATGTATGGTTAAATAATTAGAATTTTCTTCCAAGTATTTGATAGTTTTCTTTCCTTTAGATAAACTAGATTTCCTTAATGGTTATTGCATTCAAGGTAGTAGTGACTTTTAGTGAAAACTAGAGCATATACTTTGCAGACATCATCTCAAGTTAACGCTCCCGAATTGACAGTTAATGAAAATCAGTATAGTACTTTGGTAGTAAGGGATGTCCAATCCTACAACTAAAAAGGTGTTATATTGATTAGACATATTTTTGGCACCATTTTCGAGGATGGTGTCAGTCTAGTATTCACTATTGAGTCATTTAGTTTCATTTTTAGCATTCTTGCATGCATAGAAGAAGAAACCACCTTGGAAGATTTCTTCCCAACTTCAATCAAGAAGATCCTTTTTATCTTGACCCTAAAGAAAGAGAAGAGAGAGAAGAAATAGAAGAACTATTTGAGAACGTATTTGCAGAAGTATCAGAACAAGTACAATCACTAACCACATCTGAAGAATCCTTCCATTTGAATAATCTTTTTGCTGAGCCAGAATATCAAGATAATCCATTAGCTCTAGTCATTTATCAGCCACCACTAGGACATCCACAAATGACAGCAACTTATCCTACCTTTCCCTTTCCAATTCCTCCTTAGAGGGGTAATCAAAATCTGAAAAATATACCTTCAGCTGCCCTGCTAAAATTCTATGGCCTTATCACTGAAGATCCATAAACTTTTCTCTTTGAATTCAACATCCTTTTTCAAAGTTATGACTACACAACTGATGCCCATAAGCTGAAATTGTTTCCATCAACTCTCAAAGAAGCTGCTTTAAGATGGTTCATGAGTCTAGGTGCTAATGCTATGATAGATTGGCCAACTATGAGTAACCTGTTTCTTAATAAATATAAGGAATATTGCAGAGGCCATGGTTTGAAAGGAGATGACATTTTTAAAATGTCACAAAAGGAGGATGAGACTTTGGAGGACTATGTTTCCTGGTTCATATTTAACCTACAATGCAACACACAACATCAGCTAAACGAGGAGTCCCAAAAGCATCTCTTTCTGAAAGGAGTGCATGACAGAGTATGTAATCTTTAGAGTTAATGGTTGGAGGTGACACTAAACAAAAGACGTGGGCTAAAATTTGGAATATTTGTTTGAACTATTCTAGAGAAACAACAAGAAAGGATGAGGTTTGAGGGACTTGCTCCAAAAAACTCCTAGAGCGGGAGTATCTAAGACAGAACTATCAAACCTCTTGAAGAATTTCAAGCAAGACATCATTAATGATGTTGCTACACAATTAGATACCATGTAAGCATGAAGGAAGGAGGAGAATGTTGATAGTATTTTGGAAAAATATTGCCCCCATTATAGAAAAAAGACACGCGATTGCCGATGTAAGCCTACTACTAGCTTGGAATCACAACATGTGCCTACTAAGTTCAAGGAAATTGATGAAGATGGGGAAGTCCTCTATGATTCTCAACAAAGGTCGTGGGCTCTAGGATCAGGTATTCCTCAAGACCCACTCCATAATTATGGTGGTAATAGTCAATGGAAACAATAGCATGGTAATTATAATAATTGGCAGCAACCTAACCAAGGGTGGTAGCAGCCTAACCAAGGGTGGCAGAAGCCTAACTAAGGGTGGCAGAAGCCTAACCAATGTTGGCACCAACCTCAACACGGTTGGAAACAACCTCAGAATTGGTAGCAACACCCACATCAAATGGCCTTGACTCAACCTTTGCAAAAACAAGCCTTAATGCCTCCTACATCCAATACAACCTCTCCAAAATAGCCATAGTTACCTGCACAACCTGCACCTAATCCTAATAGTGCAAAACCTTCAGCCCAACAACAAAGTTATTCCATCACCCTGAATGATATCCATCTAAGATCTGGAACAACACTTGCCTCACCTCAATAGCCCATTATAATAGAAATAGATGATACAAATGGTGAGTCAGTTCAAGAGCCTACCACCACTATTTCTCCTATAGTCAAGACACCACCATTTCCTAGTAGGTTAACAGAGCAAGTCCTGCCAAGTGAAAATCAAGTTGCACTAGATTTGCTTGAGCAACTCAAGAAAATGAAGGTAAAAATTCCCTTGATTGATGCAATAAAGGAAGTACCTATATATTCAAAATCCATTAGAGAAGCTTGTATTAAAAAGTCAGGAAGAAAAAAGAAAGACCCAAAGAATATCCATGTCGTTGGGCAGCTTTCTGATGTTATGCTTGATAACTGCAAAATGCCTAAGTATGCAGACCTTGGAAGCCCAGTAGTGACCCTCACCACTCAAAGAGTACAAGTGCATAATGTCTTAATAGAACTCAAAGCATCCATCAATGTAATGACCACAGAAGTAGTGTCCAAATTAAGCATCATTGATCTCAAGAAAACACTAACAATCTTGCAACTAGCAGATAGTTCTACCATCATTCTTGATGGTATGCTAGAAGATGTCACTATCACATTACATTCATGGGAGTATCCAGTTGATTTTGTTGTACTCTCTCCAAAAAAAAGTACTGGGGGATACCCTATCATTTTAGGATGACCATGGTTAGCAACAACATATGCTTATATTGCATGCTGATAAGGGAAAATGACTATTTCAGATGGAATAAACACTAAAAATTTAACTTTGTATTCTCCTACTCAGCCTTTGTTGAAGGATTATCAAGTTGTTTGGCCAAATATGGATGACTTTGATATGGACATAGATTCTATTCAACAATTGATGATGATCTCAGGGGACTCATTTGTAAACATTAAAGAAGAAGATGATGTCATTTCTTCTATCATACTGAATGAGTATGGAACACAACCTGAGACATCTTCTAAACAAAAGTGTGTTTTAGAAAGCATTTTACCTTTATCTGTTGAACTTCATTATTTTGAGTCTACACAGCTTATGCATTCACTCCTACCACATGAGATAGATTCACAACCAATTGTGCAAATTTCAATGGCTGAAAAAGTAGTCAAAACAACAATTATTCTAGGAAGAGAATTAAATGTAAGCAAGTCCTTATCTTAGGAACAACATCATAATACCCTGCAGCTGTTGCAAAAGCACCAGGATGCTTTTGCTTGGGAGTATATAGATATGAAAGGTTTGGATCCTACACTCTATACCAATAGGATTTATATCAATCCAGATTGCAAACCTGTGAGACAACCTTAGCAGAGGATAAACCCAACATTAAGGGATATTGTCAAAAATGAATTGCAAAAGCTACCCAATGCTGGCTTCATATATCCTATTTCAGATAGCCAATGTGTGTCACCATTAGTTATTGTTCCCAAAAAGGTGGGAAAATGGTGAGTCTGCACAGATTATAGAGAACTTAACTCTGCTACCAGGAAGGATCATTTTCCATTGCCTTTTGCCGATCAAGTTCTTGATAATCTTGCAGGAAAAAAATACTTTTCATTCTTGGATGGGTTCAGTGGCTACAATCAAATCCAGATAGCACCAAAGGATCAAGACAAGACCACATTCACGTGTCCATGGGGAACATTTGCTTATGTTGTCCTACCATTTGGTTTGTGCAATGCACCTGCAACTTTCCAAAGAGTTGTTATTAGCATTTTTTCTGACATATCTGTAGATTGTTTGGAAGTGTATATGGATGACTTCACCACATATGGACAAACATTTGAAGAAGCCAAGGAAAAATTGGACGGGGTTTTACAAGGATACAAAGACTAAAATTTATCTTTAAACAATGAAAAGTGCTTTATAATGATGCAAGAAGGAGTGGTGTTGGGATACTTTATTACCCCTAAAGGAATTGAAGTAGATCCAACAAAAATAGAAGTCATACACACATTGGCTATACCAGCTAAATCGAAAGAAGTTAGGAGTTTTCTAGGACATGTAGGATATTATCGACATTTTATCAAAGATTTCAGTCAAATTGCAACACCTTTATATAAATTGCTTCGAAAAGATGCAGAGTTTGTATGGGATTCAGAGTGTACAAAAGCTTTCCTACAGCTTAAGGAAGTCCTCTCAATAGCACCAGTGCTTCAAGGACCAACTTGGGAGTTACCTTTTCACATACACACAGATGCTTCAGATCATGCCATTGGAGTGGTACTTGGCCAAAAGATAGATTCAGTAGAACATGCAATTTACTATACTAGCAAAAATCTTCAAGGAGCCGAGTATAACTACACTGTGATAGAGAAAGAACTGCTTGCTATAATTTATGCTTTGAATAAATTTATACATTACATTATAGGATACCAAATATTTTTACATATAGATCACTCTGCTATCAAATATTTGATGAACAAGCCAGCAATCTCTGGATGATTTTCTTGATGGTTGTTATTAATGCAAGAATTTGACATCACCATTATTGACAAGCCAGGTAAAGCAAATGTTGTAGCTGATTTCTTGTCTCATCTTCAAACACATGACGATCCTATAGCCATACAAGATAGCTTTCCCAATGAATATCTCTTCCTTTTGTCAGCACAAAACCCTTGGTATGCTAACATTGCCAACCATCTAACTACTGGCAAAACTCCCCCACATTTCTCTACAAAAGAAAAATGATTACTAGAAGAAAAGAGTTTTAATTTCTCATGGATCTTAGGATTCATGTTTTATATTGGACTAGACCTTGTAACATGAAGATGTCTCAGAGAGGATGAAACATATGATGTTCTTCATGCTTGCCATGACGAGCCCTGTGGTGGTTACTTTGCTAACAAACAGACTACATTAAAGATTTTGAATGCAGGTTATTATTGGCCTACACTTCACAAGGATGCAGCTTAGTATACAAAAAAATGTGATAACTGTCAAAGAATGGGTCGATCGACAAAATTTGGTGAAATGCCCCTACAGCCATATATAGTAGTAGAACTATTTGATAAATGGGGAATTGATTTTGTTGGCCCTATTGAACCACCATTAGAAGGGAAAAGTTACATACTAGTTTGCACTGATTATGTTACTAAGTGGGCTGAAGCAAAACCCATGAAGCATCCTCATGACAATAATGTTGCAAAGTTTTTGTAGAAATGTATCTTTACCAGATTTGGTGTTCCAAGAGAATCACAATTAGATCAAGGGCCTTAGTTTACGTCTAATCTGATAGCAACACTCACGGAGGAGTATAAAATTCAGCATGGCAAATCATCTCCATATCATCCATAGGCCAATGGATAGGTAGAAGTGACAAATAGAGAGCTGGAACATATTCTCACTAAAATAGTGTCTTTGCATAGGAAAGATCAGGTAGCTAGACTTCCTAAACCCTTATGGGAATACAGAACAACATGGAAATCCACTACTAGGTTTATGCCTTTTCAACTCCTATATGCAAAGATAGCTGTTATGCCCATTGAATTTGAACATAAAACTCTACGGATAGCTTTGGAACTTGATATTACCCTTCCTACAACACAATAGGATTGCATTTTGAATCTCAATGAGTTAGATGAATCGCAAAAATCAGCTCTTCATAACACAGAATTAATTCAAAGTGAAAGAAAGTAATTGCATGACAAATTCATTAAAGATAGAAAATTCTCTGTTGGTAATTGGGCGCTTCTGTATGATTCACGATATCAGCATCACCAAGGAAAATTTTAGACTCGATGGCTTGGTCCCTATGAAATCATTACAATTTTTAACAATGGACCAGTTCAAGTGTCAACAATTGATTTGGTCAAATTTAAACTCTTGGTTAATGGGCATCACCTAAAGTTATATCATAAACCAACAACTTAGAAAGAATTTCTTCAACAGTTCACCACAACAAAAACATCTCTTCCTGCAGCCACTCCATCTGAGTCTCCCACTCAGATGCCTGTAGCCCCTTGAATTTATTTTCAAGGCCTTCATAATAAATTTTTTGCATTCATGCAAAAATTCATTCCTTTTCCACCTCATTCTATCCCACCTTCTTGTCTTTCCATCATCATGCCATCTCACTTTCTCTCGTATGACACTACTCGAACCATCCTTCCTATCGCACCTTAGGTCAATCACACTCAACCCCTTTGTATTTATTTAATTTATTATTTATTTAAAAAAGCATGTTATTTTGATTTTTAGAATTTGCAATCTTTATAGCTTGGTGGGACCCAGTCTTTCCTAGGTTGGGGGGTGGGAAAATCAAAATCATGAATGTAAATCAAGAAAATCTTAAGTTGGCATGTAGGATGTACGAGGAAGGGTCATTTCAGTAATGAGCTGGTGCTCATTTGTACTTCCAAAATGTGTGAAATAATGTAAAGAAGGCTAATGATTAAATCATGATTTCACATAACCCCTCATTAAATATGGCATTTTTTTTTGAGTAGGATCTTTATCCTCATTATGATTTGGTGATTAAAATGCCGTCATGAAGTACTAAAGGATGTGATGTTTGAAAAATATTGAAGTATTTCAATTTCCCTTTGTTGAAACCCCTATAGCTATCACCTCCCATACTCTCAAAATCACTTGTAGTGAATTTTCCTGTACTAGCATTTTTTTCAAAACATATGGGTGGAGAACCTCAGTAGCATGAACCGGCAGACTAGCAACATGTAGTTTGTTTCAACAATGAGGTTGGATGGCTTATTGTCTTAGTTTGAAGTAGTTTGATCAAGAAATTGTGCTCTAATTTCATAATACATTGAGGGATGAATATGCAACTGTTAAGGGCATTCAGATAGAATTCACCGAAGAAGTGGTGGCAGAAGTTTCAAGTTTGCCCACAAATGGAGAATGTTGGATAGAGGACATGGATGCACGACAAGCAAAAGAGCAATTCTTAGTACCTAGAGATCCTTAGCTAGAGGAAAACAAAAAGCAAGGTACATTATGATTATCTCTCCCTCTGCAATTCATCCACCTTGTTGAATTTATCATAAGATATTTTACCTGTGAAGGAAGGTATTCCTATTTGCATGCTATTCATTTCAAAATTTTGAGTAGTTTGCAGCATGGTGATTGTCCTATAAATATCTCGAGTTTCCTTTATAATATTATCAAAAGGCAAGCTACCTATGTACAACAAGGAAAAACCCAGTTGATATCCCACCATTGCTTGATTAGAGCTATAATTGAAAGGGAGTTGACTAGGCAGCACTTGGGAACATGGGAGAATTTTGTAAAACTAAGGATAGAAGGACCTAAAAGGGGTGAGGGCAAGGAATGGGGACAAGAGAGAAAACTACTGTAGGAGTCTGGAAAGTAGTATATAGAATGGCTCAAGAAGCTTCAGATTCTACCTCTGTACCTAAAATCATGCATAGTTGCCATAGAGGAAGGTTTAGAAGAAGTATCTCTAGTATCACAAGAACCTGCACTTAACCCAA
Source organism: Cupressus sempervirens (assembly GCA_028749045.1). Taxonomy (NCBI): domain Eukaryota; kingdom Viridiplantae; phylum Streptophyta; class Pinopsida; order Cupressales; family Cupressaceae; genus Cupressus; species Cupressus sempervirens. The sequence goes on from CM053788.1 coordinate 67,241,297, forward strand.
ATAAAGGGAAATCTTTCAATAAGGGCAAGAAACCAGTTTCTACTCCACGATGAGTCACTAGAATGTTTAGCGTAAATTTGAGAACTGAACCTCCTACACCACATGCTAAGCCTCCTATACCACCTATTGATGTTGAAACTCTAGTACCTACACCTACACAGTCACTAGAGCACACAACACCTACTCCTGAACATGAAAATGATCTTGAGGAAATTCTTGCAAAGCCAAATAGCCCTATTAATGTTGATAGTGACATGGAGTCCTTAGAGAAAATAGTGTTCGGGTTTGAATAGCTAGCAGAGGAAACTAATAATCTACCACCAGAGGAATATCCATCTATTGCACAAGAAATGGTTTAGAAAATTTTTGAAACATTTCAAGTTAAAATGACTATTGCACCCCATCCTGCAGCCGTTGCCCCTTCAAAAAAAGTTGATAACACTATTGCTTGTCAAAATAACAACTTTGTTGAATGTCAGCATTCTCAAGATGACAACACTGCTAACCACCATCATCCTAAACACCACCTTGAAGATTATAGACCTGTTGTCCATTGTCATACACCACCAAAAATTTCTACTCTATTAATAGCCAGCTTTAGTTTGTACCAACAGTTTCAATAGGAAAAAGAAAATTGGGACCTAGAAAGGAAGCAATTGCTTAGAACTATTAGAGAACAAGCACAACAAATTGAAGAGAAGGATAGTGAAATTATGGTCCTATAGCAACGTGTCATGAAGATTATAGAGCTCATTCCAGAACTTGTAAATTGTAGGTCACCATCTCCAGTTTACACACTGTTCCTAAAGGAGCAAATGATTAATTTCAATTGTCTTGAATTACTCAAGGGTTGAACCCTTCCTTGCACACTCCACAAGAATTTTATGCAGCATTCAAATTAGTTCCAATGACTCTACAAAATCTCCTCTATGAGTTATATATTCATAATCTTGCTGTTCTAGGTGATAAGGATTGGAATTCATTGTTATATGTGGGACATGTACAATTTAGGTCCATTATGTCATGGATGCAGAATGAGATTAGTTGAGAGAACCAAGCTACTCTTTATAGGGAAAAGGAAATGTTTGAACCATTGTACATTTAGCCAGAGGTACAAAATGCTCACAAAGTATTCTTCGATTGGCTTTTTGTTAACAATAATCAAAGTGTTGCTGCCAAAATTCACCTTGTCTGCGAACAAGCATTTCTGGATTGGGAGCAACATTGTTCTAAAAATGCCCCTGATGCTAGACAAGCCTCCCTTCAAAGATGGATCTGATTACCAGAAGATCTGAAAACAAGGGAGTTGCACTCTCCCCAAAATTTGGAGTTGGCCATCAATAGGATGCCCAAGTATATGATGTTAGATAGAAGTCAAAAAAATTATTGGGTACCTCTTCATTTCCAACTGCCAATACTCTTGCATCCTATGCTTGGAAAGTATGATTCATTTGCTGAATATAACATGATTGCTAAAAAATAGAAATGGGAAAGGTTGAAACAAAATCATGGATATTTTAATTACAGAGCTCATGAATCAAAGGAGAAAATTGCCAATGATCTCAGGCTACAGATGAGGATAAGAAACCTATAGATGCTGAAGGGACCAGCCTCAGGATGGCTGGGGGGAAAAATGATGACATGAAGAAATATAAGTCTTATTGGCCCTTTTTGTGAACATTTGTCTATAACATACTAAACTTTATCATCTTTTAGTATAAATGTTTTGAACTTTTGATGTATAAAGTATGGACATAGGGCATAAAAATGATAATCAAAATTATATCTTAAAATGGGTTCATTTTGTTGTAAAAATGTTTCTTCATGAATGTTTGATATGGGTAGATCTTCCTCCAGCTGAAGAGATTGCAAAAACTGTTAGTTGAATAATTAATTCCTTTTCTTTATAAACTAATAAATGTTTGTGGAAAGTCTTGTGTGTATTAAATGTTGATCACAAGAATACAAGTTGAGTGGGAGTTAATCAAAAACAAACTATGAAGGAATAGTGTTAAGGCATTGATGGTATTAAAGAGAAGCGTTATGACACCGTTGCAGCTTGAAGACTTGGCGGCAAAGTCAGAAGGGACCTATTTTAATGAATAACAAAGTGGGACCTAATAAAACTGAGCAAGGAAGCAAGCATCAAAGTAATCAATTAAACATGCAATGCATGATACTTGGATTCCTGGAAGCTATTTAAAGTCAGATAAAAGAGCAAATCTAGCATTTTCTATGATCTATATTTGTGGGGAATTTAAGGGATAATTAATGTCTTTACAATTGTATGATTGCAGTCTCAAGTTGTAACTAACTTTCCTTCATGAGGAAGTCATAGTTATAGGAGTTTGTTGTTTTTCCTTCCTTTTAAATAAGACCTCATCTGTATCTATGAGGTTAGGTAGTAAGTAGATAGACAGAGTTGATAGACATCTTGTTATTTTTCCAAAGTTATTGTAATACTACATATTTGAATGAATACATGCCTTTGCTAAGTTTCTACACTTTTATCTGAGCTTATATTTCCTTCATTCTTCCATGGGGGCCCATGCAGATGGTGGAGTTTACTTTAGTAAGTAGGAGTTAGACTCAATTTTCTAAGTTAAGATTAGAACTGTTGTTCTTGCAGCCACTGGAAACAGAACTAGCCACTGTTCTTACAACAGTAGGTGCATAGATGTATGGTTAAATAATTAGAATTTCCTTCCAAGTATTTGATAGTTTTCTTTCCTTTAGATAAGATAGATTTCCTTAATGGTTATTGCATTCAAGGTAGTAGTGTCTTTTAGCAAAAACTAGAGCATATACTTTGCAGACATCATCTCAAGTTCACACTCCTAGATTGACATTTAATGAAAATCAGCATAGTACTTTGGTAGTAAGGGACGTCCAATCTTGCAACTAAAAATGTGTTATATTGATTAGACATATACCTTCAATCTATCAATTTAGGTCTATTATAAATGTGTTTATGCACAAAAAAATAATTAGAATTTCCTTCCAAGTATTTGATAGTTTTCTTTCGTTTAGATAAGCTAGATTTCCTTAATGGTTATTTCATTTAAGGTAGTAGTGTCTTTTAGCAAAAACTAGAGCATATACTTTGTAGACATCATCTCAAGTTCACGCTCTTGGATTGACATTTAATAAAAATCAGCATAGTACTTTGGTAGTAAGGGATGTCCAATCTTGCAACTAAAAATGTGTTATATTGATAAGACATATACCTTCAATCTATCAATTTAGGTCTATTATAAATGTGTTTATGCACAAAAACTATCTCAATCTTTCATGCCTCTTTTCATTCAAATATTCAACCACTATTACTTTGCTTGGTTAACATTGATTTTCTCAACCAATACATTAGCTAAGTTGATGTAAGCTCTAGGTCTATATTGCAATGCTTGATCAATACAGATTGTATTACTGATGCTTGATAGTTGATAGTAAATTTTTTTTTCATTTCTCAATACTTCTATCAGATTTGTCCTAATATATCTTAATTCATGTTGATATGAACTTTTAACCACTTTTCTTGTTGGGAACTAATGTATGATATTACATTTAGATATACAATCCCTCACATACCTTCTTTTCTTAATATGATGTGATGTGATCACCTGATCCATTAGATTGGATGATCTCAACTTTTCTTTTTCCACTACTTCTAGCTTCTACTATCTCTTTCCATGTTTTATTCATCTCAACTTTTCCTTTTCCTTTTCTTATTTCACTATTTGGGGCTGGTGCTTGGGTCCTATAGTTCTTACTAACATGTCCAATGTGAAGACAACTGAAACAAACTAGGTTTCCATTCAACCTTTTCTTATTGTTACTTCTGAAATGTGTCTTAATGTAATTCTCTAGAATGTTCCCATACTCTCCACAATAATAAAAATTATACCATGTGTTGTAATCCCAATTATAAGAGTTAACTTTCTTAGGTCCATGTGTTTTCTTTTTAGATGTCTAGTTAGGTTTTTCCTTGGATTTGATTTCATGAGATCTATGTCCATATTTATGATACTTGTAACAATTTCCTTCAAATCTAAGTGCATCACTTTTCTTTAGCCTGCATTCATGTGCTTGGTGTCCTTTCTTATTGTACCTAAAATGGTTACTAGTAAGCTCAGGTTTAGTGTTTTGCATACCATTTTTGCTTCTCCATATGTTAGCAGTGTGTCCAAGTTTACCACAATGATGACAAGTAGGTTGATGCAGGAGCATCTAGTGGTGTAAGGCCGATCCTATATCACCCAAAAATATGCTTAATGTTAGTTTTTATTTAATGTTTCTTTATTTATGGATACACATTTGCATCAAATAGAGAATCCAACTCTCATAGTTCCACTGTTGGTTTTCTAGGTTAGAGTTTTTGAGCACCCTAGGATACATGCCAATGCATAAAATAGGTTATTTTGTAAGTAAGCAATAATTACGATGAGTTAGAAGATGTAAGTTGGAGGGATGACTATAATTATAATTTAAAGAAATCCAAAAAAAGAATCAGGTAAAAAGGCTTTATGGTTTGAAAGTTATTGCAATTTAAAATTGCATGGAGACCCCCTAAGAGCACTTCAAAGTCAGATTTGAGGCACTAAATGACCTCGTATGGGCCTAAAAAATGGGGGAAGAACATATCTAGTACATAGGGCTATAGAGAGCTTGGAGAGATTTCCAAAAATGTAAACAATTCACCAATCAGAGTCCCAGATCAAAAGTTATGCCTCGTGGAAGTTTGGCTGCCATTTTTGGATTCTTCTAATTTTACACCAACTTCTAACATGTTTTCTAGAACCTTCTATTTTGGTGGTGGATTCCAAATGGAATATTCTAGAATTTATTCCTAATCCTAAACCTAATTTAGCTTACTTAAGGTCATTTCTAGCATTGTAAACATAGTTTTGATGGAGTTTGGGAGAAGATACTATGAGCAAGGTTTTTCTCCAGAATTAGACAACATTATAATCCCCTAGGGCATGTCATTGAGTCTATTTTCATTGTAAAAAATGTAATAGTATATCACTTCTAATAATAATATTCCCCTTTTCTTGTTGTGTTCATTTTCTCTTGGGTTGTGCCCTTGTCAAGTGGTATTAGAGCTAGTTTTATTGAGTGTGTAGATAGAGCGCCAATTGTGAAGTAGTTTGTGCCAAGATTGTGTGGTTGTGGGTCTTGATATAGCAAGAAGATTCCTTCACAAAGAGAGCATTGTGGAAGGGCTAGAGTTGTTCCTCCTAAGGTTATAGCCCTCTAGAGACAAGTTTAGGCATTACAAGAGGAGATCTATAGAGGGATGAATATTTTCGTAGGGGACGAAAGTGAGGAGGAAAATGAAGAAGAAGGAAATATTGTGCAAGAAGGGGAAGGAGATGGAGAAGTCATAAACTAGGTGGAGGAGAAGCATTTTAGGGCCATTGCAAAGATGGAAAAATGACCTAAAATTGACATCAACATGTTTTCAAGAATTTTAAACTCGAATGAGTTGATTGATAGGATCAATGAGCTAGAGGAATATTTAGAGTATGAGGATATTAGGGACCCTAATAGGGTTAAGTTTACAAAGGCTAAAATGAAAGTCCATGCCAAAATCTAGTGACAAGAGATTGAATTGGAAATAAAGAGAAGAGGAAAGGATAAAATCACAAGATGGGATTGCATGGTGGACAAACTAAAGAAGTAGTTCATTCCTGTTGATTACAAGCTTGAATTGTTCAAGAAGATGTAAGGGTTAAAGCAAGTGGGAAAATCTATCTAGGAATACACAGAGGATTTTTACTAAGTCCTTATGCAAAAGAAAACAAGGAGAAGGTTTCCTATCACCTTAATGGGTTAAGACCTAGCATTCATGAGGAGTTAAGTTTGGTTAGAATGACCAACATTGAAGAGACATACCAGTTTGCCTTCCAACTTGAGGAGAAGTTAAACAAAATTCTTGATGGAAGCAAAGAGGGCATAGTTAAGGAGGAAGGGGTGGTGCTAGGTCATTTGAAGGCTGAAATGAGAATCAGAAGAAAACTAAAGATGTGTGTACTAGTCAAAACCAAAGGAATGAGGGTTTTAACTACTCCTGTGATCAAAACTTTGGAGATTAGAGAGGAGGAGGTAGAGGATGTGGACAAGGTTCAAGAAGAGGAGGCTTCTATGGTACCTATTTTCATTGAAATTAAGAATTTTATCATGCCTATGAATGCTCTCAATACCAAGGAAGGATAGATAGGAGAGATGATGGTAAAACAAGGGTTGCTTATGTGGATGATGATGCATAGTCATCACATTCAGAGGATGCCAAAAGAGGAGAGGTTCTGGTTAATGAAAGGGTCTTTCTAAGTGGTGAGGCTAAACTTGTACAAAGGAGGAGTTTATTTTGTACTAGGTGCAAGTGTGAGGGTAAATTCTGTGATGTGATTGTTGATGGTGGGAGCACTAGAAACTTGGTGTCAGAGGAGATGGTCTCAAAGCTAAATCTCAAGAGGGAGAAACACCCTGTGTTGACAATTGGCTAATAGTGATATGTAATTGTTGTTATTAGTGGACACACATGATGTACATGTTGATAGAAAACATCATAAATAAAGATACTTAGTGTTTGGTTATCAGATAATTATCTAAGTATAGAATTTGGTTTACAACAGTGTATTGTTTTATTTATAACATGTTGCAAATGTCATATTATGTCAAGCGAAGTTACATGGAGATAGTATACATGTTGGCGATTTCATGTATGACCTTGGAAGTTTGTATGGACTATATAGAGTAGATTTAATCATGTTTTGATGAAACAAGACAACAAAATTGAAGGAAAGAATTGTTTTGATTACAAAACAATTACTTGTCCAATTAGGGCCAACATCCTAGATGTTTACTATAACTTGGAAAAGTGAATTGTGGTCTTAGCCAACCCAATAGTATTTTATGTAAAGGTATGGTATTTATGCAAAGGAATTCTTGTGATAAGAAGTGTGCAATCTTGGTGTATTACTGCTATCTTTTAAGATTACAAAGTGAGAGAACTTTTGTGAAAGCAATATATGCAAAGTTTTATCTTGTGATCCAAGATTGAGCTGAATATCAGAGATTAGACAAGGAAGGAAAATAATAGTAAATTACTTATTTGAGTAGTGAGCTCTTCTTGTAGTTGAAATTGCATGTTTGGGCAGTGGGCTCTTCTTGCATACATTATACTACAACTCCTAATAGGGTTGGAATCTCCTAACAAGGATTCAAAGTCTCCTAACAGGGACTAGTTATACTAAATTTTCTCATTGACTCCTAACAGGGTCCATCCTCTAAAAAGGAACATATATATTAGTATATTATCTAGTGGGTATCATCCCAACTAGGGTTTTCCCTTGGCCAGGGTTACCCTAGTTAACAGAATATGGTGTCATGAGTTATCTTTGTGTATTGTTACTATTAATGTTCAACATTACTTTATTTCTTTGTTATGCATGGTTTAAAATAAGTAATAAAATCTAGTTGGAAACTAAAGTTTGTAGATTACTGATTCAACCCCCTTCTCAGTAATCCCTATTTCTAACACCCCCATTCCTATTGGATTGATTCGGTGCAGGATGATCAAAAGGTCCTAGTCAGTGAACAATTTTTGGTAAAGCTCAAGATTGGGAGTTCTGTTGAGCTATCATTTTGCACGATGCTTAACGAAAGGGATCCTTTCAAACCCCTGTCTTGAAAAGATGATCTAGAATCAACTCCAAGGTTCTAGGTGATCTTGCAACCTACTAGAATCCACTTAGTTAAAGATAAATACATTTGTTAATAGGGAGGCCTTTGCTGGTTTGAATAATTCAGATAAGATGTAGAATCTACTTGCTATCTCAAAAAAATAAAACATACAAAAAGAAATGTATTTTTGTATTTTTCTATTTTTTATGAATGAAATCTAACAATGCAACTATCTGAATTCCAAAATTAACCAAGTGTTTGTAAAATAAAATAATGAAGATAGGATAACTAGAAGTTTAAGAAAACAACTTTGAAAAGTAAATTCCTAATGGACATAAACTACAAAAACAACACATTTGTGAGTTAAGCCTTTGAAAAGATCAGTAGATAACCAATGAAAATAGGAGCAATGCTTCCTTAATTCCACTAATGCAATCATTGATGGGAATTTAGTAACTATAAGATGTTTCATTTTTCATAAAATTGCAAGGCCACGAAAAGTGTGCTCATGCGAGACAAAGAGCTATGTAGGAACAATGTGATGATCTCTTTTCGAGCTAAGTAAGCTAGTGGAATTTTTAGACCTATAGAAAACACTATAATTAAAAAATCACATGACCAAAAATAATACAATAAAACAATTGGCTCAATTACACTTCATGAACATACATTCACAAAATATAACACACTTAGGAGAGAATCACCACACTCCAAATATGAGCAACAAAAGAATATATTATTGCATCAAAATAATGGCAGCCTTGAATACATATTACATTCTCAAATTTACAAGAAATCTTCTCCTCAATTTGTGTTGAGAGTGAGAGATATATTTATGCAAACATATGCTTCTAAACTAATAAAACAAATCTATTTATGAATAAACTAACTCTCTAACTAGTGCTTAGTAGGACTTCATCCATATTTATATTATTAAACAAATTCATGAGACTTTACATGTCTTAAAAAAAATAAAGCATTATAAAATAATAAGAAGAAAAATTTTAGTTGATGTAGGAGTGTCTAGAAGTGCCAAAAAAAGAAGCTCCATGTTCACTAGGCATCTGCATGAGTTAAACTACCGTCAGAATGCATTTTTGATGCATGGGAAGCTCTAAATTTAGAACTAGTAGTTAACTGTCACCTCTAAATTCTTCAAAACTTCTAGCACACCTCTAAAAAAGTGCAACTATGCACCTAGCATACCTATGCACCTCATAAGCAGGTTCAAAGAATGCAAAATTTCACCAAGTGTCAAAACTAAAATTCTAGCTTCTAGGTTTTGTTTCCCTTTATACCAAAGCTATGTCTGGGTATTTGCCCTTGAATTTATCAATAATCTTGGAAACTAGAGTTGTATCTAGAAAATCTAAGGCCTCATACTTTTCTTTCACTTTCTACCTATAGTTTTCCACCTCGATGTGAGTCTCTACAAAATCTCTAATTTTTACATCTAAATCTAATAATGCTTCTTCTATTCTAAATGTTTTCTTGATGTCATCATCATTAGAAGCTTCTTCAAAAGTCTTCCAAAATTTCTCAACTAATACCTTTACCTTTATCAATTTATCCCTTGCATCATCCTCAAAAATGTCTAAACACACATCACTATAATGTTTCCCTTCCTCCAAAATTTGCTCTTGGGTTTGTTCCTTGAGCTTATGAATCTCCATGTGTAATGTGTCCATTACTTTATTGCCATCTGCAATATTCTCTATCCAATCATCAATCTTATCTAACTCTTCCACCATATATACTTCCATTAACATCCAATACCTTTGGCCTTCAATTGACTATAGTGCTTGTAAGTCCTTGCCCCAAGTATATACTTCATCCATCAAACAAAAATCTTGATTCAAAATGGCCAGTAGCCTATCCACATTATCCTATGTATGGTGTAGCAACTTAAGATGTCCCTGTATATTCTTCACACCTTTCTCTTCAAAATGCTCTTGCCATTGCTGACAAGCTCTCAAAAATGGATCTAACTGCACTTTCTCCTTATCCCTTTTCTCCAATGGCACATTTAAAGTTTCCTCTGGATGTTCAAGGTCTAGGGGAAAAACAACTTTGTTCAAATATCCTTTTAGGATCTCATTCTATCTCTAAAGTGTTATCAATTCTACCCCATCCTATTCTAAGTGTTTAAACACTTCCTTAATTCCTGTTGTCACCATTAACTTAGTTGTGTCCAATGTAGGTTTCCCAAGGATGACCTCCTTGATTTGAATCTCTTGGATTCAATTTTTCAACATCTTCATGTAGAGGAGGCATAACCATTTGAGCAAATAAGTCCTGGTTCTAATCACTCATAATGAAGGCTAATGTTTGTGCATCCTTTGGTGGTGACTTAGGTTTCTTGAGAACTTCAATAAATTCCATCCTATCCTTTTCCTTAGTAGTGAATGGTTGCCTATTTTTTCTTATCACCTCTTTTCTCAACCATCTTGGAACATGCTCTATTGGGGATTTGCCTTTTGAAGATAGAGTTTTCTCTTCTATGCTCTTCCCCTTATCACTCCTCTCTAGAGTCTTCTCCTTCTATGAGAGATCCACACCAAGAGTCCCTATATCCATGGAGACCATAGTTTGCACCTTTGTGTCTTGGGAAGTTTGTTGAGGATATTCACTTATTTTTCCTTCCTCTAACACTTCATTGGTAGATACTTGTTATGGCTCTTCCTCTTTCTCTACTTGAACCTATTATTCTTCATTGCTTGGAGTAAGTGGAGTGCCTGATCCTTTATCTACACAAAATGTGACTTGAATGGGTGATGGTGGAGCTACTTGGGGTCCTTTTGGCTTAGGTGGTAACTAATTCCAATGCTCCTTTTGAGGTTTGTTAGTTGGAGTATCTCTTATTTTGTCTCCTATCAATTCAATGTCAACTGACATGAAATCAAAATCTAACATCTTGAAGACATCAGTCCCCTCAACATCTTGCTCATCAATCCACTGCTATAGTTCATCTTCTAATGTAGTGGACTAAATAGGCTTCTCAAGAATGGATGGCAATGTAATTTTAGAGATTTCTCTCCATTCCAACTCAGTGGCTCTTGCAAGATGAGTCCTTTGATTCAAAGGAAGGATATCCCCTTCATCCTCTTCTTCCTCTTCTTTTGGGATAACTTCTAGGATTGATGGGAAAGGGATAAATCTCCTAATCACTTTTTGTCTCCTCTTGATCGAAGTCTTGATCTTTCTTCTTTTAGGAGTAGACAGGGAGGCTTGTACCTCTTGTACTTCTATTTTAGCTTCTCCTTGCCCTTGTTTAGTGGGTGGCACTTGAGGATTGTCTTAGGCTTGTGTACTATTTTTGGCCTTACTAAGGATTGAGCTATAAATGTAGGCACTGTAAGCTTAGCTCCTTGACCTATTGCTGGGTGGGCTTGAGCATGGAAGACTAACACTTGAGGAATTGGATCCAACTTGAAAGGTCTTTTGATCCAATCCTTTGTTAGTTTGATGACATGTCTAGCCTTGTGATTGATATCCAAGTTTTCTTCCTTATCAACCTCAACATTCATAATAGGTCGATCACCAATATTGTCCCTATTGAACAATGGATCAAGGACATCTTCAGTATCCTATTGCACAACCTTTAAAGGAACCTTAATATTCAAAGCATTGGTTGCCAGATAGAGAGTCATCCTATAATGATCCCTTATTTAGTTATCGTAGTTGTCTACTCTATTCATCCAATGATCCTCAATTGCATCTTCATGTTGAAATGTATTACCAACCAGATATTGCACCCTTCCAATGTTATCAAAATAAGGATGTGGAGAATTATATTTATCTAAAGGAAATTGATCCCACTCATATTCAAAAGATGGAATATCTTGTCTTTAGACCACACTAAATGGTCCTATAGTAATGGGCCACACCTAGGTTATCTTATGCTACTTCCCAACTTTGTTGTAGGTAGACAAGAGTTGTTGAGCAATCTCAGACAATATAAGTCTATCACTTCAATATCTAGGAAGCTTCTTGGGATTGGGAGTGGTACTCGCCACCCTTAAATAAATGATTTTTTGATACTAGATGTAGTAAGCTCCAACTTCCAAAATCTTAGCTACTACCTCCTCTAACATTATTTTCACATAATCCCCTTCAATGAAGTGGATTATTGCAAATATAAATGCATCATTTACTATCTTATATTCCTTGCTATGCTCT